>CM059450.1:12003835-12478679 GCA_030390025.1 Squalus acanthias
GCATTAACTGAGGGAGTGAGGGAGGGAGAGAGAGTGTCAGCATTAACTGAGGGAGAGGGAGGGAGAGAGTGTCAGCATTAAATGAGGGGGAGTGAGGGAGAGAGAGAGTGTCAGCATTAACTGAGGGAGAGGGAGAGAGAGAGTGACAGCATTAACTGAGGGAGTGAGGGAGAGAGAGAGAGAGTGACAGCATTAACTGAGGGAGTGAGAGTGAGAGAGTGAGAGTATTAACTGAGGGAGTGAGGGAGAGAGAGTGACAGCATTAACTGAGGGAGTTAGGGAGAGAGAGAGTGACAGCATTAACTGAGGGAGTTAGGGAGAGAGAGAGTGACAGCATTAACTGAGGGAGTGAGGGAGGGAGAGAGTGACAGCATTAACTGAGGGAGTGAGGGAGAGAGAGAGTGTCAGCATTAACTGAGGGAGTGAGGGAGAGAGAGAGGAGAGCATTAACTGAGGGAGTGAGGGAGAGAGCGCTTGTCAGCATTAACTGAGGGAGTGACCGTTGCTGGCCAGGCAGCCTGTAGTCTGAGCAGCCCCTGACACATCTTGCAGTGTTGCATATATAAAAATAGAAAGCATCAGGACTGAAAGAGAAAGATAAGTTAATACTAACCTACTCTCTCTCTCAGGTGCTACAGGCCTCCTGTGCATTTCCAGCATTAATGGGTTTTATATCAGATTGCCATTATTTGCGGTATGCTCTTTAGTAAGTTGTGATCTAAGTGCTCTGGTCAGACCGCAGCTTGAGTATTGTGTCCGGTTCTGCTCTTTGAGAACTCAAGTGCTGGAGGCAGCTCAGTGGCAGCTGTGCCTCCCTGGTAGCACTCTCGCCTCTGAGATCAGATCAGGTCAAAGCTCTGCAGTCCTGCCACATCCAGTCGTGAATGGTGGTGGACCATTAAACAACTAACGGGAGGAGGAGGCTCCA
Source organism: Squalus acanthias (assembly GCA_030390025.1). NCBI lineage: Eukaryota > Metazoa > Chordata > Chondrichthyes > Squaliformes > Squalidae > Squalus > Squalus acanthias. The sequence continues at coordinate 12,004,764 of CM059450.1, forward strand.
TGACTATCCCCATCCTCAATGATGGTGGAGCCCAGCACGTGAGACAAGGCTGAAGCGTTTGCAACCAACTTCAGCCAGAAGTGCCGAGTGGATGATCCTTATCGGCCTACTCCTGAGATCCCCACCATCACAGAAGCCAGTCTTCAGCCAATCTGATTCACTCCAGGTGATAGCAAGAAACGGCTGAGCGCAAAGGCTATGGGCCCTGACAACATCCTGGCTATCGTGCTGAAGACTTGTGCTCCAGAACTAGCCGCACTACTAGCCAAGCTGTTCCAGTACAGCTTCAACACTGGCATCTCTCTGACAATGCGGAAAACTGCCCAGGTATGTCCTGTCCACAAAAAGCAGGACAAATCCAATCCGGCCAATTACCGCCCCATCAGTCTACTCTCAATCATCAGCAAAGTGATGGAAGGTGTCATCGACAGGGCTATCAAGCGGCACTTACTCACTAATAACCTGCTCACTGATGCCCAGTTTGGGTTCCGCCAGGACGACTCGGCTCCCGACCTCATTGCAGCCTTGGTCCAAACATGGACAAAGGAGCTGAATTCCAGAGGTGAGGTGAGAGTGACTGCCCTTGACATCAGGGCAGCATTTGACCAAGTGTGGCATCAAGGAGCCCTAGTAAAACTGAAGTCAATGGGAATCGGGGAGAAAATGTCCACTGGCTGGAGTCATACTGGCACAAAGGAAGATGGTTGTGGTGGTTGAAGGTCAATCATCACAGTCCCAGGACATTACTGCAGGAGTTCCTCAGGGCAGTGTCCTAGGCCCAACCATCGTCAGCTGCTTCATCAATGACCTTCCCTCTAACATAAGGTCAGAAATGGGGATGTTCGCTGATGACTGCAGTGTTCAGTGCCATTCACAACTCCTCAGATAATGAAGCAGTCCATGCCCGCATGCAACAAGACCTGGATGACGTTCAGGCTTGGGCTGATAAGTGGCAGGTAACATTCGCGCCACACAAGTGCCAGGCAATGACTATCTCCAACAAGCGAGAGTCTAACCACTGCCCCTTGACATTCAACGGCATTAGCATCGCCGAATCCCCCACCATCAACATCCTGGGGGTCACCATTGACCAGAAACTTAACTGGATCAGTCACATAAATACTATGGCAATAAGAGCAGGTCAGAGGTTAGGTATTCTACGGCGAGTGTCTCACCTCCTGACTCCCCAAAGCCTTTCCACTATCTACAAGACACAAGTAAGGAGTGTGATGGAAAACTCTCCACTTGCCTGGATGAGTGCAGCTCCAACAGCACTCAAGAAGCTCGACACCATCCAGGACAATTGATTGGCACCCCATCCACCACCTTAAACATTCACTCCCTCCACCACCGGCGTACTGTGGCTGCAGTGTGTACCATCTACAAGATGCACTGCAGCAACTCGTCAAGGCTTCTTCGGCAGCACCTCCCAAACCCGCGACCTCTTCCACCTAGAAGGACAAGGGCAGCAGGCGCATGGGAACACCACCACCTCCAAGTTCCCCTCCAAGTCACACACCATCCTGACTTGGAAGTATATCAGCCGACCCTTCATCGTCGCTGGGTCAAAATCCTGGAACTCCCTCCCTAACAGCACTGTGGGAGCACCTTCACCACACGGACTGCAGCGGTTCAAGAAGGCGGCTCACCATCACCTTCTCAAGGGCAATTAGGGATGGGCAATAAATGCTGGCCTTGCCAGCGATGCCCACATCCCATAAAAACGAATTTAAAAAAAAGACAGAAGGTTGTGGATTCACTGCAAAAACCATTTCTATAGTGCCTTTCACAACCCCAGGATGTCCCAAAGCGCTTTACAGCCAATTAAGTACGTTGGAAGTGTAGTCACTGTTGTAATGTAAGAAAAATGGCAGCCAATTTGCACACAGCAAGCTCCCACAAAGAGCAATGTTATAATGACCAGATAATCTGTTTTAGTGATTTTGGTTGAGGGACAAACATTGGCCAGGACCCTAGGGAGAACTATGTCTTCTTGAACCGCTGCAGTCCGTGTGGCGAAGGTACTCCCACAGTGCTGTTAGGGAGGGAGTTCCAGGATTTTGACCCAGCGACGATGAAGGATTGGCCGATATACTTCCAAGTCAGGATGGTGTGTAACTTGGAGGGGAACTTGGAGGTGCTGGTGTTCCCAAGTGCCTGCTGCCCTTGTCCTTCTAGGTGGAAGAGGTCGCGGGTTTGGGAAGTGCTGCCGAAGAAGCCTTGGCGAGTTGCTGCAGTGCATCTTTTAGAACTGCTCTTCTTCAAAATAGTGCCACGGGATCTTTTATGTTCACCTGAGAGGGCAGACTGGGCTTCGATTTAAAGTCTTATGTGAAAATCAGCACCTCCAACAGTGCAGCACTCCCTCAGTACCATACTGGAGTGTCAGCCTAGATTTTTGTGCTCAAGTCTCTGGAGTGGGAATTGAACCCACGACCTTCTGACTCAGGCGAGAGTGCTGTACACTGAGCCACGGCGAACACCTTGCGTGTGGGCATGTGGTCGGGTCCGAGCTTAACATTGCTGCACTCTGGGAGGACAGCCTGTCGACACTCACTGTTGAGACTTGCACATGAATAATCACCACTTGTACAGGCTCAAGAGAAACAAGAATTCAACACCTTCAGGGGAGAAGACGAGACGAGAGAAGATCAATAGGGATATTCTTTGTATAATACCTGTGGCGTTTCATGGTTAGTTGATGCGCACAAGTTGCTTTTAGGAAAGAGAGTTCACAAGCTCACGCCACTGTGCCACCTAGTGAGCAGATCCTGCACTACACCGTGACTGTTGACATAGTTCTATTGAATGGGAAATTCTAAGATAGCAATTTACAGTGGAAATGTTGACATAAAAATTGTGACAATAAGTATGGTTTATGGACTGCAAGTGGGCAAGATTTCTAATAATGTAAGGACATGCACAGAGCGCAGTCTGTAGAGAGCTGGGAGAAACTAGAGTCCGTTCAGAATAAAAACAATGAAAGATATATACCAGGGAAGTTATACACAAGCCTTAGTGCTGTATACGCAAGTGAGATGGGACCATGCAGTGCTTGATCATCCTTCAGTAAAGGGTGACAGGCACAGATGGGGGTTCCAGAGAGAAACTGAACAAAAACAGTTTCAGAGCAGTTTAGGATCCTGAAAGGGTGGGGGGCAAATTAAACTACTCCTATTATGAAAAAGAGCCATTAAATGCAGTAAAAAAACCCAGCCTTTTTTGTTAAAAGAGGAATTTCAATCCCTAGTGGTTGTTCGAGAGGCCAATATTCTGCCATCACGTGACACTAATTGTTAACACCACAATTCAACCATTTAAAGATATGTATTAAAAAGAAAAAATACATTAAAAACATTGGGGGGAGAATTGAGTGGCGCCCCCTTTGGGGCGCTAACTTCGCCGGGGTGCTACTTTTAGCGCCCCATAAAAATTAGCGCCCCCGCGCCGGAAATTGAGTGGTTGCGCCCCAAGAGGGAAGCGGGGCGCTGCTGGAAGCACCCCGCATCCCTCTTGGGGCGCTGCGAGTCAATATCGTGGCGCTACGTGCTGGCGCTGCAGCATGTCGCACCGCGGTATTGCAGGCCTTCCTCCCCTACTTAAAGGGGAGGGGCCTTGCGCAGCGTGAACCGGGGCCCAGCTGGGCCCCCGCGGATCGGGAGTGCCGGCAAAAGAGCCCGACACTCAAGAGAAGTGCCGGGCTCTTGGAGCGCAGCTGGCACTCCGTGGGGGAGGGGTCTTCACGGGGGCCGGGGACAGCAACGGGGACAGGTGCTGGCAGGCGGCCAGCAACAAAAAAGGCCGCCCGCCACCTCCCCTTTAACTAGCACCGCCCCGGCCGCAGGTAGGTCCCCCTGACCCCGTCGGACATAGCGTCCGGTGGTGAGTCAAGGGGCGCTACCGAAGATCGCGGCCAGAGCGCGAGCGGGGCGCTGCGCATGGCGATGACGTCATCGCCGGCGGTGCGGCGCCACAGGGCACTACCGGTTAGCGCCGCCGCTAACCTCTCGCTGAATTTTGCGGGAGGCGTGGGCGGCGCCGCACCCGGGCGCTAGTTGCTTTGCGCCCCATTAGCGCTCTCTTAAGGCGCTAACAGGAGGCGCAACCAACTGAATTTTTCCCCCATTATTCTGTACAGTGTGTGCCTCCAGTCTCGCAATTCACAGTCCCACAGACTAAAGCTGGCTCTCGCCTGTCATTCCAACTGATCTGGAGGGAGGCGGAGTTTGAGCTGAAGGTGCCCATGGGATCAATAGAAAAACAAATTCAACATTGCTTTCCCTTACCACAGTGCATGCTGGCACTCTATTGCCCTCCCCAAGTTAATGCTGGCTCTCTCAGTTAATGCACCACTCTCACTCCCTCACTCCCTCAGTTAATGCTGATACTCCCTCCCTCACTCCCTCAGTTAATGCTGATACTCTCTCCCTCCCTCACTCCCTCAGTTAATGCTGATACTCTCTCCCTCCCTCACTCCCTCAGTTAATGCTGACACTCTCTCTCCCTCCCTCACTCCCTCAGTTAATGCTGACACTCTCTCCCTCCCTCACTCCCTCAGTTAATGCTGACACTCTATCCCTCACTCCCTCAGTTAATGCTGACACTCTCTCCCTCCCTCACTCCCTCAGTTAATGCTGACACTCTATCCCTCACTCCCTCAGTTAATGCTGATACTCTCTCCCTCCCTCACTCCCTCAGTTAATGCTGACACTCTCTCTCTCCCTCACTCCCTCAGTTAATGCTGACACTCTCTCTCCCTCACTCCCTCAGTTAATGCTGACACTCTCTCTCACTCCCCCTCAGTTAATGCTGACACTCTCTCCCTCTCTCACTCCCTCAGTTAATGCTGTCACTCTCTCCCTCTCTCACTCCCTCAGTTAATGCTGTCACTCTCTCTCCCTCACTCCCCCCCGTTAATGCTGACACTCTCTCTCTCCCTCACTCCCTCAGTTAATGCTGACACTCTCTCTCCCCCACTCCCCTCAGTTAATGCTGACACTCTCTCTCCCTCACTCCCTCACTCCCCCCCAGTTAATGCTGACACTCTCTCCCTCACTCCCCCCCAGTTAATGCTGACACTCTCTCCCTCTCTCACTCCCTCAGTTAATGCTGACACTCTCTCCCTCACTCCCCCCCAGTTAATGCTGACACTCTCTCCCTCACTCCCCCCCCAGTTAATGCTGACACTCTCTCCCTCTCTCACTCCCTCAGTTAATGCTGACATTCTCTCCCTCTCTCACTCCCCCTCAGTTAATGCTGACACTCTCTCTCTCTCTCTCACTCCCTCAGTTAAGGCTCCAGGGCCCCAATGGAAAGTTTAGGCCTCCCCTGCCCCCCGAGACCCTCCTGAAACCCCCCCACCTCCCCACGACTGACCTTCCTCTCAGCGCCCATGCCTTTGCAGCCTCCTGCCGCCAGACATTCCACTCCCGCCTGGAGGCCAGTTGCCACTCCCCGGCCTTTTCAGCCGGGCAGCAGAGTCCCGGGAGTTAAGATCGCCGGAGCCGGTGCTCGCCTCTCCCACTTCCTGCCCCTCCCAATTCCCGCTCCCGGTGAAAACCAGGGGCTCCAGTCCGAGCATCAAGCACTCCCTGGACTGATACAAGAGAGACTCACAGCGGAGTAAAGCTGCCGCTTCTCCAACGCCCAACAATGGGGTAGACTTTCAATTTGCTGCCCGGGACTTAAACCTGGCCTTGCGGATTGGCCACTCGTTATAGAAACTGCGCGATCTTCGTGGCTCCCATTTGTATTTGCATTCGATGGAAATATAAAATCGGGTGGCTTCTCTAACGGGCGGCCAATGCCCAAGGGCCAGTGTTGAGTAAGCCCAAGTGGCAATGTTGACAATCCAGCCCAATGCGGGTTGTCTTATGAGGAAAGGTTGGACAGGCGAGGCTTGTATCCGCTGGAGTTTAGAAGAGTAAGAGGTGACTTGATTGAAACATATAAGATCCTGAGGGATCTGGACAGGGTGGATGTGGAGAGGATGTTTCCTCTTGTGGGAGAATCTAGAACTAGGGGTCACTGTTTAAAAATAAGGGGGCGCCCATTTAAGACAGAGATGAGGAGAAATTTTTTCTCACAGAGGGTGGTGAGTCTTTGGAACTCTCTTCCTCAGAGGGCGGTGGAAGCGGAGACTTTGAATATTTTTAAGGCAGAGGTAGATAGATTCCTGATAAGCAAGGGGCTGAAAGGTTATCGGGGGTAGACGGGAATGTGGAGTCATCAGATCAGCCATGATCTTATTGAGTGGCGGAGCAGGCTCGAGGGGCCGAGTGGCCTACTCCTGCTCCTAATTCGTATGTTTGTATCTCGGTGCCAACCCTAGCAGAGTGCCCACTACTGCACCATTACCCACATCAGTCACTCTGTGGCCTCTCTGAGTGATACTACCATTCTAGTGCCAAACTAGAGCAGCTTTGTGCTGTTGGCAGCACGCCCAATAAGAACTGGATTAAGACTGCCCAAACATTTTCATGTGGGACCCTTACAGTCTACAGACAGAGGGGACCAGCAGACTCTGCTTTATGCGGTAAATTTTAAGAAGGCCATGACCGGAATTAAAAGTGACCGAATTAATGAATACATAAAGAAGTAATTAGGCTGTAATGGGTCTGTGTATGTGTGTGTGCTTGTGTCTGGGACCAAGCGCAGGCACCAACCTTGTAGATATCGGTGTACGTGCTGCTGTGGACAGAATAGCAACAAATAAGACGCACTCCGAATCCTGGTTTGTCACTGGCCAGATGACACTGAAGTAAATTTGTAAGAAATGGAGATCATGGGGGGAGCGGAGATTGCGGGGGTGGGGGTGAGAGGTCAATGATTGCAGCAGGTGAAGGATCAGAGCTCGGGGGGCTGGGGGGTCAGAGATCGAGGGGGTGGGAGGTCAGAGATTGAGGGGGTGGGGGGTCAGAGATTGAGGGGGTGGGGGGTCAGAGATTGAGGGGGTGGGGGGTCAGAGATTGAGGGGCTGGGGGGTTAGAGATTGAGGGGCTGGGGGGTTAGAGATTGAGGGGGTGGGGGGGTCAGAGATCGAGGGGGTGGGGGGGTCAGAGATTGAGGGGGTGAGGGGGTCAGAGATTGAGGGGGTGAGGGGTCAGAGATTGAGAGGGTGGGGGGGGGTCAGAGATCGAGGGGGTGGGGGGGTCAGAGATTGAGGGGGTGGGGGGGGTCAGAGATCGAGGGGCTTGGGGGTCAGAGATCGAGGAGGTGGGGGGGTCAGAGATTGAGGGGGTGAGGGGTCAGAGATTGAGAGGGTGGGGGGGTCAGAGATCGAGGGGTGGGGGATCAGAGATTGAGGGGGTGAGGGGTCAGAGTTTGAGGGGGTGGGGGGTCAGAGATCGAGGGGCTGGGGGGTCAGAGATTGAGGGGGTGGGGGGTCAGAGATCGAGGGGGTGGGGAGGTCAGAGATCGAGGGGGTGGGGGTCAGAGATCGAGGGGGTGGGGGGGTCAGAGATTGAGGGGGTGGGGGGTCAGAGATTGAGGGGGTGGGGGGTCAGAGATTGCGATGGGAGTCGGAGATCGCAAAGGGGGTGGGAGATCGCTTGAAAGGGTGTTGGAAGCTGATTCAATAGTAACTTTCAAAAGGGAATTGGATAAATACTTGAGAAGGAAAACTTTGCCCGTTATACACCTGTCCGATCAACTAGCGCCTGTTATACTCCCTGCCAACGTTCCCGCTAAGCTGTGCGGCCTTGCAGCGGTCTGGAGGTCCCATGCAGGCCGTCCACGGGTTTCTACACGGGAGAAACCGTGTACGCGCGGAAATTTGAATGGGCCGCGCAGCCGATTAAAGGGACCGCGCACGAAAAAGCACAGTCAGAGGGGACTTTGCACCCCAACAGATTTAGCGTCCTTTCAAGTCGACGTGACAAGGGAGCATTGCAGAAATGACTGATTTCACTTGAAGCATTGTGTTTTCAGAGCTCCTCGCAAGCAACATAGGGAGCCCTTTGTAAAACCTCCAAATGATCATCAGCAACCGTGCAGCTGTGATACAGAAACAGGTTCAAGACGTAGCTTTGATCCGATGTTGTTTGCGGACATTAAATTGAACATCATCATCCCCGGCACTTGACACGGGACAATTGCCTTCCATCCCGGCCCCAGTTCAAACGCAGTGGCAGGCTTGTTATGTACGTCCCATTCTGTTCACTTTTATTCCCTGTCACAATGTACCACTGAAAATATTCAAACTGTTTTATTCAGGTTCATGTGGAAAAAAGTATTGCTGGCCAAGTTTATGTTTATAGCACTTGTGTGTGTGGAGTGGGGGTTCGGATGTATTAGCATCTCTGAGGATTGCATTTGAATCTAGCCCCAAATCGATGCTATTCAGGGCTGCGTTATATTAGGAGAGCACAACCGTTGGCAAACACTGGCTCATTAGCCGTCTGCTGCGCTTGCAGATATAAACAACCATGCCAACAGCGACTTCCGATTATATAGTTCCGTTAATGTCGAAAAATGCCCCACGGTGCTTCGAAGAAACAGTTGCCAAGCCAGAGCAAAAAAGAAAGAGAGACCTGCATTTCTATAGCGCCTTTCACAACCTCAGGACATCCCAAAGCGCTTTACAGCCAATGAAGTACTTTTAAGAACTTAAGAATTAGGAGCAGGAGTCGGCCATACGGCCCCTCGAGCCTGCTCCGCCATTCAATAAGATCATGGCTGATCTTCCACCTCAACTCCACTTTCCTGCACTATCCCCATATCCCTTGATTCCCCTCGAGTCCAAAAATCTATCGATCTCAGCCTTGAATATACTCAAAGACTGAACATCCACAGCTCTCTGGGACAGAGAATTCCAAAGATTCACAATCCCCTGAGTGAAGAAATTTCTCCTCATCTCAGTCTTAAATGGCCGACCCCTTATCCTGAAACTATGCCCCCTAGTTCTAGACACTCCAGCCAGGGGACACAACCTCTCAGCATCTTTTTTTGAAGTGTAGTCACTGTTGTAATGTAAGAAACGCGGCAGGCCAATTTGCGCACAGCAAGCTCCCACAAACACCTACGTGATAATCTGTTTTTAGTGATGCTGGTTGAGGGATAAATATTGACCGTAGACACCAGGGATAACTCCCCTGCTCTTCTTCGAAATAGTGCCAAGGGATCTTTTACATCCACCTGAGAGAGCAGACAAGGCCTTGGTTTAACGTCTCATCCGAAAGACAGCACCATCCGATACTGCAGAATTCCCTCTGGGAGTGTCGGCCTGGATTTTATGCTCAAGTCTCTGGAGTGGGAGCTTGAACCCACCACTTTCTGACTCAGAGTGCTGCCACTGAGCCACGGCTGACACTAGCTGTGGAGTGAGCAGCAGGCAGTGTATATAGGTCGGAGAGTAGAAGGAAATTGTAGGAAGGAAGAGGTGGGTTTTAAGGAGGGTATTAGAGGAGAGTGTGGTGGAGAGGCGGAGAGCTTTAGGGAGGGAATTCCAGAGTGGCTGAAATCACAGCCACCTATGGTGGGGCAAAGGGAGGTAGGGGTGCATAACAGGCTAGAGTCAGAGGAACGGAGAGTTTGGGCTGGAGGACATTACAGAGACAGAGAGGGGTGAGACCTTGACTGGATTTAAACATAAAGATGAGAATTTTAAATTTGAGGCATTATGGGACTAGGAGGCCCAGCCTTTGTTGCTGCTATGGCAGCGGACACCCTGAATACTCAGAGTTTCACGAGCTCTGTCGGATCTGCGTTTAATAATAAAAGCGCGGAGCTGGATTGCCCCACTCGCAGCAATGGGAATCGCGAGTCTTCGGCTTGCAACTGGAGCTGGGAAACAGGGCAAAGTGTCACATGGATCTTATCTGTCTCCATTCGAGGGCTGCCGCCTGGGGTTTCTCAGTGCATCTCAGCTTAAGGTCTCCTTGCTGTTTGCTGTAAGGATCCACAACAAAATGGGAATAGAGCAGACATGGTGGAGCTCCAAGTGGGAATTCCTGCAGTTTAACACTATTGACACTAATTGGTTTAATCGCCGCGGCCCCCCCCCCCCCCACCCCCACTCCCGTGTACTCCATTTAGCACACCTATTAATGCACTTACCTCCTCTCACCTGGATGCTCTGATGGGGCCCACTTGTGCCAATTGGAGGCCAGTCGGCTTCCTCTTAGCCAACGCACTGGCCTCCGTGGTGCACTCGGTGAGGGGAAGTGGAAACTCTCAGTGCAGTGAGACCCCGCCTTCAACTCCAACCCCTGGCGCCATTCGTCTTGTAAGGGGCAGGCAAAGGCTTTACCCTTTACAAGGCCGATCGGGAAATCCTGCTGGGTTCTGCTGGAGTTGCTGCAGGAGTCCAGCGGAACACCCGGGGAAATTTGGGGCCTAGCGCACTAACTTGAAGGGAAACTAACTTAAAGGGTGACTGTTGCTGGGTACCATGTCTGGAAGATTTGAAAGTCACTACTTGTGTTTTCCCCCAATGGATATTCGTCACTTAAAAGATAGAATATAAATGTTTTTAACAATATAACAAGAGTTACCTCAATAGACAATGTGATGGACTCTCAGCCCCACAACTTGCCAATTGGGTAATAACACACTATTAACAGGTTGCTCTGAGAACTCCTTCGATGGGCTCAATGGGTACATTTTTTTGTTAATTCGTTCATGGGATGTGGGTGTCGCTGGCAAGGCCGGCATTTATTGCCCATCCCTAATTGCCCCTTGAGAAGGTGGTGTTGAGCCGCCTTCTTGAACCGCTGCAGTCCGTGCGGTGAAGGTACTCCCACAGTGCTGTTAGGGAGGGAGTTCCATGATTTTGACCCGGCGACGATGAAGGAACGGCCGATATATTTTCAAGTCAGGATGGTGTGTGACTTGGAGGGGAACTTGGAGGTGGTGGTGTTCCCAAGCGCCTGCTGCCCCTTGTCCTTCCAGATGGTCGAGGTCACGGGTTTGGGAGGTGCTGCCGAAGAATGTTGAAGTTTGCAGACCAGAAGATCTCAGGTTCCATCCTTGGTCTATGCTGAGTTAGCGGAGCCCAGGTGAGGGAAACAGGTGGAGAAGCTAGGGAGGAAAACGCATCAGCCAAGTTTCCTGGCGTAGCTATGGAGTAACCTCTGCTGGAAGTGTGCAGGTTGGATGAAGGAGAGGTTTGGGTTCAGTTGTGCTGGCGTTCACATGCTGACTATCCTGCCAACACTTCACAACTCGACTTCTCCATTATCGTTACCTCAAAGCTGGCATTAACCCTCTTATTTTAATTGGGTTAACGCCAATGAGAAACGTTAGCCTTCATTTGAAGAATGACCACTTGGCGAAGGTTCGAGACGGCTGCTGATGCCCATGGACCCATAAAACAGCAGGAGCCAGCACCAGAAGAGGCCAGAGCAAGCATTCAAATGTTACTTTTCCGAGGAATCCTTGTGGGCCAGGAGGAGCAGGAATGCTCCCTCAGGCCCCGCAAGGAGTTCTTGCAGCCTTGGCCCTCCCTCCCAGCACTGGCACCCACCCCCCCCACCCCGGCTAACCCTCTCACCAACAAGCCGGGGACCATTCCCTGGAGTCCTCAGCGTCCTCGGATTACCGGTCCAATTTTTGCCCCTGTACTGACGTCGCCCCCGCAAAAGGGTTGGAATACAGGAACAGGGATACCTTGCTGCAGCTGTACAGGGCACTGGTGAGACCACACCTCGAGTACTGTGTACAGTTTTGGTCGCCTCATCTGAGGAAAGATGTTCTTGCCATGGAGGGGGTGCAGCGGCGATTCACCAGGCTGATACCAGGAATGGCGGGATTGACCTATGAGGAGAGACTATGTAGTTTAGGGATGTACACACTGGAGTTTAGAAGATTGAGAGGGGACCTCATAGAAGTGTATAAAATTCTGACAGGTCTAGACAGACTAGATGCAGAAGGATGTTTCCCTTGGCGGGTGAGAACAGAACTAGAGGACATAATTTAAGGATAAGGGCTAAACCATTTAGGACAGAAATGAGGGGGAATTTCTTCACTCAGAGGGTGGTGAACCTGTGGAACTCATTGCCACAGAGGGCAGTGTACGCCAGCTCATTAAATATATTTAAGAGGGAATTAGATATATTTTTACAGGCAAAAGGGGTTAAGGGTTACGGAGAGAAGGCGGGGACGGGATACTGAATTGGAGGATCAGCCATGATCTCATTAAATGGCGGAGCAGGCTCGAAGGGCCGGTTGGCCTACTCCTGCTCCTATCTTCTATGTATCTATATATCTATGTAAATGAGGCCCCGGGAGTAAAAAACGGTTCGGGGCCTCAGGTTGAACTCTCTACGAGGCTTTCCCTCTTGCCCGCCCGAATGCGCCCCAAGATAAATTTCACACTTCTGTCACATGAAATATGTTTGCAAGAGTTTCTTAGAGTGTGATAGATGGCTGACCTGCACTGAACTGACAGTATTCAGTGCACTGAGCATAAGGAACCATTTTATGCTTGGCTTCGGACTGTGCCTTTCAGTTTATGTCTGAATCAGGAATTCCGTGTAATGGGAGTGAATGGGAAGTGATTTAGTGCATTGGACTTCTGCATTCTGGCATTTTAATTACATTTGGATTTAGTAGGTGGGAGTCAGATCTAGGTGTTTGAGCAGCAGAATAAGAGCACAGGGATGAGGAAAAAGGGCCATTCGGGTCCAGATCCAGCCCATTCAGCTCACCCCAGCAGCCAGATTGTGCTTGAGGTTCAGGCTGAGCCATAGTGTTGGGGTAGACTAACGTTGCTCTGCCTCTCACTGTGCTATTTGAACTGGGAGCGGCTGATGCCCATCGGAAAACTTTACGAGATTGGGTGCAACGTTGGTTTTACACCTGGCCCGATTATACCCTCTATGAAGCCAATATTGGGCGGGCTGCAAAACAGGCCTTCCGTCCGATCTCATGGGTTTCCCGACCAGCGTTAGGTTAGAATTGCCCCCTGGGTGTCTGAAATGCACAAGTGCTCCATCCCCACATCCGAGGCAGTGGCACTTGCAGCTAATTACTGAGGAAAGGCCTTGAACCTCCCTCACCTCTAGCCTCCAACTTCTCTTTCCATCAAGAGCCTTTCTTGGTCTTCCTGTTGTATTGATATTATTGCAGAAGATGCCCTGTGGCCTGTGCTATCCTGTTCTCTGTTGGAGATGCACCGTTCCACACGGTTTTCCTCCTTTCTACGTCCTCACTGCGTTGCGATCACGAGTCATCGCACCATCTCCTCCGCTAATTCATTCTTTTCCATGAACTCAAAACTCCAGATCTCTTCGGTCCACTCCCACTCTGTCCTCGGCTTCTGACGCTGTTCCAATGAAGCTCAACGTAAGCTTGAGGAACAGCACCTCTTTCGATTCGGCACTTCACAGCCTTCTGGACTCAACATCGAGTCCAACAATTTCAGATCATAAATTCTGCCCCCTTTTTTTCGGACGGCAGCTGTTGCTGATGATTCTGCCATTCCCATTTACACCTCCTCTAGACCCATCTTTTGTTTCTTAACTTGTCCCATTACCATCTCCTTTTGCCTCGCACCATTATCCCTTTTGTCATTTAATCTCTCCTGCCTTCCAGCCTATCACAGACCTTCCCCTTTGTTCTTTCCTCCCCTCCCCCCTTTCCCTGACTCTGTACTTGCTTAAAACCTGTCACATCTCTAAGTTTTTCCAGTTCTGACGAAAGGTCATCAGCCTGAAACGTTAACTCTGTTTCTCTCTCCGCAGATGCTGCCTGGCCTGCTGAGTATTTCCAGCATTTTCTGTATTTAATCCAGATCTCTTATTGCTCCCAGTTTTCCCTCCCTCCTTTTGAAACCCAAACTTGGTGCCACCTAATCATGCCTTTCTGATTTACCTCATCTATTGTACTGTTTTCAAGCTAGGTGGTAGCCTGCACTAGGGGCATTAAGAACATAAGAAATAGGAGCAGGAGTAGGCCATACGGCCCCTCGAGCCTGCTCCGCCATTCAATAAGATCATGGCTGATCATCGACCTCAACTCCACTTTCCCACCCGATCTCCATATCCCTTGATTCCCCTAGAGTCCAAAAATCTATCGATCTCAGTCTTGAATATACTCAAAGACTCAGCATCCACAGCCCTCTGGGGCAGAGAATTCCAAAGATTCACAGCCCTCTGAGTGAAGAAATTCCTCCTCATCTCGGTCTTAAATGGCCGACCCCCTTATCCTGAGACTATGCCCCCTAGTTCTAGATTCTCCAGCCAGGGGAAACAACCTCTCAGCATCTACCCTGTCAATCCCCTTCATTGTACCAGCACCTTGGTTTCTCAGCTGAAACAATGAACGGCAGCAGAATTCATAGATGAACAAGTAAGGAATTGTAGGTTAGGGTTAGGGTTAGGGTTCGCCCATTCAGATTCAATCTATGCAGCTCAGTTTTATTTCATACTTGGGATGTGGGTGTCGCTGGCAAGGCCGGCATTTATTGCCCATCGCTAGTTGCCCTTGGAAGGTGGTGGTGGGCCTTCTTCTTGAACCGCTGCAGCCTGCGTGGTGAATGTACGACACGGAAACAGGCCATTCAGTGTTTTGGATGGAAGGGGCGCACGACATTTTGTGCCACCTTTCCGCTACGACAAATGACGTTAGCGCAATACAAAAACCGTCAGCTGGCTGCGCTTTGCTTACTCCTCTTCTGCGTGGCGGTTTCCCTTTAAGTGAGAGCCAGGGCAGTTACTTGGCCAAGAAGAACACTCCCCACTTGCCTGGATGAGTGCAGCTCCAACAACACTCAAGAAGCTTGACACCATCCAGGACAAAGCAGCCCACTTGATTGGCACCCCATCCACCACCTTAAGCATTCACTCCCTCCACCACCAGCGCACCGTGGCTGCAGTGTGTGCCATCTACAAGATGCACTGCAGCAACTCGCCAAGGCTTCTTCGACAGCACCTCCCAAACCCGCGACCTCTACCACCTAGAAGGTCAAGGGCAGCAGGCGCATGGGAACACCACCACCTCCAAGTTCCCCTCCGAGTCACACACCATCCTGACTTAGAAGTATATCGGCTGATCCTTCATCGTCGCTGGGTCAAAATCCTGGAACTCCCTCCCTAACAGCACTGTGGGAGCACCTTCACCACACGGACTGCAGCGGTTCAAGGCGGCGGCTCACCACCACCTTCTCAAGGGGCAATTAGGGATGGGCAATAAATGCTGGCCTTGCCAGCGACGCCCACATCCCATAAACGAATAAAAAATAAATAAATAAAAGGAGGTGGACAGGGAGGGTGGGCGGTAGCAGATGGGTCCGTGAGCTGTCAGCTGGGGGAAGAGGCGAGCACAGCACGAGGTGGAGCACAAACCAGCTCGGAGGGAGCGAGAGGCTGTGGGACTCTGGTATTTCTGTTGCGGTAGCTGTTAAGCCCAGGACTTATCTAACAGTCTGTTTACAGGGTGTGTGGAGGTGGCAAATCACCAACCGCCACACAATGGCTCAGAAACAATTCGGCGCCCACTGAGGCTTGCACTGAGATATCCATGGGGCGATCTCCGAGTCCTGTTGCGTACATACACACGCTCCATTGAAGTCAGTGAACACCATTGGGTATCGCACTTGTTAAGAAGCGATGCAGTTAAGCTGTATTCGAGCGCGCCTGTTAAATTACATCAGGATCATTGGTCTGTGGTAATAAAGTAATTCACTGGACACAAAGCGAGTGACATAAAAATAGAAATGTTGGAAACACACAGTCTTGTCAGCATCTGAAAAGAGAAAGGGCCCTTCATCACAACAGTTATATTTTGATTTTGATTTCACCCCCCGCCCCCCCCCGCCCCCCATTATCAAAGCAACATGTTGCTACTGGTGAGGGAGGGGGAGGAAACTCAGAAATGGTATTAATGCAGTATTAAAGATGATTTATTGATTTTTTTTCGAATGCCACTTTGGACAGTCTTCTTAGGCAGTCCCTCGGAACCGAGCATGACTTGCTTCCACACTAAAAATGAGTTCTCAGGTGACTGATGAGTCCAATGCGGGACCCTACAGTCTCTGTCACAGGTGGGGAGACGGTGGTTGAAGGGGCGGGTGGGTGGGGTGCTTGGGTTGACGTGCGCTCCTTCCGCTATTTGCGCTTGGCTTCCGCTTGCTCCCGGCGAAGAGACTCGAGGTGTTCGGCGCCTTCCCCGGATGCTTCTCCTCCACTTTGTGCGGTCTTGGGCCAGGGATTCCCAGGTGTCGGTGGGGATGTTGCACTTTTTCAAGGAGGCTTTGAGGGTGCCCTTGAAGCGTTTCCTCTGCCCACCTGGGGCTCTCTTGCCGTGTCGGAGCTCCGAGTAGAGCGCTTGTTTTGGGAGTCTCGTATCAGGGCATGCGGACGATGTGGCCCGTCCATTGGAGCTGATCGAGCGTGGTCAAAGCTTCGATGCTGGAGATGTTGGCCTGAGCGAGAACACTGACGTTGGTGCGCCTATCCTGCCAATGGATTTTCAGGATCTTGCGGAGGCAGCGTTGGTGGTACCTCTCCCGTGCTTTGGTATTAATGCAGTATTAAAGATGATTTATTGATTTTTTTTCGAATGCTGCTTTGGACTATATCGTTGCTTTGGAAACGGTACGGTGCTTAGGACATCCCAACGTGCTTCCTAGACAATAAATTACTTTTGTAGCAACTGTTCTTTTGCAGGCGAATGGGGCATTCCGCTTGCGCACAGCAAGACCCCACAGACAGCAATAGGATAAATGACCCGTGAATCTGCTACCTCAGCTTTTCCCTTGAACTTTTCTCTCCCCTCTAATTTTGCCCTCTTGTCTCCAGCGGGCGGTGTCTCTTGCTGAGGTACCAATTCCAGGTGGACGTAAAAGATCCCACGGCCACTATTTCGAAGAAGAGCAGGGGAGTTCTCCCCGGTGTCCTGGGGCCAATATTTATCCCTCAATCAACATCACTAAAAACAAATTATCTGGTCATTATCACATTGCTGTTTGTGGGAGCTTGCTGTGCACAAATTGGCCGCCATGTTGCCTACATTACAACAGTGACTGCACTTCAAAAAGCACTTCATTGGCTGTAAAGTGTTTTGGGACGTCGGTGGTCGTGAAAGGCGCTATAGAAATGCAAGTCTTTCTTTCTTTCTCTTTCTTTCTTTCTCTTTCTTTCTCTTTCTTTCTGTCTTTCTTTCTTTCTCTCTTTCTTTCTTTCTGTCTTTTGCTTTCTTTCTTTCTCTCTTTCTGTCTTTCTTTCTTTCTCTCTTTCTTTCTTTCTCTCTTTCTCTCTTTCTTTCTTTCTCTCTTTCTCTCTTTCTTTCTTTCTCTCTTTCTTTCTTTCTCTCTTTCTTTCTTTCTCTCTTTCTTTCTTTCTCTCTTTCTTTCTGTCTTTTGCTTTCTTTCTCTCTTTCTTTCTTTCTTTCTTTCTTTCTTTCTTTCTTTCTTTCTCTCTTTCTCTCTTTCTTTCCCTCCCAGCTAATATCAGCTGAATCAGCACGGAGTGAGATATCGCAGTTGGGCTCTTCCTGAGTCTGTGGGGCCCAGTTCTGCCCTGATTGATGCATCTACCCACTGGACCACGGGGTGGGGGTGGTGGGGTGCAGGGGGGCTTCCTCAGACAAACGTGTTTAGATTACGGTCACACACACACGCACATATACACTTGACTCTGTTAGGCCAAGTGGCATGTGGCTGAAATAGCTTTTAATGACTGTCACCGGACGGCCCTTAAGACTCCCATGCCACATGAAGTCATTTCCTCACCACTGCTCAGTCACAAGAACATAAGAACAGGAGCAGGAGTCGGCCAATCGGCCCCTCGAGCCTGCTCCGCCATTCAATAAGATCATGGCTGATCCAATCTTGGCCTCAACACCACTTTCCCGCCTCTCTCCCCATACCCCTTGACTCCCTTGTAGTTCAAATGTCTGTCAATCTCCGCCTTGAATATATTCAGTGACTCCGCCTCCACAGCTCTCTGGGGTAGAGAATTCCAAAGATTCACGACCCTCTGAGAGAAGAAATTCCTCCTCATCTCCGTCTTAAATGGGCGACCCCTTATTCTCAAACTATGCCCCCTAGTTCTAGATTCCCCCACTAGGGGAAACATCCTCTCAGCATCCACCCTGTCAATCCCCCTCAGAATCATATTTTTGGCTCCGATGTACCGTTATGGATCTGATTTTTGTTTCCACCGTGGCACGCACATTGCGAAGGCACAACCATCAATACAACAACAACTTGCCTTTATCTAGCATCTTTAACGTGGTAAAACATCCCCAGACTCTTTGCAGGAGCATTATAAAACAAAATTTGACACCGAGCCACATAAAGAGAAATTAGGGCAGGTGACCAAAAGCTTGGTCAAAGAGGTAGGTATTAAGGAGCGTCTTAAAGGAGGAGAGAGAGGCGGAGAGGTTTAGGCAGGGAATTCCAGAGCTTAGGGCCTAGGCAACAGAAGGCACGGCCACCAATGGTGGAGCGATTAAAATCAGGGATGCTCAAGAGGGCAGAATTGGAGGAGTGGTGATATGTTATCGAGCCCATGCTGTTGAATCCTGCTGCTGTGAACTTCAGATGGAGTTGCACTCTGTTCTATTCCTGCTTGACATTCAGATTTGCTCCCTGCATTGAAGGATCCTCTATGCGGGTTTTATTTTTGACCTGTGCCTATTGATGGTCTCTCTGGAGCCAAGCCTTAATTTTAACCTGCTGTCAGGCTTCAGATTCATCCTCCCTGCTACGGCTGTCCTCGGGTGAAGCCTTGGTCCAGTTGGTAGTACTCTCACCCCTGGGGGCAGAAAGCTGAGGGTTGAAGCCCCAGTTCCGCACTGAATCTAGGCTGACATGTTACAACAACCACAAAATCTGGCATTTATCCAGCGCCTTTAATGTAGTGAAACGTCCCAAGGCGCTTCACAGGAGCGTTATCAAACAAAATTTGACACCGAGCCACATAAGGCGATATTAAGACAGATGACCAAAAGCTTGGTCAAAGAGGTAGGTTTTAAGGAGCATCTTAAAGGAGGAGAGAGAGGTAGAGGCGCAGAGGTTTCGGGAGGGAATTCCAGAGCTTAGGGCCCAGACAACAGAAGGCACGGCCACCAATGGTGGAGCGATTATAATCGGGGATGCGCAAGAGGCCAGAATTGGAGGAGAGCAGAGATCTCGGAGGAGGAGGCTACAGAGATAGGGAGGGGCGAAGGCCATGCAGTGATTTGAAAACAAGGATGAGAATTTTAAAATTGAGACTTTGCCGGACCGGGAGCCAATGTAGGTCAGCGAGGACAGGGGTGATGGGTGAACGGGACTTGGTGCGAGTTAGGACACGGGGCAGCAGAGATTTTGGATGAGCTCAAAATTTATGTAGGGTGGAGGCCAGCCAGAAGAACATTGGAATAGTCAAAGGCTAGGCTGACATTGCAGTGCAGCACTGAAGGAGCGGGAGATACATACGTGCTATTGCAGTAAAGATACTGGAGCATTATTAGAGAATACATACGGCAGTGTTTTTGCCAATCCAACTGTAAATCACTTCCCAGCACACATGCAATGATTAAGTCACATCATCGCACAGCAAGGACAGGAAGAGCAGTGTCCAAGAACATTCACATTGGGGGCGACTGTAAGCAGAGCAAAAACCCACCCCCTGTAGTTAACAGCATATAAGAGATTGGGACCCTGCTGTGTTTTCAAGGTTTTAATCAGACTGTGGGTCTCAGTTGACTGATGGTGCTTGTTCTTTGCTTTTGTGAGCTATGATACATCGAAGTCCCTTGAGCATATTTCCTCCTTCTCACAATCTGCCAGACATTGTTTCTTCCTTTTTTGAGTAATTGTCATTTTCTGATTTCTTTTTTAATGGTGCTCCACAAGGTGAGTGAAGTCAGTACTGCAGAATAGAACAACTCTTGGTACAAAAAGACTTGCATTTATATAGCGCCTTTCACGACCACCGGACGCCCCAAAATTGTTTTACAGCCAATGAAGTATTTTTGAAGTGTAGTCACTGCTGTAATGTAGGAAACGCGGCAGCCAATTGCACACAGCAAGCTCCCACAAACAGCAATCTGATAATGACCTGATAATCTGCTTTTGTGGTGTTGGTTGAGGGATAAATATTGGCCCCAGGACACCAGGGATAACTCCGCTGCTCTTCTTCAAAATAGTGCCATAGGATCTTTTACGTCCACCTGAGGGGGCAGACGGGGCCTCGGTTTAACGTCTCATCCGAAAGACGGCACCTCCGACAGTGCAGCACTCCCTCAGCACTGCACTGGGAGTGTCAGCCTAGATTTTTGTGTTCAAGTCTCTGGAGTGGGACTTGAACCCACAACCTTCTGAACCACCGGCTGACAGAAGTCCTTCCAGGTCAGGGTTCGCTTAGGTTAGATGGAGAGCTGAGCTCTCTTTTACTGTGCCCCCAATGTGACCTCAACCTCAGACAATCAGACACTTACTCCTCTGAACCAGTGTGACATCTCCATTTCCACACCAATAAACTCCAGAAACTTTGTCACCTAACCTCGGACTGACAATTCAGTGCAGTACTGAGGGAGCGCTGCACTGTTGTGGATGCCATCTTTAGATGAGACAGTAAACCGAAACCCTGTTTTCCCTCTTAGTTGGGCATAAAAGATCACATGGCACCATTCTAAGAAGACCAGGGGTGTTCTGGCCTGCATTTATTCCTTAGCCAACACCACCAAAATAGATCAAATGTTCATTGATCTCATTGCTGTTTGTGCGCAAATTGGCTGCCCTGTTTTCCTACATTACAACAGTGACTACAATGCAAACGTAATTCATTGACTGTAAAGCGCTTTGGGACGTCCTGAGGTCGCGAAACGTGCTATAGAAATGCAAGTTCATTCTTTCTTTCTGGAAAAATGTCCCAAAATGCTTCAGTTTGGCCATCATCATAAAATGGACGATGAACCAAAGAAGGACATATTAGGAGGGGTGACGCAGAGCTTGGTGAATTAGGTGGGTTTTAAGGAAGGTCTTCAAGGAGAAGAGGGATATGAAGCAGAGGGGTTTAGGGAGGGAATTCCATAGCGTGGGGCCCAGGTGGCTGAAGGTACGGTTGCCAATAGTGGGGTGACGGAGAAGCGTTCTGCCAGAAACCAGTCGGAGGAATGGAGAGTTCAGGTGGGAGTTCTTTTTCTTCTTCGGCAGTCCCTCGAAACCGAGGATGACTTGCTTCCAAATTCAAAATGAGTTCTCAGGTGACTGATGAGTCCAATGTGGGACCTACAGTCTCTGTCACAGGTGGGGCAGACGGTGGTTGAAGGGACGGGTGGGTGGGGTGCTTGGGTTGACGTGCGCTCCTTGCGCTGCTTGCGCATGGCTTCCGCTTGCTCCCGGCGAAGAGACTCGAGGTGTTCGGCGCCTTTCCGGATGCTTCTCCTCCACTTTGTGCGGTCTTGGGCCAGGGATTCCCAGGTGTCGGTGGGGATGTTGCACTTTTTCAAGGAGGCTTTGAGGGTGTCCTTGAAGTGTTTCCTCTGCCCACCTGGGGCTCTCTTGCCGTGCCGGAGCTCCGAGTAGAGCGCTTGTTTTGGGAGTCTCGTATCGGGCATGCGGACGATGTGACCCGTCCATCGGAGCTGATCGAGCGTGGTCAAAGCTTCGATGCTGGGAATGTTGGCCTGAGCGAGAACACTGACGTTGGTGCGCCTCTCCTGCCAATGGATTTTCAGGATCTTGCGGAGGCAGCGTTGGTGGTACCTCTCCAATGCTTTGAGGTGCCGGCTGTACATGGTCCATGTCTCTGAGGCATACAGGAGGGCGGGTATCACTATTGCTCTGTAGACCATGAGCTTAGTGCTGGGTTTGAGGTCCTAGTCTTCAAACACTCTCTTCCTCAGGCGACCGAAGGCTGCACTGGCACACTGAAGGCGGTGTTGGACTTCGTCATCGTCAGGTGGGAGTGGGGCTTTGTAGGGCTAGAGGAGGTTACAGGGACAGGAAGCGGCGGGGCCATGAAGGGACTTACAGACAAGGATAACTATTTTAAATTTGAAACGTTGGTGAAACTGGAAGCCAATGTAGGTCGGCAAAGACAGTGGTAATGGGTGAGTGGGATGGTGTGGGATTATGATACGGGCAACAGAGCTTCAGATAAGCTGAAGTTTACAGAGGGGGTAGGTTGGATGGCTGGAAGGCAAACCAACAGTGTATTAGTATAAAATAACAACAGAAAATGCTGGAAACACTCAGCAGGTCAGGCAGCATCCGTGGAGAGAGAAACAGAGTTAACGTTTCAGGTCTGTGACCCTTCGTCAGAACTGGAAAAAGTTAGAGATGTAACAGGTTTTTAAGCAGGTGCAGATGCAGGGAAAGCGGGGAGGGTTGGAAATAACAAAAGGGACGGTCTGTGATAGGGTGGAAGGCAGGAGAGATTAAATGTTGCAAATGGGGATGGCAGAATCATCAACAGCTGCCGCCTGAAAAAATAGGGGCAGGAGTTATAGTCTGAAATTGTTGAACTCTATGTTAAGTCCAGAAGGCTGTAAAGTGCCTAATCGAAAGATGAGGTGCTGTTCCTCGAGCTTACGTTGAGCTTCGTTGGAACAGTGTAAGAGGCCGAGGACAGAGAGGTCAGAGTGGGAATGGAGCGGAGAATTAAAGTGACAGGCGACCGGAAGCTCGGGGTCACCCTTACGGACTGAACGGAGGTGTTCCGCAAAGCGGTCACCCAATCTGCGTTTGGTCTCCCCATTGTAGAGGAGACCGCGTCGTGAGCAGCGAATACAGTATGCTAAATTGCAAGAAGTACAAGTAAATCGCTGTTTCACCTGGAAGGGGTGTTTGGGGCCCCGGACAGTGGGAAGGGAGGAGGTAAAAGGGCAGGTGTTGCATCTCCTGCGCTTGCACGGGAAGGTGTCGTGGGGAGCGGAGGGAGGGGCTGTTGGGGGTGATTGAGGAGTGGACCAGGGTGTCGCGGAGGGAGTGGTCCCTCCGGAATGCTGAAAGGGGAGGGGAGGGGAAGATGCGTTTGGTGGTGGGATCACGCTGGAGGTGGCGGAAATGGCGGCGGAGGATCCGTTGAATGTGGAGGTTGGTGGGGTGAAAGGTGAGGACAAGGGCAACCCTATCGTGTATTAGTATAGTTGTGCCTGCAGGTATTAAAGGCACGAATGAGGGTTTCAGCAGGAGATGAGCTGAGGTGGGGTAGAGACGGGCGATGCTGCAGAGGTGGAAGTAGGCGGGTCTTTGTGATAGAGAGGATATGTGGTTGGAAGCTCAGTTCGGGATTGAATAGGACAGAAAAATTGCAAACCGTCTGGTTTAGGATGTAATCCTGGCCGAGGGCGGGGTTGGAATCGATAACAAGGATACAGAGTTTGTGGCGGGAGCTGGAATGGGCCAGAAATTCGGGTCTCCACGGGTGAGTACGCGCTGTGTACTCACTCGTAGACCCAACGAAAGTGCCGGTTTTGCGCATGCACTGCGCATGCGCTGGAAACCGGAACTTCCGTTCCCTGAAGGAAGGGGTTCAGAGGTCGAACGCGTGCGCCGGGAGAGGCAGCGCGTAGACCTCGAACTTCAGGTTTTTTTTCAGGTTTCTCCGTGAGGGTAAGTACGGAGAAGCTGTGTGGGAAAAAAGGAGGCGCAAGGCCTGCTTTTAACAAGGTAAGTGGTGAATTAAATACAATTTAAACATTTTTTCAACAGGTTTATCTTTTTTACATACTTTAAAGAAAGGTAAGTTTATTTTTAGCACCGTTAAAAAGTGTAATTAATTTTTTCAAAAATTTAAATTTTTGTTTAAAGTAGTTAATTTATGTAATTTATAGTTATTTTAAAAATGTGATGCTTTTTAAAAATTTATTTGAAGTTTTAGTGAGGTTTTGGGGCCGATCTCTATTCATAGATTTGACAGGTCTTCCCGTCAAATCTATGAATGGAGATTCCCTGCTCCGATTGGCTCCCCATGGCCCACGTGATCCCAGGGGACGCTTCGAACTAACTGCGCCCCTGGGACACGCAAGCACTGCGCGCCGGCAGCTGGCAGGAGGCCCAGGAACCGAATTTCACGCGGGGCCGAAGCACAACGGCAGGTGCGGTAGGTAAGTACGCGCACGATCCTTGCACCCGCGGGAAGCCGGAGAGCCGAATTTCTGGCCTATTGTCTACAATCTTCCCAATGTTTAGTTGGAGAGAATTGCAGCTCACCTGAGACTCAATCTTGGACAACACATCGGGTCCAGAGAGGTGGTAGAGAGGCGGAGATGGGTGTCATCAGTATACATGTGGAAGCTGAAAAAGAAAAGAAAGACTTGCATTTCTATAGCGCCTTTCATGACCACCGATGTCCCTAAGCGCTTTACAGCCAATGAAGCACTTTTAAAGTGTCGTCACTGTTGTAATGTAGGAAACGCGGCAACCAATTTGCGCACAGCAAGATCCCACAAACAGCAATGTGATAACGGTCAGATAATCTGTTTTTAGTGATGTTGATTGAGGGATCAATATTGGCCAGGACACTGGGGAGAACTCCCCCTGCTCTTCTTCGAAATAGTGCCCTGGGCTCTTTTACATTTACTTGAGAGAGCAGACGGGGTTAAGGATGGGTTTCTTGAGTGGGTGGGTTGGGTAGTCTGTTTTGAAAGGGAGGGGGACAGTACCTGAGGAGAAGGAACCATTGATGGGGGTCAGGAAAGGAGGTTAGCTGGTCAGTAGTTTGGCTAGAATGCGATCAAGGGAACAGGAGGTGGGTCTGATGGACGAAATGAGTTCAGAGAGAGCGTAATGGGAAATGGTAAAACGCTAGAGATGCACGATGCAATTATTTTAAGGCAATCCACAGTGCACGCATTCTTTGACCCTCGAAGAGCTCAAGGTTGACTCTGAGGCGACCAAAGCTACCCTTTTGTGCCCTGGCTTCACAGAATCACAGAATCCCCACAGTGCAGATAGAGGCCATTTCGGCCCATCGAGCCTGCACCCTATATATCCCACCCTATCCCCGTAACCCCACGTATTTAATCCCCCTAACACTAAGGGTCAATTTATCATAGCCAAATCAACCTAACCCGCACATCTTTGGACTGTGGGAGGAAACCGGAGCACCCGGAGGAAACCCATGCAGACACGGGGAGAATGTGCAAACTCCACACAGACAGTCACCCGAGGCCGGATTCGAACCCGAGGTCGGATTCGAACCCGGGTCCCTGGCGCTGTGAGGCAACAGTGCTAACCACTATGCCACCGTGTTACCCTTGTGGCACCTCTGAGCAGCTGCCAAGCACAGATACCAGTGAGGTCCATAAAGGTGCCAGGATCACTGTGGAACACATCACAGACATGCTTAAACAGCTCGGATGCCTTGACAAGACATGGGGAACCTTGGCCGAAATCTTCAGCTTCCGCTGCACGGCGTCGCCACCCAGCGAACCGCCGGAACAGGAGGAGGCCATTCAGCCCCTCGAGTCTGTTCCGCCATTCAGTCAGATCACGGCTGATCTGCGACCGAACCCCGTGGAAGGAGGACACCCAACTGCAGCAAGGAGACGACCGAGACGAGCGGAAGGAGCTCGCTGATCCTGCTGTGAAGTAGCACAGCCTTGGGGCGGTACGGCTGACCGCCCCCCCCCGCAGTGATACTTATAGAGCAGGCTGTTTGCTGTTCCATAACCTCAACCCCAGCATCATCTTCTAGGCTCTTTAACAATCTGACTATTTGGCATCCTGCAGATTTTATGACATTGCTTCACAATTCAACACAGCGATAAAGGGAACTACGCTTTCAAATATTCATGCACCAGATTAGTCAGGGGTGGGCGGGGGGGGTTATTTGTTGAGAGGGCTGTTCCTCTGCACAGCAGCAACATTTGAAGAATGACTGGATTTAAGTAGCTCGAAGAATTTAAACGGCTCAGCAAAGGTCTGCCAGGTGCAAACGCAAACAGATCGCAGCCCCGCAGCCATTTCAACACTGGGACACTGCCATCTCCTCACAGCTTGGCAGACCCAGAACCCGTTTACATGCAGAGCAATGTAACAGCCCCACCAACTGAGATGTCCACTTAAAATAAATCTGGAACAAAAAGCTAGTATCAGTGATGGTGACCACGATTGTCATAAAAACCCAACTGGTTCACTAATGTCCGTTCGGGAAGGAAATCTACCGTCCTTACCCGGTCTGGCCTATATGTGACTCCAGACCCACAGCAATGTGGTTGACTCTTAACTGCCACTAGCAATCTACTCAGTCGTATCAAAAAAACCTGCTACGATGGATTGCAGCGGTTCAAGAAGGTGGCTCACCACCACCTTCTCAAGAGCAATTGGGGAGGGCAATAAATGCTGGCCTTGCCAGTGACGGCCACATCCCGTGATTCCAGGAATTAAATATTAACCTCCTGTGAGCAACACCCAGGAGAAAAATCAAAGAGGGGAATTGGAGAAGGACAAAAAAGGCTGCTTGACCGACAGTCAAGAATCAGCCAATCGGGTAATGAAGAGTCTGTTCGCTTTCCAGTTAACATGGGCGGGCGGTGTCCCGGGAGGATGGACTTGCCGGTCGACCAATGGCGGGAGCGTGGGGGGGGGGGGTGGTGGCAAGGCTGTCGGAGGCGGGAGGTCATGTGATGTAACCTCCAGCAACGCATCCAACCAGAGTTGGCCACCCTAACTTAGACTTGGGGATTCAAAGCTTCCGAAACTCGGGATTCTTCCAAATCGAAGTTCGTGGTTATCAGGATCGGGCGTGCGAGCGCGGAACGGATTTCAACAGATCACCAGGAATTCAGTTTTGTGTCGTCTGCAAACTTGGAGATATTACATCTAGTTCCCTTGTCTAGATCATTAATATACCTCTTCCACCTAGAAGGACAAGGGCAGCAGACGCATGGGAACACCACCACCTCCAAGTTCCCCTCCAAGTCGCACACCATCCTGACTTAGAAGTATATCGCCGATCCTTCATCGTTGCTGGGTCAAAATCCTGGAACTCCCTCCTAACAGCACTGTGGGAGTACCTTCACCACACGGACTGCAGCGGTTCAAGAAGGCGGCTCACCACCACCTTCTCAAGGGGGAACTAGAGATGGGCAATAAATGCTGGCCTTGCCAGCGACGCCCACATCCCATAAGCGAATAAAAAAAAAGTGAAGTGGGATTATGTAGTAAGGTTTCAAAAATGCTGAAAACTGTGCGAATTGTGGGTCCATGACTACGCTTATTCCTAATACGGCACCCGGCAAACTTTGTCGATATTTGAGTCTCTGTTTGTGGTTTGCGTTCTTCTCCCAGTCTCCGGTTCGCGTCTGAATTTGTCCTGTTCACATCATTAAAGGTGCTAAGCACGTGTTCCTGTTGTTAAAGGCGTCTCACCATCGGGACCCCTTTTAAAGAAGAGATCTCAGTTTGACAATTAGCTGATACTATGAAAACTCTGAGGAAATTAAACCTCATTTTTACGTCAAGTTCATGTTTGTGAGTGTAACTCAACCCTTCTTTTGTTACGTCTTCTCCTAACGGCACTAAACTATGAACGTCACGCTCTCCAAAGAGGCCTACAGCAAGCTTTGCCATTTCAGTTTTTGTCAGTGAGCAATGTTAATTTAGTAAAAGATAATTGCAGGGATACATACCACTCCAGTAGGCCTTGCTGTGATTGAAAATTAGTTTAATTTGTACCGGTGCTATTTTATCCCACATGGTGCATTCTTAGCTCTGCGGGCTGAGGCAGCATCAGGCAGTTAGATAACGGGGCAAACGTAATGTCAAACCTATTGGATTTCTTTGGTGCATTCAGTGGTTGTTCGGTCAGATTGTGCGTAGATTGAAGGGGTGGGAGAAATTGGGTAGGAATGCATCGGTACACATGTATTATTGAACAAGTTAGGTCCCGCCGTAAGTGGACGAGCTATTAGCTGCCTAGATCCTGCTGCCTGGAACTCCCTCCCAAGATCCTTCTGCTTTGCACCTCCTTCTCCTCCTTTAAGAACCTTCTCAAACCCAGCGTTGCTTCCAGAGCTCCAATCGTCAATCATCGGTGATAATTGGAGTAATATTGCCTTCATGAACAATGCAATTTGGGGAAGGGCTGCTCCTCCAAGGGAAAAGGCAAGAAAGGTTGAGGCATGTCTTAATTATGCTATTTTTGGTCCACAATATGAATATGTATTAAATATGTTAATATAGTAGGTTGAAGCTGCATATAATCAACACTCATTTACGGTGCACAACTGCAGTGGGAATACTGAAACCTGACAGAAAATCAACTAGCAATTTTGAAGTAGTTTTCACTCTTGTAGATTGACACATTCTAGATTTAACTCTTAAAGGTCTTGGATGAAGATCTCTTCTGGCCGCTACGTGTTAGGCTGCACTTATTCACTAGAGTTCAGAAGAATGAGAGGGGATCTCATTGAAACGTATAAAATTCTGACCGGGCTAGACAGACTGGATGCAGGGAGGATGGGGGCGGGGGGGGGGGGGCGGGGGTCGGTCTAGAACGAGGGGTCACAGTCTCAGGATACGGGGTAGGACATTTAGGACTGAGATGAGGAGAAATTTCTTCACTCAGAGGGTGGTGAACCTGTGGAATTCTCTACCACAGAAGGCTGTGGAGGCCAAGTCACTGAATATATTTAAGAAGGAGATAGATAGATTTCTAGACACAAAAGGCATCAAGGGGTATGGGGAGGGAGCGGGAATATGGTATTGAGATAGAGGATCAGCCATGATCATATTGAATGGCGGAGCAGGCTCGAAGGGCCGAATGGCCTACTCCTGCTCCAATTTTTCTATGTTTCTATGTTCTTAAACTTTACTCTAGCGTTGATGCGAAGCACTTTTATTTCACAGCAACGCTAAGAAGCTGTAAAGTACCACAGATGGCCTCTTCCGTCCCCTGGTCCTCTTCTCGCTTGACTAGATTTGGCAGTAAAGCCTTAATAGCTCCCACGCTCAGGCTGTCAGGGCCCAATGCCATCATCGGAAGCCCCCCCGCACCCTCCCCCACCCCATAATCTGCATTTGTCCACTAGGACCCCGCAGGCTTTGGGCGGGCAGCTTAGCCGCCTGCGCAGAAACCAGAGCCAAAATGGCGGACAAGGGGATCCCGGCAGCTGGACGACGGGTAAGCAACGCGGCCGATTTTAATGGCCCGCCTGCCCGGTATCCAGGCCGGGGCAGGGTTAAAATCGCTCTGGTGATCTTGGCAACGCGATAGGATTGTTGGTGTACACTCTCGTAGGACAGAACTCTCTCCTGGAGCTTTCCAAAGGATTGGGTTGAAATTAAGTTGCCGGTGTGTTAGCATGTGTGCAATTTGTTTAAAATAAATGGGTTAATATCTCAGTTAATACAGCAGGCAGAGAAATTGTGTGTTGATATTTGGGTGAGTTAACTTCAAGAAAAAGAGATAGGGCTGGATTTTCATTGACCCGTGGAGGCGGGTTTGGAGGCATGTGGGGGGTTAAAATTGCGAAAACTGGCGGGCGGGCACAAGTCCACGTCCACGCAATTTTCATTAAATCGTGTCTGCTGGTTCCGACTCCATCCCGCCTCTAAGAGGCGGGATAGGCTGTTAAGGCCCTTAACAAGCACTAAATTGCCTCTATAATGCCATTTTGAAAGGCCTTTGTGATTTTAACCCTTGTTCTACGTGAAGCACGCCTGTTCTGAACCACGATTGTGAAACCTGGCGGGAGCACATTTGGCTGGCTATGGGGATGCATATATGGATGGCTATGTGGATGGATCTATATATGGATGGAGAGGAGACATATCTGGGGGGTGGGGGTGTAAAAATATCTGGGCGCAGACTTAGGACTGCTGCTGTTCATTTTGCAGGTCCTCTCACAGCAAAGGTCAGGCAGTCTTTGTCGACCTTCAATGCAGCAGCAATGATGACATCATCAAAGGCGACTTTCAGACTGAAAACACTAATTGGGTCATGGGTTCCCACATGCTGCAACTCAATTGCCCAATTAAGTGAAAATTGCATCAATCTCCCACATCCAATTGCAGTCGGGTGGATAACATGAAAAGCGGATAACACGACCCCAACCCGCCCCAGTCTCAAAATCCAGCCCATAATATACAATGTGTAAATCTCACCATTTTTGGTTTGTTTTAACGAGAATGAATACTGATTATTTTAGACCTCCTCAGGGGCAGCGGAGGGTTCGTTTTAACTCATTTCTTTAGCCTTATTGGCGGAAGCATGCCCATTTGGACTCTCCAATGCAATTGTGCTCATTCCATGCCATTAATAGCCATTAAACCAATCAAGTAATGGCCGGGGGTGGGGCGGGGGG
This sequence comes from Squalus acanthias, assembly GCA_030390025.1. NCBI lineage: Eukaryota > Metazoa > Chordata > Chondrichthyes > Squaliformes > Squalidae > Squalus > Squalus acanthias. The sequence continues at coordinate 12,034,950 of CM059450.1, forward strand.
GGGGGCGACATTAACCCAGCTCCCAGGAAACAGGGAAACAATAAAATATTAAGCAGAGCCGTGAATTTCTACCGACACGGCCGTTCCCAGATTTTGGAAAGATTGCTTTGTAGACTCGCTGACTGGGGATCTGCCTTTGAGTTTCGAAATCAGAAAGAAAGGGCCATCTGAAATTCAAGTTTTAAAAAATTGTCGGCGTCACTTCCTTGTGTAGTTTGCGTCAAAAATTAGATTTAAATTCATTTCATTGTTCGTCCTGCTCTTTGGTGCATGTGTAGCGATTTATTTAACATCCGAACCTGGATTTTTGTTTCGAGAGAGTGAACCATGCATTGTATTGGCTTTTTTCAGCAGTCTGATGCTCATCAAAGTGCATTGAGCTGAAACGCTCCGAAAATGATTAAAGGGCAAGTGAGCATGGCCACAATTAACATTGAAAGACCCGATGCTGACCCTGCAGAATTTGGCCAAGATTCCCCAGTCTCCAGCCCCCATTCCCCAGTCTCCGTCTCTCCCCGAGCCCCCATTCCCCAGTCTCTCTCCTCCGAGCCCCCATTCCCCAGTCTCCATCTCTCCCCGAGCCCCCATTCCCCAGTCTCCCTCTCTCCCCGAGCCCCCATTCCCCAGTCTCCATCTCTCCTCGAGCCCCCATTCCCCAGTCTCCTTCTCTCTTCCCGAGCCCCCATTCCCCAGTCTCCATCTCTCTCCCCGAGCCCCCATTCCCCAGTCTCCATCTCTCCCCGAGCCCCCATTCCCCAGTCTCCATCTCTCCCCCGAGCCCCCATTCCCCAGTCTCCGTCTCTCCCCGAGCCCCTATTCCCCAGTCTCCATCTCTCCCCGAGCCCCCATTCCCCAGTCTCCGTCTCTCCCCGAGCCCCCATTCCCCAGTCTCCATCTCTCCCCCGAGCCCCCATTCCCCAGTCTCCATCTCTCCCCCGAGCCCCCATTCCCCAGTCTCCCTCTCTCTCCCCGAGCCCCCATTCCCCAGTCTCTCTCTCCCCGAGCCCCCATTCCCCAGTCTCTCTCTCCCCAAGCCCCCATTCCCCAGTCTCCCTCTCTCCCCGAGCCCCCATTCCCCAGTCTCCATCTCTCCCCGAGCCCCCATTCCCCAGTCTCCCTCTCTCCCCGAGCCCCCATTCCCCAGTCTCCATCTCTCCCCCTGAGCCCCCATTTTCCAGTTTCCATCTCTCCCCCTGAGCCCCTATTCCCCAGTCTCTCTCTCCCCAAGCCCCCATTCCCCAGTCTCCCTCTCTCCCCGAGCCCCCATTCCCCAGTTTCCATCTCTCTCCCTGAGCCCCCATTCCCCAGTCTCTCTCTCCCGAGCCCCCATTCCCCAGTCCATCTCTCCCCGAGCCCCCATTCCCCAGTCCCTCTCTCTCCCCGAGCCCCCATTCCCCAGTCTCCATCTCTCCTCGAGCCCCCATTCCCCAGTCTCCATCTCTCCTCGAGCCCCCATTCCCCAGTCTCCCTCTCTCTTCCCGAGCCCCCATTCCCCAGTCTCCATCTCTCCTCGAGCCCCCATTCCCCAGTCTCCCTCTCTCTTCCCGAGCCCCCATTCCCCAGTCTCCCTCTCTCCCCGAGCCCCCATTCTCCAGTCTCTCTCTCCCCAAGCCCCCATTCCCCAGTCTCCCTCTCTCCCTGAGCCCCCATTCTCCAGTTTCCATCTCTCTCCCTGAGCCCCCATTCCCCAGTCTCTCTCTCCCCGAGCCCCCATTCCCCAGTCTCTCTCTCCCCGAGCCCCCATTCCCCAGTCTCTCTCTCCCCAAGCCCCCATTCCCCAGTCTCCCTCTCTCCCCGAGACCCCATTCCCCAGTTTCCATCTCTCTCCCTGAGCCCCCATTCCCGAGTCTCTCTCTCCCCGAGCCCCCATTCCCCAGTCTCTCTCTCCCCGAGCCCCCATTCCCCAGTCTCTCTCTCCCCAAGCCCCCATTCCCCAGTCTCCCTCTCTCCCCGAGCCCCCATTCCCCAGTTTCCATTTCTCTCCCTGAGCCCCCATTCCCCAGTTTCCATTTCTCTCCCTGAGCCCCCATTCCCCAGTTTCTCTCTCCCCGAGCCCCCATTCCCCAGTCTCCCTCTCTCCCCGAGCCCCCATTCCCCAGTCTCCCTCTCTCCCTGAGCCCCCATTCTCCAGTTTCCATCTCTCTCCCTGAGCCCCCATTCCCGAGTCTCTCTCTCCCCGAGCCCCCATTCCCCAGTTTCCATCTCTTTAGGGGCAACACGGTGGCATAGTGGTTAGCACTGTTGCCTCACAGCGCCAGGGACCCGGGTTCAAATCCGGCCTTGGGTGACTGTCTGTGTGGAGTTTGCACATTCTCCCCGTGTCTGCGTGGGTTTCCTCCGGGTGCTCCGGTTTCCTCCCACAGTCCAAAGATGTGCGGGTTAGGTTGATTTGGCTATGATAAATTGACCCTTCGTGTTAGGGGGGATTAAATACGTGGGGTTACGGGGATAGGGTGGGATATGTGTCGGTGCAGGCTCGATGGGCCGAAATGGCCTCTATCTGCACTGTGGGGATTCTGTGATTCCCCGAGCCCCCATTCCCCAGTTTCCATCTCTCCCCGAGCCCCCATTCCCCAGTCTCCTTTCCTCCGAGCCCCCATTTCCCAGTTCCCATCTCTCCCTGCACCTCAATTCCCCAGTCACCATCTCTCTCCCCTAGCCACCATGCTCCAGTCTGCATCTCTCCCCCGAGCCCCCATTTCCAGTCTCCATCTCTCCCCAAGCCTCCATTCCCCAGTCTCCATCTCTCTCCCCGGGCTTCCATTCTCTAGTTTCCATCTCCCTCCCTGAGCCCCCATTTCCCAGACTCCATCTCTCTCCCCGAGGCCCCATTTCCCAGTCTCCATCTCTCCCCCCGAGCCCCCATTTCCCAGTCTCCCTCCCTCTCGTCCCCCCGATTTCCGATCCCCCATTCCAGACTCCCATTCCGACTGCACACTAGCAGGTGGTGGCTCTCTGATCAGCAGCCAGCGATGTCACGGCGAGGAGGGATGGGTAAGCGGGGGCGCATGGAACGGGAAATTTCAAGCACTGATCTCCTGGGCCGCTAGAAGCAGCGCTCAGCGGAGGAACTCCTGATTTCAGGATACTCTCGTCAAAAGCGGGAGGGTCGGGCATCCTACCAAGACTGCCTAATTCCACCTGCGTAACATCGCCCCTCTCCGACCCTGCCTCAGCCCCTCATCCAAGCCTTTGTTACCTCCAGCCTTGACTATTCCAACGCTCTCCTGGCTTGCTTCCCATATTTCACCCTCTGTAAACATGAGCTCATCCAAAACTCTGCTGCCAGTATCCTGACTCACATCAAGTCCCGTTCACCTATCACCCCTGCGCTCGCTGACTTACATTGGCTCCTGGTCCCTGAATTTAACCTTAATTTTAAAATTTCCATCCTTGTGTTCAGATCCCTCCTTGGCCTCGCCCCTCCCTCTGTGTGCAAAAATGGCTGCTATGCTGGCCTATAAGAGTCACTGCACCCCAAAAAGCAATTCAATCTGTGAAGCGCTTTGAGACCTTTAGATGTGAAACGGCGCTATATAAATGAGAGGAATATTATTATAAACTCCGTGCCATAGTTTGCAAGCATCCAGAACTTTTGTGTATGGGCTTCTGTACTTGGTCTTGTGAATAAGTGAACTGGCTTTTGGGCTAGATCAGTTCAGTCTATCCTGTGATCTGTCAACCTTAAGCTGTTCAAAAATAATTTGTGTATGATTTCTTTTTAAATCCCCATTCTTTTTTCAAAATTCTTGCTCGTTCAGCTGAAGGAGGTCACGACAGGGGAACAGTGCACTCTCTCCAATTTTTTTCTGCCTGAATTATCAGCTTCAGACACTCCCGGCTCAGCTATGTGCAGAGTTAATCTCCTGCTCCGCGCTCCAACAACGTAGCTTAAGCCCAACCTTAGAAGGGCAGCTTTTACTCTCGCTTGCCACGCACTGACTCCTTTAGTGAGCAGCAACAGTAGGTCGTGCGATACAAAAACCAAAATACTGCGGATGCTGGAAATCTGAAATAAAAACAGAAAATGCTGGAAATACTCAGCAGGTCGGGCAGCATCTGTGGAGAGAGAAACAGAGTTAACGTTTCAGGTCGATGACCCTTCGTCAGAACTGGAAAAAGCTGGAGATCGAACAGGTTTTTAAGCAAGTGCAGGGGCAGGGAAAGGGGGGAGGGGAGGAAAGAACAAAAGGGAAGGTCTGTGATAGGATGGAAGGCAGGAGCGATTAAGAGACATTAAGAGATGGTGCAAGGCAAAAGGAGACGGTCATGGGACAAGTTAAGAAACAAAAGCTAGCTGTAGATGGAAGGCAGGAGAGATTTTTTTTAAATTTGTTTGTGGGATCAGGGCGTCGCTGGCAATGCCAGCATTTATTGCCCATCCCTAGTTGCCCTTGAGAAGGTGGTGGTGAGCCACCTTCTTGAACCGCTGCAGTCCGTGTGGTGAAGGTGCTCCCGCAGTGCTGTTAGGGAGGGAGTTCCAGGATTTTGGCCCAGCGACGATGAAGGAACGGCCGATATACTTCTAAGTCAGGATGGTGTGTGACTTGGAGGGGAGCTTGGAGGTGGTGGTGTTCCCACGCGCCTGCTGCCTTTGTCCTTTAAGAGAGATTAAGAGATGGTGCAAGGCAAAGGGAGATGGTAATGGGACAAGTTAAGAAACAAAAGATGGCTCTAGATGAAGTGTAAATGGCACTGGCAGAATATGTCGTGTGAGTCGGGAGTGCTTGCTTTTGCTACCAGCTGCCGTGCAGCAACAGTGTAAGGGACCAAAGGAAGAAGGAAGTAGAATCTGGAAATATGAGGCATTATTATTCTTTCGGAAGAATTGAACAGCTATCAAACCATAACTTGGCATTGGCGCAATAACAGCGCCCGTGGAAACAAGCTCACTGACATCAGCCGGTGCAGACAGACCTGGAATTACCTCCCGTGATTAACACTGGAATGACCAGGACACCAGGAGAGCTCCCCGCTCTTCTTCAAATAGTGCCAAGGAATCCTCAACCTGTAGTTGTGAAGATCCATAAAGGTTACTCTCGACCTACTGCGTCCAAATAGTACCGGGAGGTCACAGGCACATTATAGATGAGAGTCCTTCAGCGACCACAGTTCCTCGAATGTGAGGATCAGAAGGTTGGCACTCGATAAAGGTCCTGTGCCAAAAATCAGGGTTGCAAAGATTCTCTGTCGTATACTGCATTGAAAAGAAAGAAAGACTTGAAAGACTTGCATTCGTATAGCGCCTTTCACGACCACCGGACGTCCCAAAGCGCTTTGCAGCCAATGAAGTACTTTTTGAAGTGGAGTCACTGTTGTAATGTGGGAAACGCGGCAGCCAATTTGCGTACAGCAAGCTCCCACAAACAGCAATGTGGTAATGACCAGATCATCTGTTTTTGTTATGTTGGTTGAGGGATAAATATTGGCCAGGACACTTGTTAGGACAAATATTGGTCCAAGAAATATGTGCACCCGTGCTTAATGTACCTGGATTGATAAAGGTTCCATTCTGTGGAGCTGTGGCTGGGTTGGAATCTCATCAGACATGTACAAAACAACTGCCCAGGGCCACCATATGATTCAGTTATGATGGCTCAATCCACTTTGCTTAGACTGTTTGAGGAGCTGATTCTTACTGCAATTATACAGGGCCTTGGTGAGACCACACCTGGAGTACTGTGTGCAGTTTTGGTCTCCTTATCTAAGAAAGGATATACTTGCCATAGAGGGGGTGCAGTGAAGGTTCACCAGACTGATTCCTGGGATGGCAGGACTGTTGTATGAGGAGAGATTGAGTCGACTAGGCCTGCATTCACCAGAGTTTAGAAGAATGAGAGGAGATCTCATTGAAACGTGTAAAATTCTGACAGGGCTAGACAGACTGGATGCAGGGAGGATGTTTCCCCTGGCTGGCGGGGGGGGGTCTAGAACGAGGGGGTCACAGTCTCAGGATACGGGGTAGTACATTTAGGACTGAGATGAGGAGAAATTTCTTCACTCAGAGGGTGGTGAACCTGTGGAATTCTCTACCACAGAAGGCTGTGGTGGCCAAGTCACTGAATATATTTAAGAAGGTAAGAGATTTCTAGATGCAAAAGTCGTCAAGGGGTATGGGGAGAGAGCGGGAATATGGTATTGCGACAGAGGATCAGCCATGATCATATTGAATGGCGGAGCAGGCTCGAAGGGCCGAATGGCCTACTCCTGCTCCTATTTTTCTATGTTTCTATAGTTTGCATGGATGGATTTGTGGTGCTCGTGGATCTGGTACCAGGTCATGGACGATAACTCCATTGCACAATGTACAAAGGCATTATTTTCCTGAACTCAACATTGTGGAGCTTCTTACCTCCCTCGATCCTCCTATAATCTACAGGCTAATAAATGAAATCACTCTTCAATTGGCATCGCCTAATTACAACTTTCCAGGCTTAGCACTAACTATTCACCACCTTCCAATTCATCTTGTCTTCTCTCCGACTCCTTTCCGCCTCGATGGTGCCTTGCACTATGGGCTCTTCATCAGGATTTCTCACTTAAATAAAGCTTTATCACCAGGACCTGCCACAGTCATTAGAAGACGCATTTTAATTGCAGTTTCATCTAAAGCCTTGAGTAGGTTATAGTCTTGAGCACTCAGAATCATGAGGGGGGGAGGGGAGGGGGCGGAACTGCTGAGTGCCAACTGACCGGGAGCATTGCCAGGCCGGTGTTGGAGATAGGCCTGCGACACCGTAGCCTTAATCCATCATCGCCCGCTTGGCACCATCGAGGAGCCACCCTGCCAAGGGGGCCTCGTGTAATTATCCTTTATACCCCATGTTTAGTATTATTTCAAAGAGCAATAAAAGGACCGTTCTACCATGTAAGTCAACGCAGGCCTTCAAAATGCCTCAGGCCTCCAGCTAATTTACTGCCTGCTCCTGTCTCGTTGTAATAAGAGACTCAAAGCCACTGGGCGACTGCTATCCATTGAAACAAAAGTAAACAGCATTGCTTTAATTAAAAAAATTATATTAATATACATTCTCACTTGCATTGTTACTGGAGATAATAAAAACATGAATAAATTAAATAGATATGAAAATTTAGCATTACTTATTTTACTAAGAAGCCCCTCCAGCTGTTTGGATCATTTCCTACCAACCACAATTATTAAAGGGAAGATTTGATGTCTAAAGCTGAGGGATTTGTTTTATGTATTCCTTTCCCTTTTCCAAATGAAAACTCAGGGCTCAGAACAATAACAGCTCCATCCACGCTCTCGTCTGATTTCTTGTTCCAATCCAGCAACAACACCTTGGGCCTTCGACGCAGTGAAACGTCCCAAGGCGCTTCACAGGAGTGTCATCAACCACAGATTTGACACCGAGCCACATAAGGAGAAATTAGGACAGGCGACCAAAAGCTTGGTCAAAGAGGGAGGTTTTAAGGAGCGTCTTCAAGGAGGACAAAAGAACATAAGAAATAGGAGCAGGAGTCGGCCATACGGCCCCTTCCAGCCAACTCCGCCATTCAATAAGATCACGGCTGATCTTCAACTTCAACTCCACTTTCCCGCCCGATCCCCGTATCCCGTGATTCGCTTAGAGCTCAAAAATCTATTGATCTCTATCTTGAATATACTCAAACAGTGAGCATCCACAGCCCTCTGGGGTAGAAAATGCCAAAGATTCACAACCCACTGAGTGAAGAAATTCCTCCTCATCTCAGTCCTAAATGACCGACCCCTTATCCTGAGCCTTTGCCCCCTAGTTCTCGACTCTCCCCAGACAGGGGAAACAACCTCTCAGCATCTACCCTGTCAATCCTACCTCAGAATCTCAATGAGATCACCTCTCATTCTTCTAAACTCCAGAGAGTATAGGCCTATTCTACTCAATCTCTCCTCAAAGGACAACCCTCTCATCTCAGGAATCAATCTAGTGAACCTTTGTTGCATCTCCTCTAATGCAAGTATATCCTTCCTTAGATAAGGAGACCAAAACTGTGCACAGTTCTCCAGGTGTGGTCTCACCAAAACCCTGTACAATTGCAGCAAGACTTCCTTACTCTTGTACTCCAACCCTTTGCAATAAAGGCCAACATACCATTTGCCTTCTTAAGGCGAGAGAGGTAGAGAGGCGGAGAGGTTTAGGGAGGGAATTCCAGAGTTTAGGGCCCAGACAGCTGAAGGTGGAGTGATGAAAATCGGTGATACGCAACATGCCAGAATTGGAGGAGCGCAGAGATCTCGGAGGGTTGTGGGGCTGGAAGAGGTTACAGAGATAGGGAGGGGCAAGTCCACGGAGGGATTTGAAAACAAGGATGAGAATTTTAAAATTGAGGCATTGTCGGACCGGGAGCCAATGTAGGTCATCTTTAATTATTTTATCTACACTGAAAAAAAAAGTAGCTTCCATTTATTTGGGTGTTTTTCCTGCTTCTCATGGTGTGGGATATTAGTACTGGGCAAATGGAACACCTATCCATTTTAGGAGCTCAATATCAGCATCAAGCACTGCCAGGTTAGGTACAAGTTATGCTGAAGTTAGACCACACTCGGAGTATTGCGTACGGTTCTGGTCGCCATGTTATAAGAAGGATATAGAGGCACTGGAGAGGGTGCAGAGAAGATTTACAAGGATGATACCAGAAATGCGAGGGGATACATATCAGGAAAGGATGAACAGGCTGGGTCTCTTTTCTCTTGAAAAAAGAAGGCTGCGGGGTGACCTAATAGAGGTCTTTAAAATTATGAACAATTTTGATAGAGTCGATACAAAGAGAATGTTTCCGCTTGTGGGGAAGAGCATAACTAGAGGCCATCAATATAAGAGAGTCACCAAGAAATCCAATAGGGAATTCAGGAGAAACTTCTTTACCCAGAGAGTGGTGAGAATGTGGAACTCGCTCCCACAGGGAGTGGTTGAAGCGAATAGTATAGATGCATTTAAGGGGAGGCTGGACAAGCATATGAGGGAGAAGGGAATAGAGGGTTATGCTGATAGAGTTAGATGAGGAAAGACGGGAGGAGGCTCGAGTGGAGCATAAACGCCGGCATGGACTGGTTGGGCCGAATGGCCTGTGTCTGTGCCGTATATCCTATGTAATCCTATGTAGCACGGATTGGATACAGAGTAATGCTCCTCATGACATTGGCTGGTCAAATACAGAGAAGCTGTAAGGGGTAAGCCATTTAGGACTGAGATGAGGAGGAATTTCTTCACCCAGAGAATGGTGAACCTGTGGAATTCTCTACCACAGAAGACAGTTGAGTCCAATTCATTAAATATATTCAAGAAGGAGTTGGATATATTTCTTAAGGCTAAGGGATCAAGGGATATGGGGAGAAAGCAGGGACAGGGTTCTGAATTTGGATGATCAGCCATGATCGCATTGAATGGCGGAGCAGGCTCGAGGGGCCGAATGGCCTACTCCTGCTCCTATCTTCTATGTTTCTATTTAAGCTACTTCCTCTGGTGGAAGAATACAGAACAAGGGGGGAACATTTTATAAATTCGGGCTAGGTCATTTAGGAGTGAAATGAGGAAGCTCTCTGCCGCATAACGGGTAATGGAAATCTGGAACTCGCTCTCCCAAAAGGCTGTGAATGCTGGGTCATTTGAACTTGTTGAGACTGAGATTGATAGACCTTTGTTGGGTAAGGGTATCAAGGGATATGGAACAAAGGCAGGTAACTGAAGTTGAGGTACAGATCAGCCATGATCTGATTGAATGGTGGACCATTCTTGAGAGGCTGAATGGGCTGCTCCTGTTCCTATGTGCTCCAGGGGTCAGTGCTGGGTCTACTTTGATTCTCAGTATCTCTTGGAATTGGGGTTTAGGGTGCATACTCTTGAAAAGTTGCTGATGATACAAAAGTAATGAAGTAACTGGACCAGCCACATAAATACTGTGGCTACAAGAGCAGGTCAGAGGCTGGGTTTCCTAGAGCGAGTGTCTCACCTCCGGACTCCCCAAAGCCTTTCCACCATCTACAAGGCACAAGTCAGGAGTGTGATGGAATACTCTCCACTTGCCTGGATGAGTGCAGCTCCAACAACACTCAAGAAGCTCGACACCATCCAGGACAAAGCAGCCCGCTTGATTGGCACCCCATCTACCACCTTAAACATTGACTCCCTCCACCACCGGCGCACCGTGTCTGCAGTGTGTACCCTCTACAAAATCATAGAATCATAGGGTGCGAAATTCGGTTGCGCCCCGTTGGGGGTGGTAACCGAGTTAAGGCCGGGCATTTAGCGCCTGGCACAGAAATACCTCCCCGGCCGCTAAATTCGGCTTACCGCCCCGCACAGGACGTGGAGCGCAATCTCGGGGCGAGGTAACCGAGGTGATGTTGGGGTGCGATCCGCAGTGCTCCACGGAGGTTCCGCGGAGCGCTGCCACGTTTCAATGACCCTCCCCTTCAGTTAAAAGGGAGGGGCCGTTGCGCAATCTGCAGGGACTCCGATGGTCCACACTAGGCCATCAGGGTGGCGTGGTGCCATGGCCGCAGGCCGGCGGTGAGACGTGGTGCGGGCTGCGCGAAGGCGGCCAGGTCTACGCCACAGCCCACCACGGAGGGCCGACCTGGAAGCCGGCCAAAAAAAAGAAAATGGCGGCGCGGGTCACGGCCGCACCTCCCCTTTAAATACCGCCCCGCGAGCGTAGGTCGGCCTGGTTTGCGCACCCGTGAGGCTGGCGCTGACCTCGCCCGCGGCAGCCTCGCGGGCCGCAGCCGAATTTCTGCCACGGGGCGCTAAGGGGGCACGGCGCACGGTGATGACATCATCGCCGGTGGCGCAGCGGCCTAGGGTGCGACTGGCGGGGGTGCGGCGCTATCAGGTAGCGCCTCAGCAACGCGCCGCTGAATTTCTCTGGAAGCGCTTTTTTCGCCCCCTCCCCACCCACCCTGGGTAAGAGCACTTCAGCTAGTCCCACTGCCCCCCCCCCCCCCCCCCCCCAGTTTCCCCGTAGCCCTGCAAATTTTTTTCATTCAGGTACTTATCGAACTCCCTTTTGAAAGCTGTGATTGAATCTGCCTCCACCACCCTGTCAGGTAGTGAATTCCAGATCTTAACCAGTCACTGCGTAAAAAAGTTTTTCCTCATGTCGCCTTTGGTGCTTCTGTCAATCACCCTTAAATCTGTGTCCTCTGGTTCTCGACCCTTCCGCCAATGGGAACAGTTTCTCTCTATCTACTCTGTCTAGACCCCTCATGATTTTGAACACCTCTATCAAATCTCCTCTCAATCTTCTCTGCTCTAAGGAGAACAACCCCAGCTTCTCCAGTCTATCCACGTAACTAAACTCCCTCATCCCTGGAATCATTCTCGTAAATCTTTTCTGCACCCTCTCTAAGGCCTTCACATCCTTCCTAAAGTGCGGTGCCCAAAATGGACACAATACTCCAGTTGAGGCCGAACCAGTGTTTTATACACGTTCATCATAATTTCCACGCTTTTGTACTCTATGCCTCTATTCATGAAGCCCAGGATCCCGTAAGCTTTTTTTAACTGCTTTCTCAACGTGCCCTGCCACCTTCAACGATGTGTGCACATATACCCCTAGATCTCTCTGTTCATGTACCCCCTTTAGGATTGTAAGATGCACTGCAGCAACTCACCAAGGCTTCTTCGGCAGCACCTCCCAAACCCGCGACCTCTTCCACCTAGAAGGACAAGGGCAGCAGGCGCATGGGAACACCATGACCTCCAAGTTCCCCTCCAAGTCACACATCATCCTGACTTGGAAATATATCAGCCGTTCCTTCATCGTCGCTGGGTCAAAATCCTGGAACTCCCTCCCTAACAGCACTGTGGGAGTACCTTCACCACACGGACTGCAGTGGTTCAAAAAGGCGGCTCACCACCACCTTCTCAAGGGCAACTAGGGATGGGCAATAAATGCCGGCCTTGCCAGCGACGCCCACATCCCATGAATGAATGATAAAAAAAAGAGGTTTGGCAAACAGTGAGGGGGACTGTAAAGTACTTCAGAAGGACTGTATGCAGAATGAGCATGCAAGTGGAAGATGCAATTTAGTTTTGGTAAGTGTAAGATAATACATTTTGGAGGATATAATAAGGACTGGGAGCACACACTCAATTAAAAGATGCTGCAGGGCATGGATGAACAGAGAGATCTAGGGATTGAAAGATATATTTGAAAGTCCCAGAGATAAAGCTATAACAAAGGCTAACAACATTTTAGGTATTATAAATTTTAAATTTTATAGCCAGTGGCATAGGATAGAAGTGTTTTAGAAATAATAATACATTTGCACAAAACAGCGATTCGACCACAGTTAGAGTACAGTGTGCAGTGTTGTGTGCCCCACCATAGAAAGGACTTAAAGCCACGGAGAGACTACAGTGCGTGATGATGATGTTGCCAGGGATGGGACACTACAGGTATGCGGAGTGACCTGAGATACTGGGACTATTCCCACCGGAGCAGAGAAAGGCTAAGAGGAGATTTAATAGAGTTTCTTTTAAATTATGAAGGCTTTTTGGAAAGGTGGGTGAATGAAACATTTTGGGGGAAAAGTAGGGTTGATTTGCGCTCTCATTAGGGGCCGCTAACGGGGCGCAAAGCCTGGGCGCGTGCCGCTAACGCCTCCTGCGAAAGTCAGTGGGAGGTTAGCGGCGGCGGTAGCCGGTAGCGCCCCGCGGTGCTGCGCCGCCGGCGATGACGTCATCGCCGTGCGCAGCGCCCCGGCTGCAAACTTCCCTTGTGCCCCCTGACCTATCGCCGGACGATATGTCCGACAGGGTCAGGGGGCGTTTTTGCGGCCGCGGCGGCGCTAGTAAAAGGGGCAGGGGTCGGGCGGCCATTTTGTTTTGGCCAGCTGCCAGCACCTGCCCTCTTCCCCTTTTTTTCTCGGGGTGCCGGCCGCGATCGCTCATCCCGGCGCTCCTCTTGAGGGCCGGGCTGTTTTCACGGCAACCCCGCTCCCCGGTGGTCTAGCAGGGCCCCGGTGCACACAGCACTAGGCCCCTCCCCTTTAATCAGGGGAGGGAGGCCTGCAATGACGCGGCGCTATGTGCCGACGTGCGTGACGCTGTTGCACGTAACGCCGCGATATTCAGTTGTAGCGCCCCAAGAAGGAGGTGGAGCGCTTCCAGTAGCGCCCGCAGTTCTTGCTTGGGGCGCTACTACTGAATTTCCGGTGGAGGGGCGCTAATTTTTTTCGGGGCGCTCCCAAAAGGGGCGACACACAATTTTTCCCCCATTATTCCTCTGATTCAGCAGCGAGTGACAAGCTCCATCATTTGCGAATTGCCACGAAGAACGGCAGGAGTGAGATTGGGAGAAATTCCTTTTGAGCAGAAGTGTGGAATGCGGTACCACAGAGGATGGTTGGAACAGAGACCATTGCACCTTCTGGGGAAGAATTGGACAAATATTGGAAGCGTACGGGGCTGTGGCGAGAGAGTGAGACAGCGCATCAATTTTGGCTTGAAGAGCCGGCAGAGATCCGGTGGGCCGAATGATCTATGAGGCTGCTGTTAACTTCTTCTGGCTTTACTTGCGCGTGAAATGTGAGGGCTAGGAACGGTTTACACATTATTTACTTATCTAGTCACCAAGGTTGGGAGATGTGTTGACAAGTAGCGGCACCGATTTGCCATTAATCAATAGCTTTTGCTTGTAATGAGGCCACAGAGTCTGACTATCTCAAGATCACTGGGCGAGTCCCCTTTTTTCCCATTACCAAGTGTAGATGGAACGTTGGAGCAAAAGTAATTTATCGCGACACAGAGAACAGGCTATCAGTCAGAGCTGCATGCTGGGACATGCTGTGCCAAAATCAAACTTGACAATGTACATAATTAGACCAGTTTCAGCAGGCTCCACTCTGCATACAGCTGAGCGAGGCAACCTGACTCATATAAATACTTCATCTTCGTCTCACTGGCAGACAGTCTACTTGTTACGCAGGCTGGGCATTACTGAACTGGTACCGGTGTTTCGGATGAGACGTTAAACCCAGGCACCCAGCTGCCCCCTCAGGTGGGTACAAAAAGATCCCACGGCCACTATTTGGAAGAAGAGCAGGAGAGTTCTCTTGCATTTCTATAGCGCCTTTCACGATCTCAGGACGTCCCAAAAGCGCTTTACAGCCAATGAAGTACTTTCGGAGCGTAGTCGCTGTTGTAATGTGGGAAACGCGGCAGCCAATTTGCGCACAGCAAGCTCCCACAAACAGCAATGTGATAATGACCAGATAATCTGTTTTGGTGATGTTGATTGAGGGATAAATATTGGCCTCAGGACACCCGGGGATAACTCCCCTAGCTCTTCTTCGAAATAGTGGCCGCGGGATCTTTTACGTCCACCCGAGAGGGCAGACGGGGCCTCGGTTTAACGTCTCATCCTAAAGACGGCACCTCCGACAGTGCAGCGCCCCCTCAGCACTGCGCTGGGAGTGTCAGCCTAGATTTTTGTGCTCAAGTCTCTGGAGTGGGACTCGAACTCACAACCTTCTGACTCAAAAGGTGAAAATTACCCCCCCACCCCCGATGCAATTACTAAAAGTAAACATTTAATTGGCTTCTTACTCCATAATTGGTTGCGAGGCTTCATCTTTCTCTAGGTCACTTGCAAAGGGACTGTTAGTATTTCATCAGTGCTAAATGGCCTAATAGTTTTTTTTTAACCTCGCGATTAAGCATGAACTCCTGTCATTTTATGTATGCTCTATTTCTTAAAATATTAACTTTTTTTTTCTAAAGTAGTGGAATTTGCCATTGGGTTTTCTGCAATAACTGCTGTGAGATTCCAAAACTGGTTGCAATTCCACGATTTTTCAGAAAATGTCGACAAAACCCCTGATGCCGCAAAACATATCGACAAAACATCAACTACCCGTCAATGGCTGAAGCAACAATCTACCCATTTCAATAACTAGATTCAGCCTACAAAGAAATCAATAGTCTCCCAGGGCAATGAGTCATCTGATGCCATGAGGGAAAGAGACAGACACACACTGGGGGGAGAGAGAGAGAGACAACGACAAACAGCGAGAGACAGAAATAAGGACGGAGGGAGAGAGGGAAAGATAAAAGCGAAGAGATAAAGAGAAAGAGACAGAGCCGAAGAAAAAGACTGAAACAAAGATGGAAGAGAGATGGAGAGAAAGGCGAGGAGGTGGGCATTCTCTTCAGGCCTGTTTTTGTGGCCTGAGCTGGGCGCTGTGCGTGAAGCACTCGGCCCAACCAGGAGGTCAGAGGCCAGCTCGAAATTGGACCTCGGGACCTATTAACATCATTTGGGGCAAGCTGCCAACACCTCTCGCACCTCCATAGGAAGCTTGCTGATTTGAACGGGATGAACGTCGGGCTGCTTGCCTTGGCGATATCAGTCCGAAGATAAGACCCGGGGGGTGGAGTGGGGGGTCGGGGGTCGGGCAGTCTTATACCACAGCAGCCGCTGAAAAACTCCGAATTCAGGCTTGGTTCCTGCTTCACTCATCGCACTTCAGTTTTAGCAAAAGGGTCAAAAACAAGGCCTCTCATTTACCTATGTAAGGGGCCCGCCGCCTGTTTATAGGCAGCCGCCAGAGATGCCTGAAGAATGGTCCGACCCGATATCTGGTTGGACGTCCTTCGGGCGTTCTTTGCTCGTGGGGCTTCGGTGTCCAAACTTGTCCCCCGCTGCGCCCCCTCTAACACACGTCAAATGGGCACCACGAGGGCTAAGCTCTACCCCAAGGAGAAGGAGACAGAGACAAAGAAAGAGAGGCAGAGACAGGGTGATCGAGAGAGAGAGATAATGGGGGGTTAGGGGGAGAGAGGTGAGGAAGAGATAGAGAGAATGAGAGAGGAATAGCGCCCAATAAAAGCCCACTAGCAGATGATTTTGAAGCTAGAACACTACAGGGTACAAGAAAGAGGTCCGAAAAAGCCTATTAACAAGTGCAGTCATTTTAAAAATAGAGTGACCCGGAGCACATGAAGCAGTACAGGAAGAATGTGTGCATCCTCCAAAGAGACATATTCAAGCATTAGCAAAGCAGCATTTAAAGCTTGGGTCCCGCTGCTGATGTGACAGTCACGGGTTAATAAGGTATTAATCTCAACCAGTTGAAACTATTGGATTTTTCGATCATTTCGCAAAATATAAGAAAAGACCATCCTGTTCTTGGTGCTATTTTCGCTCTTATGGTCAAACAGGTGTCTCACCGACAGAAAACACTTGATCACAGGGCTGACATAAGCAAATCTGTCAAATAACTCGTTGCACAAAAGATAACCTTCAGAAGGACTACGCTTAAGCCACTGTTCTCCAGCAATTGAATAAGTCCAATCTATTTTTATTCGATATGATTCCAGGGTTTGGGGATCGCATTCCACAGTTTCTGCTAACTCCGCTGCCCGTATCCTATTCTTACTCTCCATTCGGCCCATTTAATCTCCGTGGTGATAAGAGGAATTTGAACATCTTGCGGTCGGAATTGGTTTTGGGCGATCGGGCGGGATGGAAAAGGCCGCCTGTTACAAGCCCCATCTGATATTCAGTCCTATTGACTTCAATAGAAGCAAGGCGCATAACAGGTGGTCGATGCGATACCTCCCGCTTGGCTCTACCACCCCAGGCTAATTTAGACCCTCATTAGTTCTCCAGCCCTTCAAGCGCCACCTCCTCCCATATCGGAGCAGCGTGGCACCGCTCTGATTTTACGGTCTGCTATTGAGGCGGGCGCCTCTGATACGGTGCACAGGTGCGGATCCCGATTGAAGCAGTCGCACCACGATTGGTCCACTGGGGTAACTACTGCTACTTTTGTATGATGGGAAAAGCTTATAATGGGATGTCTGGTTTGGCTGTCCATTCGATGGCCTCCTGAGCTGCCGAGTGGAGAAATGAGGTGCCTCCAGCAACAGATCTTAGTGGGCAGGTTGATGTGATGTGTTCCATGGTCTGGGACTCGTGGCCACACTTCGGGTCGTCCCTCATCATCCACTTGTGGAGCAGGTGGCCGCACCGTCCATGCTCTGTGCGGATTGGGTTGAGCGCTGTCCACTGTCTTTCGAGGGAGGTCAAAGCCAGGGACCTCTGCTGTTGGGTCAGTGATGAGATGTTGGTTCTTTATGTCACGTGCGTCCCACGATTCTGTCCATCTGGCTCGAGGGTTGACACCAGCTGAGTGAATATTGGCTGCTGTGTCCCAGAATGTAACTCAGAAGGGTGTTTCTCCGCCTGACACATATTTGTTCTTCATTGCCCCTGAGCTCTGAACGGCCAGTGCCCTGTGCTTCACCGCTTGTTTCCTCCCTCATCTAACAACAGCTTGCATTTATACAGCGCCTTTAACATAGTAAACCGTCCCACGGCGCTTCACAGGAGCGCAATCTGACAAAAATTGTCACCGAGCCACATAAGGAGATATTAGGGCAGGTGGCCAAAAGCTTGGTCAGAGAGGTAGGTTTTAAGAAGCGTCTTAAAGGAGGCGAGAGAGAGAGAGAGAGGCGGAGAGGTTTAGGGAGGGAATTCCAGAGCTTGGGGCCTTGGCAGCTGAAGGCACGGCTAATGGTGGGGCATTATCCAGATCACCATGGTTGTTGTGAAATGTTGGTATCAGTGCTGGCGTTTGCTTTAAGATGTGCATCAACAGTTGATGTTGCGCTCGCTGTGCTTCTCTCGTTGGGTCTCAGACACCACTTGATTCTTCTTTATCTGTGAAGACAGCAGATGGGACATTATTAGTACATAAGCACACTTATCCATTTGGGTATTGTATTGTCATTACACGATCTATTAAACACTTGTACACAATCAGTGTGTATGGACATGTTGATGTAACATATGGTGCAAATAATAGAATGTATGATTAATATGGCATCCATCCAACCTCATCACGTCCAATGCCTTTGAGAGCTCATTCTACAATTCTCAGTTCCTCTGAAGTCAATGGTTTTGCCTGGCAGGTTCCATGATCTATTCCACTCCTTGCCCTCCAAGTAGGTGAGCTTTGCCTCTAGACATGTGAGCATTGTGATTAAGGCAAGGTGATTTATAGAATCATAGATTCATACATTTGGCCCATCGTGCCTGTGCCGGCTCTTTGAAAGAGCTATCCAATTAGACCCACTCCCCTGTACCCTCCCCATATCCCTGCAAATGTCTCCTTTTCAAGTATATTTCCAATTCCCTTTTGAAAGTTACCATTGAATCTGTTTCAGGCAGCGCATTCCAGACTTAGCACATGCAAATCTATCCATTTCTGTTTTGAGTTTAGTGATTTTTGAAAATCTCTGCAACAACATTTCTTCCCCATATGCTCTTCATCTCCACATTAAGGCAGGGTGATTTACCACATGGAAATTCATTTGTTTTTCTATTTAAGTACAAAGCTTACAAATACCAATGAACATCAGTTCTATATTGGCGTGGCCAATATTTATCCCTCAACCAATGTCACTAAAACAGATTATCTGGTCGTGATCACATTGCTGTTTGTGGGAGCTTGCTGTGCGCAAATTAGTTGCTGCATTTCCTACATTACAACAGCGAATACACTTCAAATAAAAGTACTTCATTGGCCGTAAAGTGGTTTTGGGTTGTCCTAAGATGATGAAAGGCGCTATATAAATGTAAGTCTTTCTTTCTTTCCCTTTCTTTTTCTCTTTCTTTCTCTCATTCTTTCTCTCTTTCTTTCTCTCTTTCTTTCTCTCTTTCTTTCTCTTTCTTTCTCTCTTTCTCTCTTTCTTTCTCTCTTTCTTTCTCTCTTTCTCTCTTTCTTTCTCTCTTTCTTTCTCTCTTTCTCTCTCTCTTTCTTTCTCTCTTTCTTTCTTTCTCTCTTTCATTCTCTCTCTCTTTCTTTCTCTCTCTTTCTTTTTCTCTTTCTTTCTCTCTTTCTTTCTCTCTTTCTTTCTCTTTCTCTCTTTCTTTCTCTCTTTCTTTCTCTCTCTCTTTCTTTCTTTCTCTCTTTCTTTCTCTCTTTCTTTCTCTCTCTTTCTTTCTCTTTCTCTTTCTCTCTTTCTTTCTCTCTTTCTCTCTTTCTTTCCCTCTTTCTTTCTCTCTTTCTTTCTTTCTCTCTTTCTTTCTCTCTCTCTTTCTCTCTTTCTTTCTCTCTTTCATTCTCTCTCTCTTTCTTTCTCTCTCTCTTTCTTTCTTTCTCTCTTTCTTTCTCTCTTTCTTTCTCTCTTTCTCTCTTTCTTTCTCTCTTTCTTTCTCTCTTTCTCGCTTTCTTTCTTTCTCTCTTTCTCGCTTTCTTTCTTTCTTTCTTCCTATATCACCTTTGTTGCTACTTTATGGCAATATCGTTGCCGCACTTTGGTGCTCTTTTTCAAGATCTCGTCACGACCTTTTTTCCAGCTCTACCTCATATGTTGTGTGACATTTGCCAAAGCTCTTAATCTCGGCAGCATGCCTGTGGGGTGACCGTGCCTGACCAAAAGGCTTCCCTTCCCATTTCTCCATTACGCTCTCCGCAAGGAGCTCTGTTGCACAAGTTGGCCGGACTGACATATCAAGAAAGATTGGGTCAACTGAACTTGTATCCTCTGGAGTTCAGAAGAATGAGGGGGGATCTTATAGAGACATTTAAAATCCTGACTGGTTTAGACAAATTAGATGCGGGCAGAATGTTCCCAATGGTAGGGAAAACTAGAACCAGGGGTCACAGTCTAAGGATTAAGGGGAAGCCATTTAGGACTGAGCTGAGGAGGAACTTCTTCACCCAGAGAGTGGTGAATCTATGGAATTCTCTTCCACAGAAGGTTGTTGAGGCCAGTTCGCTAAATATATTCAAAAGGGAGTTAGATATAACACTCACAACTAAGGGGATCAAGGGGTATGGCGAGAAAGCAGGAATGGGGTACTGAGGTAGCATGTTCAGCCATGAACGCATTGAATGGCGGTGCAGGCTCGAAGGACCGAATGGTCTACTCCTGTACCTATTTTCTATGTTTCTATGTTTACTATGTTGCAACAGAGCCAGTACTCTGAAGATACTGTTTGTGGGAGCTTGCTGTGCGCAAATTGGTTGCCCGCGATTCCTACATTACAGCAGCGACTACACTTCAAATAAAAGTACTTCATTGGCTGTAAAGCGCTTTCGTTGTCCTAAGGTCATGAAAGGCGCTGTAGAAATGCGATTAACAGTTTGCTATTTATAGCGGTTGAGGGCTTGTTAGCTGCTTGAGAAATGTTAAAGACTTTGTTCCGCATGCATTGTAATTGCCTGTATTTTTGTTGTTCCCACTAATGAATTTGTATTACATGAAATCGCCCATATTACACAAAAATAAAAACTGAAAATTTCCTGCGCTTTGTTTTAAACGGCCTCCAGCGGTCCCTTTAAGGATCGTTGTTTAGGCTGCTCAACGCCTGGTAAAAGTAGGCATATATATGTGAAGTCTGTTAGCGTGTCTACGGGAGGTCTGTTACTGTATATATGGGAGGTCTGTTAGTGTATATATCGGCCATCTGTTGGTGTATATATAGAAGGCATGTTAGTCTGTATATTGGATGCCTGTTAGTGTATAAATGGGAGATCAGTGTCTATATGGGAGGTAGGTTAGTGTATATATGTATACACTTCAGTTTCACCAACAAGTTAGCCAGAAGTCTCGGCTACGCCATCTATAGGCAGTAAAGGAAAGCGTCAGTAGCCTGGAACAGTGGTCAAGCAGACCTTGTGATTAGTCAACCAAGCAAGGCATGCCATCTAGAGATAGCTGGAAAATGTACTGTCCCGAATTCAAAGAACTACGTGGATGTGGGGTAGAAAGTAGTCCAGATGTGTAATTTGTATGTACTTATTAGCGCCGTGCGTCCCTTCTATATAACATGACTTACTCAAGTGTGCCACCTCTGGAGCTGACAATAAAAATAGAGAATTTTCTTACGATAGCGACAGTTAAAAAAAAAACCCACATTTACGAGTGGAAGTTCCATGGGCTGCCATAGAGGCATTGTTGAATGGGTCCCATGGATCATCAGCGGGAACTTTACAACTCTAAGGACAAATAGAGGATCCAATAAAACCCTACAGTGGCCTGTCCTTACTGCATTGTAAAGATCTCAAGTGGTGGACTATTCATAAATATTCCCGAATGAGCCTACTCCTGCCTTTGAAGTAACATTTTATATTTTATTGCAAAAAAAACCTCAGGTTTATCATAACAACAATAACTTGCATTTATATAGTGCCTTAAACGTAGTAAACCATCCCAAGGCTCTTCACAGGAGTGTTATTTGACATCGAACCACATAAAGGAGATACTAGGACAGGAGACCAAAAGCTTGGTCAAAGGGGTAGGTTTTAAGGAATGCCTTAAAGGAAGAGAGAGAGGATAAGAGGTTTAGGGAGGGAATTCCAGAGCTTCGGGCCCAGCTAGGCTGAAGGCGCGGCCGCCAATGGTGGAGCGATGAAAATCAGGGAATGCTCAAGAGGCCAGAATTGGAGGAGCGCAGAGATCTCGGAGGGTTGCGGGGCTGGAGGAGGTTACAGAGATAGGGAGGGGTGAGGCCGTGGAGGGATTTGAAAACAAGGATGAGAATTTTAAAATCGAGGAGTTAATAAGATAGAACCTTATCCCACTCTCAGGACATCTCAAAGTACCTCACAACCAGTGAGTTACTTTTGAAGTGTAGCCATTCTTGTTATGTAGCCAATTGCAGCAGCCAGTTTGAGCACAAACAGCAGATGAATGAATGACCAGAGAATCTGCTTTTGGTGGTGTTGCTTGAGGAAGAAATGTTGGCTGGGACACCAGGAGAATTCTCTGATCTTCATTGAATAGTCTCTTGGGATCTTTTGCATTCAGGGCAAGGTGGAAGTCCGTTTAAGGTTTGAGTTGCAAGATGAAATCCCAGACGATGCAGTGATCTATTCGCTGAAGTGTCAGCCTATCCAGAGGGACGGAATCGCGAGACGCACGCAGCATAAAGAACCAATACCTGATCACTGACCCAACAGCAGAGGTCCCCGGCTTCGACCTCCCTCGAAGACAGCAGACGGCGCTCAACCCAATCCGCGCGGGGCACGGACGCTGCGGCCACTGCTCCACAAGTGGACGATGAGGGACGACCCGGAGTGAGACTGTGGCCGTGAGTCCCAGATCATGGATCACATCCCATCAACCTGCCCACTAAGGTCTGTTGCGGGAGGCACCTCATTTCTCCACTCGGCATCTCAGGAGGCCATCGAATGGAGAGCCAAACTAGACATCCCATTATAAGCTTTCGCCGTCACACGATAGTAGTAGTAATGTCGGCCTAGATCATAGTTAAACAGGAACTATCTTTAGCGAAGCCCATTCTCCATCTGCTGTGCATCCTGCCATGAAACTTGTGCCGAAATGTTCCTTTGCATCAAGACCATTGTCACATCATCGGCGAATGACACGGCGAACATTACATGCAACTGCACTCTCTGCTGCAGCCTGAAAGTAGTGCATTATTAATGCCCTTGTACAAAAGAATAATTCCCGATGCAGGACGATTGAAAAGTGTGGTGCCAGGACTGTTTTCAGAAGTTAATTTTGATGAGACGTAGATTTACCTGAAAGGCAAGGTGAATTGCTTTTTGGACTGACTTGTCTTTTCAGTTGAGCAACTCATTGTGTGCATTGTGAATGTACGCTCTAATTTGTCCAGGGAGCTACCTGTGGGTATTGTAAGGGTGCATTACAGAGTCATCATGGGGCTTTCTGCATTAAGCCTTTCACTGAGCTCTCAACTCTCTCAAAAAGCTTTCTGAACAGCCATTGATCTCGGATTGATGCTATCCTATCTCTGAGTGCGGTTCCTGGATTTTAATTAATCATTTCAATTCTCTTATTGAGCTGCATCCATTTCCATTAATTGCAGACTGTTGCCTGGCTGTGGAACGTTTGCGATGATGGAGATCTACTGGGGGTTGTTTTTGGAGAGTCTTACCCCCTATAACAAACTGCTCTGAGACCTACAATAGCAAAATACTGCGGATGCTGGAAAACTGAAATAACAACAGAAAGCGCTGGAAAAACTCAACAGGCCAGGCAACATCCGTGGAGAGAGAAACAGAGTTAACGTTTCAGGTCGAAGACCCTTCGTCAGAACTGAGAAAAAAGCAGGAAATGAAACAGCAAGTTTGGGGGCTGGGAAATGGGGGAGGGAATAAAAGAACAAAAGGGAAGGTCAGTGAGAAGTAAAGGGGCATTAAGAGATATTCAAGGCGAGACGAGATGGTAATGGGACAGGTTAAGAAACAAAAGATGGCTCTAGATGAAGTGTGAAATGCGCTGGCAGAATGAAAGACAGCTGCAATGTGGGAGAGAGAAAAAAAAGAAAAAGCGCAAACCAAAATATATATAAATATGGTGGGGGCCGAGGTTATGATCTGAAATTGTTGAACTCGATATTGAGTCCGGAAGGCTGTAAAGTGCCTAATCAGAAGATGAGGTGCTGTTCCTCGAGCTTACGCTCTGAGACCTACTTTGCCATGCCATTATGTTGTAATGTTGGGTCCGTGTATTAGGTAAGTATTATACCCAACAGATGATCCCTGACAGGATTTCTGTCTGGAACAAGGGTATAATAGAAACAAATAGAAATAGTGTTTTTTTTTCTACCTTAGAGTAGAGTACGGTAGCCGAGTGGTTATGTGACTGGACAAGCAGCCCAGAGGTCATGAGATTAAATGGAGTTAGGTCACAGATCAGCCATGGTCTCATTGAATGGTGGAACAGGCTCGAGAGGATAAATGGCCTCCTCCTGTTCCTATGTTAATAAATCTCAGCATGATAAATTGAATTCAATAAATTTGGTCATTTGTGGGCTGGCATCACAATATGACTATTAAAACCCAACTTGTCCACTGATGTCCTTCTGGGAAGGGAACCTGCCACTCCTATCTGATCTAGCCTACATGTGACTCCACACCATCCAGGACAAAGCAGCCCGCTTGATTGGCACCCCATCCACCACCTTAAACATTCACTCCCTCCACCACCGGCGCACCGTGGCTGCAGTGTGTACCATCTACAAGATGCACTGCAGCAACTCGCCAAGGCTTCTTCAACAGCACCACCCAAACCCGCGACCTCTTCCACCTAGAAGGACAAGGGCAGCAGGCGCATGGGAACACCACCACCTCCAAGTTCCCCTCCAAGTCACACACCATCCTGACTCAGAATTATATCGCCGATCCTTCATCGTCGCTGGGTCAAAATCCTGGAACTCCCTCCCTAACAGCACTGTGGGAGCACCTTCCCCACACGGACTGCAGCGGTTCAAGAAGGCGGCTCACCACCACCTTCTCAAGGGGCAATTAGGGATGGCAATAAATGCTGGCCTTGCCGCGACTCCCACATCCCATAAACGAATTTAAAAAAAACCTCCAGGTCCACACTGTGTGGTTGCTCTCAGGGCAACTGGGGATGGGCAATAAACACTGCCTCCTCAGTGTTACCCAAGGAAAAATATTTTAAAAAGGAATGAAAAGGGTGAGTAAAGTGACGCCATAATCTCGCAGAATTCCTGTTGTCTGCTTGAAACAGCAAAAACAAAGGCTGATTGTTATTGCTGGGCAGTCCCTGCAAGGCCCATTATAATTTGTTAGGGTTAGATCTCCTAATCATTGGTACCGATGGTGCCATTGGACAATTAATAGGAACAACTTGCATTTTTGTGGCACCGTGGGAACAGAGGAACAGGAGTAGACCATAAGAACATAAGAAATAGGAGCAGGATTAGGCCACTCGGCCCCTCGAGCCTGCTCCGCCATTCAATAAGATCATGGCTGATCTTGGGCTCAAAGCCACTTCCCTGCCCGCTCCCCATAACCCTTCCCTCCCTTATCTTGCAAAAATCTGTCTATCTCCACCTTAAATGTATTTAATGACCCAGCCTCCACTGCTCTCTGGGGCAGAGAATTCCACAGATTTACGACCCTCTGAGAGAAGAAATTCCTCCTCATCTCAGTTCTAAAAGGGCGACCCTTTATTCTGAAACTGTGCCCCCGAGTTCTAGATTTCCCCACGAGGGGAAACATCCTCTCTGCATCTACCTTGTCGAGCCCCTCAGTATCTTATATGTTTCAATAAGATCACCTCTCATTCTTCTAAATTCCAATGAGTATAGGCCCAACCTGCTCAACCTTTCTTCATAAGTCAACCCCTTCATCTCAGGAATCAACCGTGTGAATCGTCTCTGAACTGCCTCCGATGCAAGTGACCATTCAGCCCCTTGATAACAACAGAAAATGCTGGAAAAACTCAGCAGGCGAGGCAGCATCCGTGGAGAGAGAAACAGAGTTAACGTTTCAGGTCGAAGACCTTTCATCAGAACTGGAGACAGCAGGAAATCAAATAGATTTAAAGCAAGGATAAATCTGGGAAAAGGGGGAGGGGATAAAAGAACAAAAGGAGACATTAAGAGACATTAAGAGATATCAAGGCAAGAGGTGGCAGCTGTCCTTCATTCTGCCAGTGCATTTCACACTTCTTTCAGCCTTAACCTGTCACATTAACACCACCTCTTGCCTTGATATCTCTTAATGTTTCTTAATGTCTCCTTTTGTTCTTTTATCCCCTCCCCCTTTTCCCAGCTTTATCCTTGCTTTAAATCTATTTGATTTCCTGCTGTCTCCAGTTCTGATGAAAGGTCTTCGACCTGAAACGTTGACTCTGTTTCTCTCTCCACAGATGCTGCCTCGCCTGCTGAGTTTTTCCAGCGTTTTCTGTTGTTATTTCGGATTTCCAGCATCTGCAGTATTTTGCTATCACATTCAGCCCCTTGAGCCTGCTCTGCCATTCAATTAGATCGTGGCTGACCTGTACCTCGCCTCCATTTACCTACCTTAGCTCCATGTCCCTTGATACCCTTACCTAACAGAAATCTATCGATTTCAGTCTTGATGGCTCCAATCGTCCCTCAGCATCCATAGTCTTTTGCGGAGAGAATTCCAGGTTTCTACTACCCTTTGTGTGGAAAAAGTGCTCCCGGATTTCCCTCCTAAATTGCCCAGATTATGTCCCCTCGTTCATGATTTACCCCCAGCAGAGGAACTAGTTTCTCTTCATCTACCCTATCGAATCCTTTTAACATTTTAAACACCTAAATCAGATCACCCCCTCAGTCTTCTGTACTCAAAGGAATACAAACCTAGTTTATATAAATTGTCCTCATAATTCAATGTAACCTTTAACGTAGAAAATGTCCCAAATTGGGCAGGGGGTGGAGGCTGAAAGAAAGAAAGACTTGCATTTCTATAGCGCCTTTCATAACCACTGGTCATCTCAAAGCACTTCACAGCCAATGAGGTACTTTTTGACGTGTAGTCACTGTTGTAATGTGGGAAACGCGGCAGCCAATTTGCACACAGCAAGCTCCCACAAACAGCAATGTGATAACGACCAGATCATCTGTTTTTAATGATGTTGGTTGAGGGATAAATATTGGCCCAGGACACCGGGGAGAACTCCCCCCGTGCTCTTCTTCGAAACAGTGCCATGGGATCTTTTACGTTCACCTGAGAGAGCAGACGGGGCCTCGGTTTAACGTCTCATCCGAAAGATGGCACCTCCGACAGTACAACGCTCCCTCAGCACTGCACTGGGAGTGTCAGCCTAGATTTTTATGTGCTCAAGTCCCTGGTGTGGGACTTGAACCCACAACCTTCTGACTCAGAGGCGAGCGTGCTACCCACTGAGCCACAGCTGACACTGTCGGGGGCAGTAGGTGGGTGAATAAAAAAATATATAGAAATAACAGGAAATCGACAATGAGCCATAGAAGGGGAGACTCAGGGGGACTGAACGCTTGCTTGAAAAGATTGGGGTTGAGAAGAGGTGGGGAGTGAAAAGGAGAGGCCAAAGGGTATAGGGAAGGAGTTCCAGGGAGATTTCCTGAGGTGGCTGAAGGTTCTGCCGCTGATGGTGGCGTAAAGTGGGGTATGCACAACAGGTCAGAACCGGAGGACCTCAAGGTGCAGGAGGGGATGTAAGGCAGAAAGACGTAGGGCAAGGCAATGAGGGATCTGAAGAGGAGCATAAGGATTTTAAATTTAATATACTGGGGGGAGTGGGAGCCAGTGTAGGTCAGTGAGAGCAGGGATGATGGGCATGTGGGACTTAGTACAAGATAAGATAAAGGAAACTGGGTGACGTAATAAAGACTCACTACGCACTTGAACATAAAGCAAGGCTTTAATCAACTTGTAACAAAACATGGAGGTCTAGTTAGCAGTCACTAGCTTCCTGTTTCCAGATTGTCTCTGCCCAAGGTGGGCCCATGCCTGAGTATTTATACTCCCTGGACGGCGCCCCAGCTGGCCGCCCAGTAGTACTTCCTGAGTTGTTACTTGCGATTTATGACATTCTTCCTCCCTAAAAGGTTTGGAAGTCCAGTCTTCCTTTAACGGACTAGGCGGACCAGAAATAGCCGCAGACGTTTAGCTCTCTGCTTGTGACTGGAAGGCACGTCTCCCCGGACCGTGTCCTGGTCCCTGGGTCGCTTGGCCCGTACCGGTAAGTCAGTAGAGTCCGCGTCATCTTGATCATCCTGTGGAGGACTGGGAATATCATGACTCCGGGTGCGGGTCCCCACAGGTGCTGAGCTGGCCTCATCCCGGGTCGTGGCTGGAGATTGTCCGGCGTCCTGGTTTCGGGTGGCCATCCTACGGGGAGCGTCCAGCTCCCTGAGTTGATCCGGTAGCGTTGCCGGCAGATCCCCCGATGTCCCAGGCGGGGCGTCATTTTCATAGGGGTGCGGAGTGTTGATATCATTGTCGGGGGATCCTTCATCATTCGGGCCCGTGTGACCGGTTGGGCAGGGAGCCAGATCTCGGAGCGAGACGGTGGTCTCCCGGCCATCAGGGTACCGTACGTGTGCATACGTGGGGTTTACCTCCGTTAACTCCACCTCGTCAACGAGAGGGTCGTTTTTGGCAGACCGGACGAACCTCCGGAGTAGTACCGGGCCTGGAGCCACCAACCATGACGGTAGAGACGTCCCATGTGTAGAGCGACGCCGGAATTTGAAGAATCGCTCATGAGGCGTGACATTAGTAGATGTGGAGAGAAGAGACCTGATAGAGTGTAACGCGTCGGGGAGCACCGTTTCCCACTGCTGGTCCGGCAGGTTGCGTGACCTTAGTGCCAGACGGACAGCGTTCCAGATGATGGCATTGTATCGTTCAACCTGTCCGTTACCGATTGGGTGATATGGTGTCGTCCTACTTGAGGCGATTCCCCGTTGGGAGAGATAACTTTTAAGTTCACTCGACATAAAGGAGGGACCCCGATCAGTGTGGATAAAATTGGCCGTCCCGCAAAGGGAAAAGACCTGATCGAGGCATTTAATTACCGTAGAGGTAAACATATTAGGGCAGGGGAAGGCGAAGGGAAAGCGTGAATACTCGTCCACCATCGTAAGTAGGTAGGTGTTCCTTGTCGACGAAGGCAATGGCCCTTTAAAGTCTATGCTGAGCCTCTGCATAGGCTGCATTGCATGTATGAGTAAGCCATCTGATGGGCGAAAGAATTGTGGTTTCAATTCTGCACAAATCCTACAGGAGGAGCATGTTTTCTTTACGTCCTCGGTTGAAAATGGTAGATTTTTGGAGCGCACAAAGTGCAACATGCGGGTCACACCAGGATGGCATAAGTCCATATGCAAATCCGCCAGAGTCGACGTTGACATTGAGGAGCAAAATGCCCGTGTGAAGGTATCTGGGGCCACGTTCTGTTTGCCGGGTCGGTAACAGATAGTATATCCAAAGGCAGCCAGCTCCATCCTCCAGAGTTGAATTTTATTATTTTTGATTTTCGTGCGCCTCCGGTTATCCAACATGAAGGCCACAGAGCGCTGGTCAGTTATAAGCGTAAAATGACGCCGAGCAAGAAAATGACCCCATTGGCGTACAGCCTCGATGATGGCCGTAGCCTCCTTCTCGACGGGGGGGTAATGGAGCTCGCTACCCTGCAAGGTTCTGGATAGGAATGCCACGGGTCGGCCACCTTGATTCAAGGTAGCGGAGATCGCCACCTCCAATGCATCGCATTCGACCACAAAAGGAAGATTTTCGTCAATGGAGCGAAGCGTGGCTTTCTCCAGCTGTCGTTTGAGGAGGTTGAAGGCAGAAATAGCCGTAGCTTCCAATGGAAAAAACTTCGCATGGAGCAGGGGCTGTATTTTATCGGAGAAGTGTGGTATCCATTTTGCGTAATAAGCAAACATGCCAAGTGCCCGACGAAGAGAGCCGAGGTTCGTCGGGGGAGGGAGCTCCTGAAGTGGACGAAGTCGCTCTGGGTCCGGTTTAATAACACCATTGCCCACCCAGTAGCCAAGAATGTTCACCGATGGCACCGACTTCACCGATTTGGATTCGTTTAACGTTAAGTGGCGACGGCGGAGTACGTCAAAAAATCTATGAAGATTGGCGTCATGCTCCTTTTGATCATGGCCGGCAATAGTGATATTGTCTAAATACGGAAAGGTATCCGTCAAGTTCTCTTGCCGGACTAGGCCATCCATGGCCCGTTGGAAGACGGCCACCCCATTGGTGACCCCGAATGGAAGGCGGCGAAACTGGAAAAGCCGTATACTTCTTGTCGGAGTCTTGCAGTGGCACCTGATGGTACGTGCTTTTTAAATCGAAGGTCGAGAATACCTTGTATTTGGCAAGGTTGTTGACCATGTCATCTATGCGTGGCAGCGGGTAGGCATCCAGATCGGTATATAGATTAATAGTCTGCGAATAATCGATACACAGACGTTTTTTATGTTGTTTTAAGGGATTCCTCACGATGACGACCTGAGCCCGCCAGGGAGATGAACATGGCTCGATAATACCGTCGACTAAAAGGCGAGAGATTTCCGCCTCAATAAACGCTCGATCATCTTGGCTAAAGCGCCGCGATTTGGTGGCTATGGGTTTACAGCGGGGGGGGGAAGATTGGCAAACAGGGAGGGTTCACTGAGTAAGGCCGCCGAGAGTGCACAAAACGGCACCTTAGAAATGGTAAGCTCCGGCCTTGACCCTCCAAACTCAAAAGTGATCTTCTTGTGCTGCTTCTGGAAGTCCTGTCCCAGAAGCACATCGCTGCATAAGTTTGCGAGTACTCCGAGCCGGGTGGAGAGATACGTGCGGCCGTTGAGGATGAGGTTGACCAGACAGAAGCCAGAAGAATTGGTGGTCAGAGTCGTCAGAGCCATTGCAATCTCCCTGTCCGAGGGATAAATGTGCAGTTTTAACCTGTTGACAGCCCGCTTACTAATGAAGCTGTCAGAGCTGCAGGAGTCGATTAGCGCGCTTAGAGTGTGCCCATTTACTGAAACCTTCGTGGCTGCATGGGACAAACTTTGGGGAAAAACAGCCGTGATGGGAGGAGGGGCAATTTTCCCTTCGGCAACTGTAGCCTTAACAGTAGTTCTTGGGGGAGGAGCAGCTCCATAGATAGCAGCTGTGAAGCTAACAGGAGCTCTCGACCGGTATACTTTAGAGGAGCGGCCTTTCTTGTTAGCAAAGGCCCGTGACTGGCATACCTTGGAAAAGTGTCCTTTCTTGCTGCAATGATTGCAGGTCACATTACGAGCCGGGCAAAATTTTCTGTGATGGCACGCCCCTCCACAAAAGAAACACTTTCTTCCTGATTGCCAGGATGCTGCTAGGGCGGGGTCGTCATCAGCAAAGGCCTCTAGGGTAGGGTCGTCGTCTGTTAGAGTAGAGTCAACATCAGTGGGGGCATCCGCCCGAGACCTACCGAAAGACTCATTAAAGGAGATAGCCGCCGCCCGTGCACGTGGTGGGAGATAAGTGTCTGCATTTTTCTTGGCCAAGTCCAAGGAACACGCCTGGTCATAAGCAGCCCGTAAATTGAGGGTTTTATTTTCCAGCAGGCGCTGACGTATAAAAGGGGACGCGATTCCATTGATAAAGGAATCGCGGATTAGTTCCTCTTGATACTGTTCAGCTGAAACTGCTTTAAGGTTACAATCCTTGCTGAGCCTGCGAAGTTTCTGGAGAAATTCATCGAGTGATTCCCCAGGCTGCTGCCGAGTTGTGGCCAGTAGGTGTCGAGCAAAGATTTCATTTGGGGACTTGACATATAGCTGCTGTAAGATTTCGATAGCAGTGTCATAGTCTATACAGTCCTCAATATAATCATACACATGAGGAGACACGTAGTTGATAAGCATTCGTAACTTATTAGGGACATCCGCCCCACATTCTTCAAGAAAGTTGCTAAAGGTACGAAACCAATGCTTCCATACCTTTGCTGCCGCAGGTGCATTCGGGTCCAGGTCGAGACGAGCGGGTCTAAGGAGTTTTTCCATGATGGATCAGTTTCTTGCCCAAGTTCCCTTCTGTGGTTCGAGTTGCAGCTGGTTGTTCCGAATCACCCAAAGCGTGGAGACGATATCAAGTTGATTAAATTGACGTAATAAAGACTCACTACGCACTTGAACATAAAGCAAGGCTTTAATCGACTTGTAACAAAACATGGAGGTCTAGTTAGCAGTCACTAGCTTCCTGTTTCCAGATTGTCTCTGCCCAAGGTGGGCCCATGCCTGAGTATTTATACTCCCTGGACGGCGCCCCAGCTGGCCGCCCAGTAGTACTTCCTGAGTTGTTACTTGCGATTTATGACACTGGGTTTAGTGCACTGTCCATGACTATACACTTCCCAACAAGGGGGTCACTAGATATTGATCAAGAGTGATATTCCTGGCTGATTTTTCACCTTTCCAACTTTGTGATGCTAAGGCACCCCAACATTGTCACAGCTAAGATTAGCTTAACTCAAGAGAGACCAGGGTTTGAACCTGTAGATCTTCCTGATCTCTATGGTTCAGTACCAGGCCAGGTGGTGCATTGATCAATAGATTTTTGTTAGGTGAGGGATATGGAGCTAAGGCGAGTAAATGGAGTTGAGGTACAGATCAGCCGTATATTAATTGAATGGTGGAGCAGGCTTGAGAGGCTGAATGGCCTCCTCTTGTTCCTATGCTCCTAATACACTGACGCACTCGGGGAGCCAAGCTCATACATAGCGTTGAGGTGGATCATGGAGATGGTCTGTTTTTTATAGCCTCCAGA
Organism: Squalus acanthias; assembly: GCA_030390025.1. Lineage (NCBI taxonomy): Eukaryota > Metazoa > Chordata > Chondrichthyes > Squaliformes > Squalidae > Squalus > Squalus acanthias. The sequence continues at coordinate 12,066,976 of CM059450.1, forward strand.
GTGTACTAGAGATTTGTATGATCTTAGTATGGCTTGAGCGTTATCCTGCTCGCTCAGCAGAAACCTGGAGGGTGCGCAGTTAAAATCGCCCTGGCTCGTACCTGCCCGAAAGCCGCCATGATCGCAACATCTGCAATTTTAACCTGCTCTCCTGAGCAGGCAGCAAGGACAGGCGCCCGGAGCCAACAGGGTCCTTCTTTACATATGCGTGTTGCGGCCTGATGACATAATTGAGACCCGAATGTAATTTTAACTCAGGCCTGAGCGGGGCAATCCACCTGGAGTTAAAATCGGGGCCGGCTTTTAAGTAAGCTTACTAGTTGAGTGCGCTAGATATCCGAGTTATTCATTAAATGGTAGGACACTGAGTAGTGTAGATGAACAAAGGGACCTTGGAGTACATGTCCACAGATCCCTGAAGGTAGCAGGCCAGGTAGATAAGGTAGTTAAGAAGGCATACGGAATGCTTGTCTTTATTAGCTGTGGCATAGAATACAAGAGCAGGGGGGTTATGCTTCAACTGTATAAAACACTAGTTAGGCCTCAGCTAGAGTACTGGGTGCAGTTCTGGTCACCACATTACAGGATTGCACTAGAGAGGGTACAGAGGAGATTTACAAGGATGTTGCCGGGAGTAGAGAATCTTAGCTATGAGGAAAGACTGGATAGGCTGGGTCTGTTTTCCTTGGAACAGAGGAGGCTGAGGGGAGACCTTATTGAGGTGTATAAAATTATGAGGGGCCTAGATAAAGTGGATAGAAAGGACCTATTTCCCTTAGCAGAGGGGTCAAAAACCAGGGGGCACAGATTTAAAGTAATTGGTGGAAGGTTTAGAGGGGATTTGAGGGGAAATTTCTTCACCCAGAGGGTTGTGGGGGTCTGGAACTCACTGCCTGAAAGGGTGGTAGAGGCAGGAACCCTAACCACATTTAAAAAGTACTTGGATGTGCACTTGGGATGCTGTAACCTGCAGGGCTACGGACCAAGAGCTGGGAAGTGGGATTAGGCTGGATGGCTCTTTGTTCGCCGGCGCGCACACGATGGGCCGAAATGGCCTCCTTCCGTGCTGTAACTTTCTATGATTCTGTGATTTCAGTTCATATCTTGTGTTGTTTATTGAATATGCGCGAATTATCGTTCCAATATTGATTGTTTAATGCGAAAACTGAAATAATTTGATATAGTTTGCTCGGGCATCCTGTTTCATTCCCGACCTGCAACCTCAGGATTCAGGTGTTAGTTCCTGCGAGAGGTATAGATTCACACGGCTTGGGCGATATGCCAGCATTGCGCATTCTTTCCTATTGGATCAAGCGAAGGTCCCATGGATGCGACCTCTCTTTCTCATTTCTTAACTAGTCTCAGCTTCAGGACCTTCAGTCCGAATAATACAAGCCACTGATATTGTACAGCCCCTGGCGTCATAAACAATGGACGTTCTATCAGGCTGCGATGTATCAGAGAGTGTCATACCGAGGGGACAATACACTCAAACAGTTCATGAGTATAAAACTGAGCCTTCTCTTGTCACGTTGTACATCTGAGCTCAGTAGAATGGTACACAAAAGGGACTGAAGCGCTTAATTCAACACGATTGTGTGACAGAGGCTCTATGTGTTATATTTCACACAAAAAGATTCATTATACTGTATCTTACTCTCGCACTGTTTTCAGGAACTAGGTTTCTTTGACATGCTAATAACTTGCCATTCAGAGCACAGATAGGAACTGGGAAACTGGACAATTCGAACGTAACGAATGCAGTGGAAAAAGAGAGATGAGCAAGAGGGCGTCAATTTAATAGATTCTGAATCATCCTCTGGCCTGACGATAAATATATTCAGCACGGAACCTGGTGTTAGATGATTCCACCGCTGCTTCGGCGAGAGAATTTGCTAAAATGTAACAAGTCTCCCTGATTTTTAAGACGATCTCACTCACCTCACTGTCAAATTTTACGTTTCGAAAACCAGCAGCTTCGAGTCTTGCGCTTTCAGTTGAAGCTTTTGCCGTATAAATTTGAATGGCGTCGCAGGGCTCATTGCCTGATTTGGAACCTTGCTCCCAGGGATCGCTGGTTGGGAAGCCGACGCCTCGAACGCCCCTGATTCCCCATCGACTGATTTGAACAGATGGTGACTCAGAGTCTGAGGGCCCGGCATTTCCTGACCAGCACTCCCCCAGAAGCAAAGGTTGAACTGCATCTGGACCAGATCGTGATCTCCAGCGTCGCCGCCATTTCATACGGAGGCTGTACTCTGTGCTGGGTCATCCTGATTCTAGCATCTGGCTGGCTATTGGGTACTTGGTCTTCTGCCCTTCTGCCCACATCCCATGAACGAATAAAGAAAAAGCAACTCCACCAAGACTGCACAGCATGTCACTTAAGTTTCAATTAGCCTAACACTAGAATACAAAAAAAGGTACAGAGCCGCAGGCTGAGGTGGAATACCTACCTGCGACTGACAGGGCCGCTGACAAAGGTGATCAAATAGCTGCCAGCGTTGCATCCTATCTCTCTATATTGCCAGCAAGACTAAGTGAGATTGTAACAGATTAGTCATTGCAAAATGTTGAAAAGCTGCTCCTTGCAAGGATTTCCAGACACTAAATCAGCAATTGATCTTAAACTACGGCAGGATTAGGACTTCTGAGATGAATTGACGATTTGAAGAGGGGCTTATTTTCGAAAGCCACAATGTTCTTGTGCTGGCCAATCTGATAAAGCACGGGCAAAATTCATCACAGCCACCAAGGAATTGAAATGTCCGAAAGGATGGCAAGATACATCTTGTCTTGTCTGATACGACAGCACGGATGTATGCAGCTGATGTCGGACCCGCGATACATGCGGGAGCAACGTGTGCAAAGGCCCAACGAGAGCATGTGATATTCCGAGCAGACTGTGGCAAAAAGTTGGGGCGGAAATATTTAATCATCATAGATGTTAAATCGAGGCCCCGTCTGCCCTCTCAGGTGGATGTAAAAGATCCCTTGGTACTATTTTGAACAAGAGCCAGGGGAGTTCTCCTCAGTGTCCTGTCCTGGACAATATTTGTCCCTCAGCCAATGTCACGAAAAAAACATGCTGTTTGTGGAACCTTTCTGTGCGCGTTTCCTACACTACCACATTGACTACCACTTTCTAACGTATAAAGTCCTGACAGGGCTAGACAGACTGGATGCAGGGAGGATGTTTTCCCTGGCTGGGGGGTCTAGAACGAGGGGTCACAGTCTCAGGATACGGGGTAGGACATTTAGGACTGAGATGAGGAGAAATTTCTTCACTCAGAGGGTGGTGAACCTGTGGAATTCTCGACCACAGAAGGCTGTGGAGGCCAAGTCACTGAATATATTTAAGAAGGAGATAGATAGATTTCTAGACACAAAAGGCATCAAGGGGTATGGGGAGAGAACGGGAATATGGTATTGAGATAGAGGATCAGCCATGATCATATTGAATGGCGGAGCAGGCTCGAAGGGCCGAATGGCCTACTCCTGCTCCTATTTTTCTATGTTTCTATGTTTTTTATGTTTCTGCTAGCCCTTCAAAAGTACTTAAATGGCCGCAAAGTGCTTCGGGACGCCCTGAAGTCGTGAAAAGCACTATATAAATGCAAGTCTTTCTTTCAGGCTACTTTTCAGATTTGTTTGGAACTCAGTATGTTAGCCGATAACAAGAGTCCAGATGTGATTGCACATCGCAGGCAGCAGTTTGTTAGATGTCTCAGTCGAAGTCATTTCAGTTAATAATCCCAGTTTGCAAGTACGGACTTCAGAAGATTCAAGAGAGCCCATGATTTAAACGTGTACCCTCATCATCTAATACTCCAACAATCCAATGAGAAAGCCGTTCAAATGGCAAAAAAACTCAGTGAAGCAAGACATCAAGATGGAGAGCGAGCCCTGCTTGATTATTGTAACACATCTGAAGATGGATAGCATGAGTCGCACAATTGTTGATGGGGTGTTGAAGGAAAGATATACTTCCCATCTCAGAATAACTCCTTCAAACCAAAAAACATCAGTGGAGTTTTCAGAACAGCTCAGTGGAACAAAAGATGTCCTGTCTTTTAGATATTATGTAAAAATATAATGGTGGAGGCTCACATGCATTTTAAATTTTATTTGCATCTGAGTATTCAACAAAAGGGCTACTTTTACACAAGCATGCTCCTGGTGGGGAGTTTTTTCCGTTGGGATCACGTATGGGGATCTTGTGGTTGCCCTATGAATGGAAGATTGTGGAGTATGCCCACTTGTGCTCTGCCTGGGTGAGGCTCACTGCAGGGAGTGCGCGTTCACAGAATTGCGCAGTGGAAAGAGAGGGAGATGTCATGATAATGACAGTGTCAGTTGTGGCCCAGTTGGTAGCACACCTCCCCTCTGAGTCAGAATAGCTGTGGGTTCAGGTCCCACTACAGAGGCTTGAGTACAAAAGGTCAGAAATGGGGATGTTCGCTGATGACTGCACAGTGTTCAGCGCCATTCGCAACTCCTCAGATAATGTAGCAGTCCATGCCCGCATGCAACAAGACCTGGACGACGTTCAGGCTTGGGCTGATAAGTAGCAGGTAACATTCGTGCCACAGAAGTGCCAGGCAATGACTATCTCCAACAAGCGAGAGTCTAACCACCGTCCCTTGACATTCAATGGCATTACCATCGCCGCATCCCCCACCATCAACATCCTGGGGGTCACCATTGACCAGAAACTTAACTGGACCAGCCACATAAATACTGTGGCAACAAGAGCAGGTCAGAGGCTAGGTATTCTGCGGCGAGTGTCTCACCTCCTGATTCCCCAAAGCCTTTCTACCATCTACAAGGCACAAGTAAGGAGTGTGATGGAATACTCTCCACTTGCCTGGATGAGTGCAGCTCCAACAGCACTCAAGAAGCTCGACACCATCCAGGACAAAGCAAGCCCGCTTGATTGGCACCCCATCCACCACCTTAAACATTCACTCCCTCCACCACCGGCGTACCGTGGCTGCAGTGTGTACCATCTACAAGATGCACTGCAGCAACTCGCCAAGGCTTCTTCGGCAGCACCTCCCAAACCCACGACCTCTTCCACCTAGAAGGACAAGGACAGCAGGCGCACGGGAACACCACCACCTGAAAGTTCCCCTCCAACTCACACACCATCCTGACTTAGAAGTATATCGGCCGTTCCTTCATCGTCGCTGGGTCAAAATGCTGGAACTCCCTCCCTAACAGCACTGTGGGAGTACCTTCACCACATGGGACTGCAGCGATTCAAGAAGGCGGCTCACCACCACCTTCTCAAGGGCAATTAGGGATGGTCAATAAATGCTGGCCTTGCCAGCGACGCCCAGATCCCATAAACGAATAAAAAAAAAATCCGGATGCTGACACTTCAGTGCAGTACTGGCGTGGCGCTGCACTGTTAGAGGCGCGTCTTTCGGATGAAACATTAAACCACTGGCAGCGTATACTCAGAAAATTAACTCTGCCACATGTTCTGAGATGTAAACGTCTCTCAACTCCTACCCTTGGCTTACTATCCTCCACCTCCTCTCTCTCCATATGGTCACATTCCCCTTAATTCCATGTGGCATTATCTTTGACGCAAGCCTCTTATCAGGCACCTTATCAAATGCTTTCTGAAAATCTGTACAAAGCACATCCATTCATTTCCTTTAGCTATCCTGCTGTCATTTCTTCAAACAATTCTACACAGTTTGGTCAAGTACAACTGCCCTTTCTGAATCAGTGCTGACTGGCTGCGATTAACGCCTATTTCTCCAAATGCTTATTTTTATTCCACATTATAGAGCAGAAATTATCTACTGAATACTGCATGATTTTTGAATGGATTGGGGACCCATACCACTGCACCTCATCCATTTCAGCCTCCGTGGGATGAAGAAATCAGATGTTCCATGTCATGTTTTTCATGATTGCTGCCTCAGTAATGTTGGATGTTCCTTACAAATGTCTTAGGCAGTCCCTCGGAACCGAGGATGACTTAAAGGGTGGAAGATGCCTTTGCGTGAATTCTTTTAACGTGGGGTGGCTGTTGCACACCAGCTACCACACGGGCTTGACAGAGCAAGGTCTTGGTCCAATGGCAAGGGGATCCAAGACGATTGGAGACCAGGCTCTGCTACAACGGCCTAGCACACACACAAAAACATACTGCTACTGTCCTTCTCCCTCCTCCCCGCAGGTCCTCTCTGCCTGGGTTTCATAGGCTGCAGTGTGGTCCTTACAAATGTACACAACAGGCAGCCAGCGCTGCTAGGAGATTTACAACATCTTTAGAACTTGGGCCTTCTTAAGCTGTTGGATTCCTACAGCACCAACCACTTGCTGTCTCTCCGTTGTCCATGCGTCAATCTCCCAGCTGCAAGTGGAAAAATCGCCGGGGGAGGGGGCCTGCCAAGAACATGTCAATGCATTGACCCCAGAAAATTCACAAATTCACTAGCTAGGGCAGGTGCAAAGCCCGTCCTGCCATGTTTCGCCTTGTGATTGCGCTAGTGAGGAAAATTCCAGTTCAGTAGCTTACCAACTCACTGATGTGAGACTAACTTTTTAAAACTTCGTTCATGGGATGTGGGTGTCGCCGGCAAGGCCAGCATTTATTGCCCATCCCTAATTGCCCTCGAGAAGGTTGGTGGTGAGCAGCCTTCTTGAACTGCTGCAGTCCGTGTGGTGAAGGTACTCCCACAGTGCTGTTAGGGAGGGAGTTCCAGGATTTTGACCCAGCGACGATGAAGGAACGGCCGATATATTTCCAAGTCAGGATGGTGTGTGTCTTGGAGGGGAACTTGGAGGTGGCGGTGTTCCCATGCGCCTGCTGCCCTTGACCTCCTAGGTGGAAGAGGTCACGGGTTTGAGAGGTGCTGTCGAAGAAGCCTTGGCGAGTTGCTGCAGCGCATCTTGTAGATGGTAGACTCTGCAGCCACGTTTGGTCTATAGTTTCCTTGGCTTATCCCGATCTCCTTTTTTGAAGAAGGTTGTCACATTAGCCACACTCCAGATCTCTGGCACCATTGGACTTTCTATGTCATTTTGCAAAATTACAGTCACAGACTCCACTATTTGTTCCCTTCGGATCCTCGGATGTAAACCATTAATTCCCTGTGATTAGTTGACCTTAAGTTTAAGCAACAACTTTACCTCATTCATCTTTGAATAATGACCTCCGCTGGTGTTTCTACAACCTAGTAGATACTATAGTCACACATTTACTTCCCTAACCTGGCTGCTTCTGTATTGGCTAGCACTGGGCACTGGTAGTTATCCTGAAATTACTACCTTTGAGGTCTTGTTTCTTAATCTATGACCTAACTCCTGCAAGTCTTTTTGCAGGATCCAGATCCTGTTCTTTCCTGGAGGATTGGTTCCAACATGAACCATGACTCCTGGTTGAACTCCGTCCCTCTCCAAGAGTATCTGCACCATTTCCATTATGTGCTTTATCTTGGCGCCTCCCATTCGAGATGCACATTTTTGGATACAGAGCAACTGTCTACTCTCACTAACATTTCTCCCACTACCATTGTCTTCCTGCACATAATTCCTCCCCTGCTCGGGTCAACCACTTTTTCCGAGGTGCCGTTGCCTTGTTGGCCTTTCTTGCAAGGGGGATGGAGTATAAAAGCAGGGAAGTCCTGCTACAACTGTACAGGGTATTGGTGAGACCACACCTTGAGTACTGCGTACAGTCTTGGTCTCCTTATTTAAGGAAGGATATACTTGCACTGGAGGCAGTTCAGACACGATTCACTAGGTTAATTCCAGAGATGAGGGGGTTGACTTATGAAGAAAGGTTGAGCAGGTTGGGCCTGTACTCATTGAAATTTAGAAGAATGAGAGGCGATCTTATTGAAACATATAAGATACTGAGGGGGCTCGACAAGGTAGGTGCAGAGAGGATGTTCCCCCTCGTGGGGAAATCTAGAACTCGGGGGCATAGTTTCAGAATAAAGGGTCGCCCTTTTAGAACGGAGATGAGGAGGAACTTCTTCTCTCAGAGGGTCGTAAATCTGTGGAATTCTCTGCCCCAGAGAGCTGTGGAGGCTGGGTCACTAAATACATTTAAGGTGGAGATAGACAGATTTTTGCAAGATAAGGGAGTGAAGGGTTATGGGGAGCGGGCGGGGAAGTAGCTTTGAGCCCAAGATCAGCCATGATCTTATTGAATGGCGGAGCAGGCTACAGGGGCCGAGTGGCCTATCCCTGCTCCTATTTCTTATGTTCTTATGTGCCAAGCCAGTGCCTCTGGGGGACACCTATACTTCCTTTCTGCTGTCTTCCCACACCAATGGATGGTCACTCATTCCCAATATTTATCCTCTATCATTCTGCCTCCCTGTGGCTCGATCACATCTTGCAACATATCTTCCAAAAACCCTACAACGACAACTTGCATTGATATAGCCTAGTAAAATGTCAAAGGAGCGTAATGAAACAAAATTTGACACCGAACCACATAAAGAGATATTAGGACAGCTGTCCAAAAGCTTGGTCAAAGAGGTTGGTTTTAAGGAGCGTCTTAAAGGAGACGAGAGAGGAAGAGAGGCGGAGAGGTTTAGGGAGGGAATTCCAGAACTTAGGGCCCTGGCAGCTGAAAGCACGGCCGCCAATGGTGGGGTGTTATCCAGGTCACCATGGTTGTCGTGAAATGTTGGTATCTGTGCTGGTGTTTGCTTTAAAAGCTTTAAGAGATATTAGGGTAGATGACCAAAAGCTTGGGCAAAGAGGTAGTTTTTAAGGCGTGTCTTAAAGGAGGAGAGAGAGATAGAGAGGCGGAGAGGTTTAGGGAGGACAGTCCAGAGCTTAGGACCTAGGCAGCTGAAGGCACGGCCACCAATAGCGGAACGGTGAAAATCGGGGATGCGCAAGAGGCCAGAATTGGAGGAGCGCAGAGATCTCGGAGGGTTGTAGGGATGGAGGAGATTACAGAGATAGGGAGGGGGCGAGGCCAGGGAGGGATTTGAAAACACGGATGAGAATTTTAAAATCGAGGCGTTACTGAACCGGGAGCCAAAGTCGGTCAGCGAGCACCATCTCCTGCACGTGACTGAGCGTCTCCCGCTGATCCTCAATTTCAGTAACCTTCCGCTGGACTGGATGGAGGCATTTCCTCAAAAGTGTGCTTGTCCCGGGGATGCTCAAATTAACCAGGAACCCTTGCATCCAGCAAAATCCAACACAACACGGGTTGCAGCTATCCTGCCGTTGTGACCCTTTTAAGCTTCATCCAACTGTACAAAATATCAAAATTCAAATTCGCAACCCATGCTGTCAAAGCCTTACACAGGGAGTCTATTTATTTGTCCAACTCACTGCAGAATCTGATTGAAATTTATTTCTGGGTCTTGGCAACTCCAGCTAAGCTATTTTCAGCTGTTTCTAAATGTAAATGCTTTCATATAAAATGAACCCAAAAAATGAAGTAATTTTGATTTTTAAATCTATTTGTTCCAGACTGGCTTTCATTACTGTGAAATCAGCTGGAACGTGTCCAGTTGGAATGAATGAAGACAGGGAATTGACAGCAAAAAAAAGTGATATATTTCTGAGGTGCACTGTGGTATAATTAAGGCGTCAAATCTCATTTTGTGAAGGTATCTTTTACGTTGCTTGCTGAGACTAAAGTACGTTCCTCTAAGCATAGATGCATGAAGGGTTAGTTTAAATCTCACGCCAAGCCACTTGGCCTTAGGACTCCCGGGGCAGGGGGCGCGGTGGGGGAGCGGGGAGGTTGGCGCAAGAGGATCGGAACCAGGCATCAAGGGGCATGGGGAGAGAGCGGGAACATGGTATTGAGATAGAGGATCAGCCATAATCATATTGAATGGCGGAGCAGGCTCGAAGGGCCGAATGGCCTACTCCTGCTCCTATTTTTCTATGTTTCTATGTTTCTACTCCTGCTTCTGATCACCATCCATTGCTGGTGTGGGGGACGCCGTCCATCGTCTCAGCCATGGCTCAGTGGGTAGCGCTCTCGCCTCTGGGTCAGAAGGTTGTGGGTTCAAAGCCCCACTCCAGAGACTTGAGCACAAAAATTCCAGGCTGACACACCCAGTGCAGTGCTGATGGAGCGCTGCACTGTCAGAGGTGCCGTCTTTCAGATGAGACGTTAAACCGAGGCCCCGCCTGCCCTCTCAGGTGGACGTAAGAGATCCCATGGCACTATTTTCAAGAAGAGTAGGGGAGTTCTCCCTGGTGTCCTGGACAATATTTATCCTTCAATCATCATCACCACAAAACAGATTATCTGGTTATTATCGCATTGCTGTTTGTGGGAGCTTGCTGTGCGCAAATTGGCTGCTGCATTTCCTACATTACAACAGTGACTGTACTTCCTTGGCTGGCAAGTGCCCTGGGACGTCCTGAGGTCGTGTAAGGAGCTATATAAATGCAAGTCTTTCTTTTCTTCCTTTTTAAATGTGTGGAGTACACAGTCAATGGAAGGTGTGGGGTAGACTGTCGATGGAAGGTGTGGGGTAGACTGTCGAATGGAAGGTGTGGGGTAGACTGTCGATGGAAGGTGTAGGGTAGACTGTCGATGGAAGGTGTGGGGTAGACTGTCAATGGAAGGTGTGGGGTAGACTGTCAATGGAAGGTGTGGGGTAGACTGTCGATGGAAGGTGTGGGGTAGACTGTCGATGGAAGGTGTGGGGTAGACTGTCGATGGAAGGTGTGGGGTAGACTGTCAATGGAAGGTGTGGGGTAGACTGTGCCTGGAAGGTGTTGGGTAGACTGTGCAATGGAAGGTGTGGGTAGACTGTCGAAATGGGGAAGGGTGTGGGGTAGACTGTGCCAATGGAAGTGTGGTGGTAGACTGTCGATGGAAGGTGTGGGGTAGACTGTCGATGGAAGTGTGTGTAGACTGTCATGGAAGAGTGTGGGGGTAGACTGTCAATGGTAGGTGTGGGGTAGACTGTAATGGAAGGTGTGGGGTAGACTGTGATGGAAGGTGTGGGGTAGACTGACAAGGGAAGGTGTGGGGTAGACTGTCGATGGAAGGTGTGGGGTAGACTGACAATGGGAAGGTGTGGGGTAGACTGTCAAGGAGGTGTGGGGTAGACTGTCGAAAGGAAGGTGGGGGGTAGACTGTCCGATGGAAGTGTGGGGTAGACTGTCGATGGAAGGTGTGGGGCAGACTGTCCGATGGAGGTGTGGGGGAGACTGTCAATGAAGGTGTGGGGTAGACTGTCAATGGAAGGGTTGGGTAGACTGTGAATGGAAGGAGTGGGGTAGACTGTCGATGGAAGGAGGTGGGGTAGGACTGTCGATGGAAGGTGTGGGGTAGACTGTCGATGGAAGTTGTGGGGTAGACTGTGAATGGAAGGTGTGGGGTAGACTGTCGATGGAAGGTGTGGGGTAGACTGTGGATGGAAGGTGTGGGGTAGACTGTCGATGGAAGGTGTGGGGTAGACTGTCGATGGAAGGTGTGGGGTAGACTGTCGATGGAAGGTGTGGGGTAGACTGTCGATGGAAGGCGTGGAGTAGACTGTCAATGGAAGGTGTGGGGTAGACTGTCGATGGAAGATGTGGGGTAGACTGTGAATGGAAGGTGTGGGGTAGACTGTCGATGGAAGGTGTGGGGTAGACTGTGAATGGAAGGTGTGGGGTAGACTGTCGATGGAAGGTGTGGGGTAGACTGTCGATGGAAGGTGTGGGGTAGACTGTGGATGGAAGGTGTGGGGTAGACTGTCGATGGAAGGTGTGGGGTAGACTGTCGATGGAAGGTGTGGGGTAGACTGTCGATGGAAGGTGTGGGGTAGACTGTGAATGGAAGGTGTGGGGTAGATGGCCTATGGAAGGTGTGGGGTAGATGGCCTATGGAAGGTGCAGGCCAGTTATTGCATTACAGGAACATTTATTAAAATGGATGATCAAATATTGTTTAGCAGAACATCTTTCCTCTCTTGTCACAACCACAGGAATGTCATGTTTGACTGTAGTTGACCAGAGTGGAATAATGTAATGCTGGAATCATGTCCTGAAGACAACAGCCTCGAAATGGTGTAGTAGGATAATAGAATCATTGAATCAAAGAATGGTTACAGCACAGAAGGAGGCCATTCGGCCCGTTGAGCCCGTGCCGGCTCTCTGCAAGAGCACTTCAGCTAGTCCCACTCCCCCGCCCTTTCCCCGCAGCCCTGCAAATGTTTTTCTTTCAGGTACTTATCCAACTCCCTTTTGAAAGCCACGATTGAATCTGCCTCCACCACCCTCCCAGGCAGCGCATTCCAGATCCTAACCACTCGCTGCGTAAAAAAGTTTTTCCTCATGTCGCCTTTGGTTCTTCCGCCAATCACCTTCAATCTGTGTCCCTCGGGTTCTCGACCCTCCCGCCAATGGGAACAGTTTCTCTCTATCTACTCTGTCCAGACTCCTCATGATTTTGAACACCTCGATCAGATCTCCTCTCAACCTTCTCTGCTCCAAGGAGAACAACATACTGACCTCTGCCCGGTCGGTATTTGACAGCTTTGTGGAAAAAAAAGATGACAAAAGAGAAGAAATCCGTCTAGGGGGTTAACAAAGGGAGCCTCTGACAAACTTGCAAAGAAATCCGTATCGAATGTTGCGCAGGGCCATTTCAGAAGAGATGGTTGTAAATTTTACAAGACCATCCTCTTGTTGGTTTTATTCACCTCTCTTGGGAAAGTAAATAATTTAGCGAGCTTCAATGCAGTACAAATTGTACATGGTCGGTGGAAAGGAGCCTAGGCGGTGGATGATATTTTTTCTCCATTTATGCTCTTATGAATAATACGATGCGTGTCATGAGCAGATATGAAATTGAAATTCAAATGAGGGCCCAGGTTCAACAGTGTCAGTTTTATGGACATGTTCTCATGTTGCCCTGACAGGAAAGTCACCCTACAGTGGCTTTCTTGATAAGCAACTGCTTGCAAGGATGAAAAAAATGCAGTGTTTAGTTTTTATAGAATCATTGAATAGGACAGCCCAGAAGGAGGCCATTCGGCCCATCGAGTCTGCGCCGGCTCTTTCGAAGAGCAGTCCAGTCAGTCCTGCTCCTCCCGCTCTCTTCCCCATGTGTGCAACCCTGTCAGCTGTGGCTCAGTGGGCCAGCACTCTCACTTCTGAGTCAGAAGGTTGTGGGTTCAAGTCCCGCTCCATGAGACTTGAGCGCAAATATCTAGGCTGACGCTCCCAGTGCAGTACTGAGGGAGTGCTGCACTGTCGGAGGTGCCGTCTTTCGGATGAAACATTAAACCGAGGCCCCGTCTGCCCTCTCAAGTGGACGTAAAAGATCCCATGACCCTATTTTGAAGAAGAGCAGGGGAGTTCTCCCCAGTGTCCTGGCTAATGTTTATCCCTCAATCAACATAGCAAAAAACCAGATTATCTGGTCATTATCACATTGCTGTTTGCGGGAGCTTGCTGTGCACAAATTGGCTGCTGCGTTTCCTACATTACAACAGTGACTACACTTCAAAACGTACTTCATTGGTTGTAAAGCGCCTTGAGACATCCGGTGGTCGTGAAAGGCGCTATAGAAATGTAATCTTTCTTTCTTTCGTATGCTTGCAATTTTTTCTCCTTCAAGTATTTATCCAATTCCTTTTTTCGTTCATTTTTTTTCCAAAAAGCATTTATCTCCTAACTCCTACAAGGACAACAGGGCACTTTTTATAATTTGCCAGCATCATTTTTTTTTTTACATTTTCCGACATATTTTCGGGAAAGTTATGCTTTCTCTGATTTGGCTACAAGTGTAATGAGACTGGGCTGCCTCTGTTACCATGCCCGCGCGACCGTTCCTCGGGCACGCATTTCAAAATGATTTCAAACTTACATCAGCTGAGCCTCCTGGGCTCCATCGCCCGTGCAATTGGTCGGAGTCCGCCCGACGCAGGCTCCGACGAGTTCCAACTTGAAATGCCAATTGGGGTCCGAGGAACCCCGATTTGCTTGTTAACATAGAAACATAGAAACATAGAAGATAGGAGCAGGAGTAGGCCATTCGGCCCCTCGAGCCTGCTCCGCCATTCGATGAGATCATGGCTGATCATCCAAACTCAGTACCCTGTACTTGCCTTCTCCCCATATCCCTTGATACCTTTAGCTTTAAGAAATATATCTAACTCATTCTTGAATATATTTAATGACTTGGCCTCAACTACCTTCTGTGGTAGAGAATTCCACAGGTTCACCACTCTCTGGGTGAAGAAATTCTTCCTCATTTCTGTCCTAAATGGCTTACCCCTTATCCTTAGATTATGACCCCTGGTTCTGGACTCTCCGACATTCTTCCTGCATCTATTTTGTCCGGACCTGTCAGAATTTTATATGTTTCGATGAGATCCCCTCTCATTCTTCTATACTCCAGCGAGTATAAGCCCAATCGACCCAATCTCTCCTCATATGTCATTCCTGCCATCCCAGGTATCAGCCTTAAAGGGGGCCTACCGCCTGAAACAGGCAGGCGCTTTGGGCACCTAGTGGTAGGCCCCTTTTCAAAATGGCGCCGGTCGCGTTGTCTGGGTTACTGGGGCGGGAAGGCTACTGACTCCATTTTGAGGCCTGTACCGTTCCCGTCGAGGCCAGGCGCAACCAGTTAAAATCGTCCCCACTCGTGTGGGGAACATGCGGCCAAGACCCAACATCCACCAGTTCGTGCTGTGGTGCTTAGGAGCTCCAATACACCACCCTACTATGTACCACCTCTCCACTGCAATTCAAAAATGCCAAGTTTACCTCTTTACCACAAGTTTTATTCCCAACACTCCCTCCATCAACAGCAACAACAACCTGCATTTATATAGCGCATTTAACCTGGAAAGATGTCCCAAGGTGCTTCACAGAGGTGTAGTCAGACAAACATTGATGCTAAACCAAGGATTTACAACACAGGAACAGGCCATTTGACCCAACTGGTCCATGCCGGTGTTTATGCTCCACATGAGCCTCCTCCCACCCCTTCTTCATCTAACCCCATCAACATATCCTTCTATTCCTTTCTCCCTCATGTGCTTATCCAGCTTCTCCTTAAATGCACCGATGCTATTCGCCTCAACCACTCGCCGTGGGTAGCGAGTTCCACAGTCTAACCGGAGATATTAGGAGGAGCGATCAAAAGCTGGGTCGAAGAGGTGGGATTTAGGGAGGGTTTTAAAGGAGGAGGAGGAGGTGGAGCGGAGGAGACGTTTAAGGAAGGAATTTCAGAGCTAGGCCCTATTGAGTATTCGCAGATAATCAACTTGGTGCAGGTGCGTTAAGACAAGGAAACATAGGGACAGAGGGACCTGGGAGTTAATGTGCATAGGTCCCTGAAGGCGGCGGGACATATTGAGAGAGTGCTTAGCAAAACATATGGGCTCTTGGGCTTCATAAATAGAGGTATTGAGTACAACAGTAGAGAAGGTATGCCTGAACCTTTATAAAGCGCTGGTTAGGTTGAGGGGTGATTTGATAGAGGTGTACAAGATTGTGATGGGTTTGGATAGGCTAGACGGGGAAAGGCTGTTCCCACTAATTAATGGTACAAGGACGAGGGCACACAGATTTAAGATATTGGGCAAGAGATACAGGGGGGATTTGAGGAAATAAATTTTTACGCAGCGAGTGGTGAGGACCTGGAACTCGCTGTCGATGGAAGTGGTGGAAGCGGAGACACTCAATGTTTTCAAGGGGAGACTGGATAGGCACTTGAGGGAAATAAACTTGCAGGGTTACGGGGATAGAGCAAGGGAATGGGACTGACTGGATTGCTCTACAGAGAGCTGGCATGGACTCGATGGGTCGAATGGCCTCCTTCTGTGCCGTTATGACTCTATGGGCTAAAAATTGAGTAGCGACCCATTTGAAGGGCGCTAACTTCGCCGGGGCGCTACTTTTAGGAAGAATTAGCGCCCCCGCGCCGGAAATTGAGTGATTGCGCCCCAAGAGGGAAGCGGGGCGCTTCTAGTAGCGCCCCGCTTTCCTCTTGGGGTGCTGCGAGTCAATATCGCGGCGCTTCTTAAAGGGGAGGGGCCTTGTGCAGCGCGACCCGGGGCCCAGCTGGGCCACCGGGGATCGGGAGTGTCAGCAAAAGAGCTTGGCACTCAAGAGAAGTGCCGGGCTCACGGAGAACAGCTGGCACTCTGCGGGGGAGGCGAGTCAGGAGGCCAGGTACGGCAGCGGAGGCAGGTGCTGGCAGGCGGCCAGCAACAAAAATGGCCGACCCGACACCTCGCCTTTAAATAGCGCCGCCCCGGCCGCAGGTAGGCTCCCCCTGACCCCGTCGGACATAACGTCCGGTGGTAAGTCAGGGGACGCTACCGAAGATGGCGGCCAGGGTGCTGCGCACGGTGATGACGTCAACGCCGGCGGCGCAGCGCCATGGGGCGCTAACGGTTACCGCCGCTGCTAACCTCCCGCTGAATTTCGTGGGAGGCGTTGGCGACGACGCGCCCGGGCGCTAGTTGCTTTGCGCCCCGTTAGCGCCCAGCGCTAAAGGGAGGCGCAAATCAACTGAATTTTCCCCCCTATGACTCTATAACCTCTGGCCTGTAACCCCTCCCTCCAGTTTGCGCCCATTATCACGGCAGCTCCTGTGGTCTCAACGACCATCCCAGCCTGGGCAAACTCTGACCTTCTGTTTCACAGCCAGTGGACGGAATGCCTGAAGACAGTTGGAAGAAAAAAAACGAGTAGTTTATTGAGATGCAGAGTGCAGGGCTGTTAATCAGTACAGCCAGGCCCCATGCCACGAGGGAATCAAACTCAACAATACATGTAATCAGGCCTGTTTCAGCAGGCCCTGCTCTGCATACAGCTGAGCAAGGCAACCTGAATGAAGTAAGTGCTACAGCTTCAAGTGCAGTAATATCTTAAGTTACTGACAGTCATGCTACTTTGTGACAGGAGCTAAAGAGCACTGACGCCGCTCCTGACACTAGAAGCTTTGTTTAATACCTGGTCGAGCTAGAGAGAGTGTGTGTAAGGGAAAGATAGCAAGTAGGCCGAATCCATCGCCACAGCAACGGGGCCAGAGTGGGAGGTGGGGTTCAAGAGTAGCTATCATGGCAGGCATCATGGGATCACCTACAGTGGGGTTTTGATGGTGAATCTCACTCGATATTTTCCTCTTTCGGACACTGGCCAGTCCGCTCTGCATTTCCAGTCACATTATTTTGCAAATTCCTTCTTTTTGTATTTATATAGCGCCTTTAAACGTAGTAAAACGTCCCAAGGCGCTTCACAAGAGCGTTACAAAACAAAATTTGACACCGAGCCACAAAGGAGAGATTAGGACAGATGTTGGCCAAAGGTTGGTTTTAAGGAGCCTCTTAAAGGAGGAGAGAGAGGTAGCGAGGTGGAGAGGTTCAGGGAGGGAATTCCAGAGCTTAGGGCCCAGGCAACAGAAGGCATGGCCACCATCGGTTGAACGCCTAAAATCGGGGGTGCTCAAGAGGCCAGAATTGGAGGAGCGCAGAGATCTCGGAGGGTTGTGGGGCTGGAGGAGGCTACAGAGATAGGGAGGGGCGAGGCCACGGAGGGATTTGAAAACAAGGATGTGAATTTGAACAAGCAATATTCCTTTTTACAACAAAAATGCAATCGGTTATAGTTAAAAGGACATCTTTGCCCTTGAAAATATGTTAGACATACTTCACCCTGCGTGCTTGTAAATACACAGAACTGTTATGGTTAGGGGCTGTTCCACCATTTATCTACCTGTCAGCCATGGCTCACTGGCAACACTTTAGCTTCTGAGTTGGGAAGGTTGTGGGTTCAAGCCATGGAGGGATTGAGCCTCTTGCGCATCACCGATTTTAGACGTTCAACCATTGGTGGCCGTGCCTTCTGTTGCCTGGGCCCTAAGCTCTGGAATTCCCTCCCTAAACCTCTCCGCCTCGCTACCTCTCTCTCCTCCTTTAAGAGGCTCCTTAAAACCTACCTCCTTCCTTAGAGCAGAGAAGGCTGAGGGGGGACCTGATTGAGGTGTACAAAATTATGAGGGGCATAGATAGGGTCGATAGAAAGGAACTTTTCCCCTTAGTAGAGGGGTCAATAACCAGGGGGCATAGTTTCAAGGTAAGGGGCAAGAGGTTTAGAGGGGATTTGAGGAAAAACTTTTTCACCCAGAGGGTGGTTGGAATCTGGAACTCACTGCCTGAAAGGGTGGTAGAGGCAGGAACCCTCACAACATTCAAGAAGTATTTAGATGAGCACTTGAAATGCCACAGCATACAAGACTACGGACCAAGTGCTGGAAAATAGGATTAGAATAGAAGGGCTTGATGGCTGGTGCGGACACGATGGGCCGAAGGGCCTCTTTCTGTGCTGTATAACTCTATGGAGGAAAAATTCAGTATCGCCCCATTTGGGGCGCAATTATCGGCCGGGTGCAAAGATTAGCGCCTGGTGCTAATTATCGCCTCCGACTGCAAACTTGACTTTTATCGCCCCTGGAGGTGATTGGAGCGCTAAATCAGGCGCTACACACCTGTCTTAAGGCGCAAAGGCTGAGGAGCGAGGCGCTACCTCGGAGCACTGGCGAAGCTCATGTGATGTCAGTCAGCAATGGAACACAGACACAATGGCGCAGGCCAGTTCTTAAAGGGGATTGGGTTGATCTTGCTTTCCATCCACATCCTGCTCATTGCAGCCTTGAATCTCAGCCTGGGGAGACCTGTACATCAAATCTGCTGGAAAGAACAATGGAGAGAACCAGGGAAAGAGCTCAGAGTGCAACCCCCACAGTCTGTTCTAAATTGATACAAGGAAGGGCAAATCAAAATGAACCTGCAAAGTGCTGCTCAGTACCCAAAACTCCTTAACACAGCGTTGAATTTCTCCAGAAGTCTCTCTCTCTCTCTCTCAGAATGCGTGGTTCAAAAATGTCACCAACAAAAAAAGGCAGGAAGCGGTCGCCTTTAAATAGCGCTCCCCCAGTCCCTTCCTGACTCCCCCACTCCCCTCAACCTGTCGTTGCCAGCGGCAGGCGGTAAGGCAGGGGGCGCCACTCAATATCCGCTCCGGGGCGCTACCGGGGCGTTGCGCACTCGACTGACGTCACGATCTGCCTGTGCAGGAAATCGTGGCGGTAGTGTTTAGCGCCGCCGCAAAATGTCTAGTTAATTTCGCGAGCAGCGCAAACATCGCCGCGCCCGGGCGCTAGTTGCTTTGCGGCCCATTAGCGCCCTCTTAAGGCGCTAACGGGAGGCGCAACCAACTGAATTTTTCCCCCTATGACTCTAAGCCCCAATCCAGGACTTGTGCACATAATACTTGATGGTCACTCCAGTACAGTACTGAGGGAATACTGCACTGTTGGAGTAATACCATCTTTCAGATGAGATGCTAAACCAAGGCACCTTTGGTCTGCCTTCTCAGGTGGATGTAAAATATCCCATGGCCCTATTCAAAGAAGAGCAGGAGATTTCTAACCTGGTGCCCTGGACAACATTTATCCCTCAACTAACATCACGGAAAACAGTTTAGTTGGTTATTTATCTCATTGCTGCGCGCAGACTGGCTGCCACATTTTCCTACATTACAACAGTGACCGGATTTCAGAAGTAATTAATTGCCTGTGAAGCACCGTGGGATGTCCTGAGGTCTTGAAAGATACTATATACATGCAAATGTGTTAGTCGTGTACAGAACAAAAAAGCAGGCCATAAACAGACCAAGTCCTGTATGAACTGAGACCTGAATCTTTATATATGCCATGTATGAGTTAGTGTGCCCAGGTTTAACAAGTTAACCCCTAACTTGTTACATTGCTTATTGGATACTACTTGGAATGCCCAGGACATTCTTCTGTTGATTCTGGAAACAACAATAACAACAACTTGTATTTAGATAGCGCCTTTAATGTAGTAAAACGTCCCAAGGTGCTTCACAGGAGCGTTATAAGACAAAAATTTTGACACCGAGCCACATAAGGAGCAATTAGGGCAGGTGACCAAAAGCTTGGTCAAAGAGATAGGTTTTAAGGAGCGTCTTAAAGGAGGAAAGAGAGGTAGAGAGGCGGAGAGGTTGAGGCAGGGAATTCCTGAGCTTAGGGCCTGGGCAACACCAATGGTTGAGCGATTATAATCAGGGATGCTCAAGAGGGCAGACGTAGAGGAGTGCAGATGTCTCGGGGGGGTTGTGGGGCTGAAGGAGATTACAGAGATGAGGGAGGGGCGAGGCCACGGAGGGATTTGAAAACAAGGATGAGAATTTTGAAATCGAGGCGTTGCTTAACCGGGAGCCAGTGTAGGTCAGCGAGCACAGGGGGTGATGGGTGAACGGGACTTGGTGCGAGTTAGGACACGGGGCAGCCGAGTTTCAGAAAACTAGAAGATGCGATGACAAGAGACCAATGTGTACAGGCTAAAGCTATTTGGTCAGATTTATTCAACAGGTTGAGTAGTACACAGAAGCTAAATGATACAGCAAGACTCTGAATCAGCATAATACCGAAAAAGTTAAAATTCATATCAGCCCATAAAAGGCTAACATGCCTATTTTAGAATGTGCTTCTTAAAGTCTGCTAAGCGACAGGACTTTTGAATGAAACAGGTTGGTCTTTTAGTAAATCTTCCATATGCAATGTTATACACGGACGTGTGACTCACAGCTCATCCACGGAGTTTCATATTTTACTGCCAGAACTAAAGCTGAGCAGCCAGGACTGTGATTTTATGCCATGGGATGTTTTTTCATGTTAGACCCATTTCCTTGATATAAACAAACAGGCTGAGAGTTTGACAGATCTCACACCTTGTGAGGGGAAGCTGCTAACGTCTGAATGCTCGCTGCTTCCTTCAGACATTTCCGTCAATGGCTCAGCGAGCGGAATCATTTGAATTCCTGTTCCTCTGTCTGTCACTCTCCAACGCTACCAGTTCAAATAAGCCACTGCACGACTTTTTGCCTTCATTATTTCCTGAACCAGACACTGCCTCAAACAGTGTATAAAATTAGGATATCAAATTATGAGGGGGGGTCTAGATAAAGTGGCTAGGAAGGACCTATTTCAGCTGTGGCTCAGTGGGTAGCACACTCGCCTCTGAGTCAGAAGGTTGTGGGTTCAAGTCCCTGTTCCAGAGACTTGACCACAAAAATCTAGGTTGACACTCCAGTGCAGTGCTGACGGAGTGCTGCACTGTCAGAGGTGCCGTCTTTAAGATGAGATGTTAAACCGAGGCCCCGTCTGCTCTCTCAGGTGGACATTAAAGATCCTATTTCGAAGAAAAGCAGGGGAGGTGTCCCGGCCAATATTTATCCCTCAATCCACATAACAAAAGCAGATTATCTGGTCGTTATCACATTGCAGTTTGTGGGAGCTTGCTGTGCGCAAATTGGCTGCTGCATTTCCCACATTACAACAGTGACTACACTCCAAAAAAAGTACTTCATTGGCTGTAAAGCGCTTTGAGACATCCGGTGGTCATGAAAGGCGCTATATAAATGCAAGTCTTTCTTTTCCTTTTGGCAGAGAGGCCAATAACCAGGGGGCACAGATTTAAAGTCATTGGTAGAAGGTTTAGAGGGGGGTTGCGGAGACCTTTTTTCACCCAGAGGGTGGTGGGGGGTCTGGAACTCACTGCCTGAAAGGATGGTAGAGGCAGAAACCCTTATCGCATTTAAAAAGTACTTGGATTTGCACTTGAAGTGCTGTAACCTACAGGGCTACAGACCAAGAGCTGGAAAGTGGGATTAGGCTGGATAGCTCTTTTCCGGCCGGCACAGACACGATGGGCCGAATGGCCTCCTTCTGTGCCGTAAATTTCTATGATTCTATGAAAAACAAAGCATTTACCCATATAGGTCAAACATCTGCTATTAAGGTCTGATTGTGCTGCCAGTTACATGCATTAGTAACCATTAATACAGATTATGGAGTCCTCCCAAAGGTACAGCTGATTGTAACCAATTTTTAAGTTGCACATACTATCTGGCATGAAATGAAAATACAGAAATGTCTACAATTTTCTTTATGCCGCTTGTATGAGCATAATAAGAACATCAGAACATAAGAATTAGGAGCAGGAGTAGGCCATTCGGCCCCTCGAGCCTGCTCCGCCATTCAATAAGATCATGGCTGATCTTCGACCTCAACTCCACTTTCCCTCCCGATCCCCATATCCCTTGATTCCCCGAGAGTCCAAAACTGTATCGATCTCTGCCTTGAATATACTCAACAACTACGCATCCACAGCCCGCTGGGGCAGAGAATTCCAAGGATACACAACCCTCTGAGTCAAGATATTTCTGCTCCTCTGAGTCCTAAATGGCCGACCCCCTTATCCTGAGACTGTGCCCCCTGGTTCTAGACTCTCCAGCCAGGGGGAAACAGCCTCTCAGCATCTACCCTGTCTCAGAATCTTATATGTTTCAAGAGATCACCTCTCGTTCCTCTAAACTCCAGAGAGTATAGGCCCTATTCTGCTCAATCTCTCCTCATAGGACAACCCTCTCATCCCAGCCTTCAGTTCTCACTGAGAACTGAGAAATCCAATTCACTATGGGCAAGGTTTTATTTTAATTTTCTCCCCCGCCCTTCCCTAGTCCGAGGGCACCAACTATCAACTGCCCCTGCTGCAACCTGAACTAACGCAGCACAGAGCTTCCAACCTCCTGGGCTTAAGCAAGAAAAATGTTTTAACTAAATGCATCATTTAGTTCCCCGAGGACATCCTATAACTTACCTGTACACAATTATTGCTCTATCCACATTTATTATTTTATTTTTTATAGTGCTTGGGTTGATTTTTGGACTTATAAGTAGTTACGGTGGAGTATGAATGATTAAAGAGTCTGTTGTTGCTGTTTTTACCTATAAATTATCAAGGAAGAGGCTTCAGGCTGCAAGTTCAAACTAAGAGCACTTTATTTACGATGTGGTTGCTCACTGAATCACTGGGGGTCATTTTCATCTTCGCAGGCCTGGGTGGTAATGTGGAGGAGCAGATTGCCGCCCGGTGTTGAAGTCAATGGGATGACGGTGGGCGGGTTCTACAACCGGTGGGCGAAGATTTAAAGTAATTGGTAGAAGGATTAGAGGGGAGTTGAAGCGGCAAAGTTGAAAATGACCCACACTGTTTTCCCAGCTCGCTCATAGTGGCTGGTGCTGTATATGTGTCAGGCAATGAGTTGGAGGCGGGGCTGGACTTGTGGCAGGACTTACAGCAAACAGAGTTTATTTTACAGCAAACAGAGTTTATTTTACAGCAAACAGAGTCTATTTACTCAGCAAACAGCAAACAGAGTCTATTTTACAGCAAACAGAATCTATTTTACAGCAAACAGAGTCTATTTTACAACAAACAGAGTCTATTTACTCAGCAAACAACAAACAGAGTCTATTTTACAGCAAACAGAATCTATTTTACAGCAAACAGAGTCTATTTTACAGCAAACAGAGTCTATTTACTCAGCAAACAGCAAACAGAGTCTATTTTACCATAAACAGAGTCTATTTACTCAGCAAACAGCAAACAGAATCTATTTTACCATAAACAGAGTCTATTTTACAGCAAACAGAGTCTATTTTACAACAAACAGAGTCTATTTACTCAGCAAACAGCAAACAGAATCTATTTTACAGCAAACAGAGTCTATTTTACAGCAAACAGAGTCTATTTACTCAGCAAACAGCAAACAGAGTCTATTTTACCATAAGCAGAGTCTATTTACTCAGCAAACAGCAAACAGAATCTATTTTACCATAAACAGAGTCTATTTTACAGCAAACAGAGTCTATTTTACAACAAACAGAGTCTATTTACTCAGCAAACAGCAAACAGAATCTATTTTACCATAAACAGAGTCTATTTTACAGCAAACAGAGTCTATTTTACAACAAACAGAGTCTATTTACTCAGCAAACAGCAAACAGAGTCTATTTTACCATAAACAGAGTCTATTTTACAGCAAACAGAGTCTATTTACTCAGCAAACAGCAAACAGGGTCTATTTTACCATAAACAGAGTCTATTTTACAGCAAACAGAGTCTATTTTACAACAACCAGAGTCTATTTACTCAGCAAACAGCAAACAGAGTCTATTTTACCATAAACAGAGTCTATTTTACAGCAAACAGAGTCTATTTTACAACAAACAGAGTCTATTTACTCAGCAAACAGCAAACAGAGTCTATTTTACCATAAACAGAGTCTATTTTACAGCAAACAGAGTCTATTTTACAACAGAGTCTATTTACTCAGCAAACAGCAAACAGAGTCTATTTTACCATAAACAGAGTCTATTTTACAGCAAACAGAGTCTATTTTACAACAAACAGAGTCTATTTACTCAGCAAACAGCAAACAGAGTCTATTTTACAGCAAACAGAGTCTATTTTACAACAAACAGAGTCTATTTACTCAGCAAACAGCAAACAGAGTCTATTTTACAGCAAACAGAGTCTATTTTACAACAAACAGAGTCTATTTACTCAGCAAACAGCAAACAGAGTCTATTTTACAGCAAACAGAGTCTATTTTACAACAAACAGAGTCTATTTACTCAGCAAACAGCAAACAGAGTCTATTTTACAGCAAACAGAGTCTATTTTACAACAAACAGAGTCTATTTACTCAGCAAACAGCAAACAGAGTCTATTTTACAGCAAACAGAGTCTATTTTACAACAAACAGAGTCTATTTACTCAGCAAACAGCAAACAGAATCTATTTTACCATAAACAGAGTCTATTTTACAGCAAGCCGAGTCTATTTTACAGCAAACAGAGTCTACTTTACTCAGCAAACAACAAACAGGGTCTATTTAAACAGAGTCTCTACGAAGTACAGCAAACAGAAATCGTGATTGAAACCACAGTGAAGTCTCCCGATAAAAGTAGGGCTATTTCTCCAGCAAAAATGCAGTGAGTGGAGGATAGTTACAAAATCAATCCCGGTCACTTACGGCAGTGCGGTCTCCAAGCATGATTGACGGGGGGATTACCCAATAATCTCCATTCTGGCCAGGGCTACTTGTGTCACTTTCTGCAGCCATATATATATATGCATCGGTACTGGAAGTTGCCCATCTTGTACACTAGATGGCACTGTTCTATGATCGTGTAAGCCAACTGTTAGCTGATTCGTCGACAGCAATTCCCCTTGATTCAGTGGTTATGGAGTTCACCATCGTTTGAAACGTCCAACATGGCTTTGCAACCAGAGGAGATTTTTATGAGGGTAAAATTTCAGTCAAGTCCACAAAAGAAGAGAAAGACTTGCATTTATATAGCGCCTTTCACAACCTCAGGACGTCACAAAGCACTTTTACAGCCAATGAAGTAGCTTTGCGATTTAGTCGCTGTTGTAATGTGGGAAACGCAGCAGCCAATTTGCACACAGCAAGCTCCCACAAACAGCAATGTGATAATGACCAGATAATCTGTTTTTGTTATGTTGGTCAAGGGATAAATATTGGCCCCAGGGCACCGGGGATAACTTCCCTGCTCTTCTTCGAAATAGTGGCCGCGGGATCTTTTACGTCCACCCGAGCGGGGCAGACGGGTCCTCGGTTTAACGTCTCATCCTAAAGACGGCACCTCTGACAGTGCAGCACTCCCTCAGTACTGCACTGGGAGCGTCAGCCTAGATTTGTGTGCTCGAGCCTCTGGAGTGGGACTTGAACCCACGACCTTCTGACTCTGAGGCGAGAGGGTGCTGCCCACTGAGCCACGGCTGACATACTAAGGGGCCATTTTAGGCCAAGAGAAATTTGGGCTGTCACAAACATTTATTCTGTTTGATACAGAACATACCCAAGTAGTGAGCTAAGTGAGTGTGTATGTGACAGACACAAGCACACCCATTTATATATACATATAATGTGCGCGCGTGCGTATGGGTGATTATTTAAAAATGTGGGTGTCACCTTCAAAATGTGGGTGAGTTGGGAGGCCTGTGAATGCTGTGGCCCATTGTTAGAAGTCCCCTTTACTGGTTCATGAAGCCCAAGGTAATTCTAACAATGTAGATCTTTCAACGCCATTTGCTGTTAAACTTGGATTCTGGAGGAACATTCAGCCTTTGCGGTCCAACGTTAGGAATCTATCATCAGATTGAAGAAGTTAAAGTAATGAATTGCTGTGGTAAAGAAGGTAACACAGGGCAGTGCAGTAATGAAGTTGTGGTGCTTGAGGCTTTAATTTCCTCACTGCACTATATTTAGTGCAGTGATTAAACATGCTCACAAGATCACTAAATAATTGCACGTGAGGAAAGCTATTCGGCACTTCTTAATTCATCCATCCAGAAACAACCTACTTTCCCCCCCGCAATGCTACATCCAATTGGTTCTCAAATGATTCCAGGGTTGTTGCCTTCACTCCTCTATCTGGGATCAGGTTCCTGTTTGCGCTATTTCAATATCATTAAGAACATAAGAACAAAAGAAATAGGAGCAGGAGTCGGCCATTCGGTCCTTCGAGCCTGCTCCGGCATTCAGTAAGATCATGGCTGATCTTCTACCTCAACTCCACTTTCCTGCACTATCCCCATATCCCTTGATTCCCTTAATAGCTAAAAGTCTATCGATCTCTGTCTTGAATATTCTCAACGACTGAGCCTCCACAGCCCTCTGGGGCAGAGAATTCCAAAGATTCACCACCCTCTGAGTGAAGACATTTCTCCTCATCTCAGTCCTAAATGGCCGACCCCTTATTCTGAGACTGTGACCCCTGGTTCTAGGACTCCCCAGCCAGGGGAAACATCCTCCCTGCATCTACCCTGTCAAGCCCTGTAAGAATTTTGTATGTTTCAATGAGATCACCTCTCATTCTTCTAAACTCTAGAGAATATAGGCCTAGTCTACTCAATCTCTCCTCATAGGACAATCCCCCATCCCAGGAACCAGTCTGGTGAACCTTCGTTGCACTCCCTCTATGGCAAGTATATCCTTCCTTAGGTAAGGAGACCAAAACTGTACACAATACTCCAGGTGTGGTCTCACCATGGCCCTATATAATTGCAGTAAGACGTCTTTACTCCTATACTCAAATTCTTTTGTAATAAAGGCCAACATACCATTTGCTTTCCTAATTGCTTGCTGTACCTGCATATTAACTTTCAGTGATTCATATACAAGGACATGCAGGTCCCTCTGAACACCAACATTACTCAATCTCTCACCATTTAAAAAATACTCTGCTTTTCTATTTTTCCTACCAAAGTGGATAACTTCACATTTCTCCACATTATATTCCATTTGCCATGTTCTTGCCCTCTCGCTTAACCTGTCTATATCCTCTTGCAGCCTCTTTGCATCCTCCTCACAACTTACATTCCCACCTAACTTTGTATCATCAGCATTGATAGAGATTGTAAATAGCTGAGGCCCAAGCACTGATCCTTGTGGTACTCCATTAGTTACAGCCTGCCAACCCGAAAATGACCCGTTTATTCCTACTCTCTGTTTTCTGTCCATTAAACAATCCTTAATCCATGCTAGTATATTACTCCCAATCCCATGAGCCCTAATTTTGTTTAAGAACCTCTTGTGTGGCACCTTATCGAATGCCTTCTGAAAATCTAAATACATTACATCCACTGGTTGCTCCTTATCTATCCTGCTAGTTACAACCTCAAAAAGCGCTAACAGATTTGTCAAACACAATTTCCCTTTCATAAATCCGTGTTGACTTGGCCTAATCCTATTATCACTTTCTAAGTGCCCTGTTACCACGTCCTTAATAATAGATTCTAGCATTTTCCCTACTACTGATGTCAGGCTAACTGGTCTATAGTTCCCCGTTTTCTCTCTCCCTCCTTTCTTAAATAGTGTCTTAAATTGTCTGAAACAATTGTGTTAAAATAGTGCAAACAGCATTTGACTGGAATGCATAAAATTAGAGTGAGGGTGATGTCAGGAAACACTTCTGCGCACAAAGGGCAGTGAAAATCAGGAACTCTCTCCTTCCAAAAAGGTGGCGAGGCTGGGGGTCAATTGAAAATCTCAAAACCGAGATTGATAGATGTTTGCAGGCAAGGGTATTAAGTGTTACGGAATCAAGGCGGACAGATAGAGTGTTGGTCCTTTTTAAAAATTCGTTTATGGGATGTGGGCGTCGCTGGCAAGGCCAGCATTTATTGCCCATCCCTAATTGCCCTTGAGAAGGTGGTGCTGAGCTGCAGTCCGTGTGGTGAAGGTACTCCCGCAGTGCTATTAGGGAGGGAGTTCCAGGATTTTGACCCAGCGACGATGAAGGATCGGCCGATATATTTCTAAGTCAGGATGGTGTGTGACTTGGAGGGGAACTTGGAGGTGGTGGTGTTCCCATGCACCTGCTGCCCTTGTCCTTCTAGGTGGAAGAGGTCGCGGGTTTGGGACAGATCAGTTAAGGTACAGATCAGCCATGATCTAATTGATGGTCGGAACAGGCTCGAAGGGCT
The DNA here is from genome assembly GCA_030390025.1 of Squalus acanthias. Taxonomy (NCBI): domain Eukaryota; kingdom Metazoa; phylum Chordata; class Chondrichthyes; order Squaliformes; family Squalidae; genus Squalus; species Squalus acanthias. The sequence continues at coordinate 12,095,325 of CM059450.1, forward strand.
GAATGGCCTACTCCTGTTTCTATATTCCTAACTAATGCACTAAAAATAGCAGCCAAAAAGAAATGAAAGATCCTGATGTCTTTAGCACACAAGGTAAATATGGAGCGATCATGTATTAATGAATGACATAATATCAGCACGAAAGCAACCTTTAATTTTAATATATCGATAGACCATTCAATTTGGACAGCCTTAGTCATCTTTATGGTGCCAAATTGCATTGTCAAAATAAAATCCTCTGGAGACTGGAGCTGTTGAGGCTGAAATTAAAAATTTCAAATCTGAGATTGATAGATTTTTGTTAGGCAAGGGTATTAAGGGATATGGAACCTGGAGGCCTTCTGGTTGTTGCTATTTGGACAGCAGACAGAAGGCCTCACAGAAGGTGAACATTACTTTCATCCACCACTTCCAGGTGCTAGACCTTGCCGGGGGAGGGTAGCATGAATCCTGATAACATCGCCTGTTTCCGCCCTTGCCTCAGCTCATCCGCTGCTGAAACCCTCACCCGTGCCTTTGTTACCTCTGGACTTGACTATTCCTGGCCGGCCTCCCACATTCCACCCTATGTAAACTTGAGGTCATCCAAAACTCGGCTGTCCGTGTCCTAACTCGCACCAAGTCCCGTTCGCCCATCACCCCTGTGCTCGCTGACCTACATTGGCTCCCGGTTAAGCAGCGCCTCGATTTCAAAATTCTCATCCTTGTTTTCAAATCCCTCCATGGTCTCGCCCCTCCCTATCTCTGTAATCTCCTTCAGCCCCACAAACCCCCCGAGATCTCTGCACTCCTCTAATTCTGCCCTCTTGAGCATCCCTGATTATAATCGCTCAACTTTTGGTGGCCGTGCTTTCTATTGCCTGGGCCCTAAGTTCTGGAATTCCCTGCCTAAACCTCTCCGCCTCGCTACCTCTCTTTCCTCCTTTAAGACGCTCCTTAAAACCTACCTCTTTGACCAAGCTTTTGGTCACCTGCCCTAATCTATCCTTATGTGGCTCGGTGTCTTAAAACACTCCTGTGAAGCGCCTTGGGACGTTTTACTATGTTAAAGGCGCTATATAAATACAAGTTGTTGTTGTTTGAACCCGGAAATCAAGGTGGGGTCAGGTCTCGTCAGGTGGAGCACACTTCAAGTACGTTCTGCTCGACTAGCGCCCAGATACAGGGTTTGGAGGGCGGGGCGGGGGGGGGGGGGGGGGCTGAGCAAAAATCAGCCCCCATGTATCTAGATTTGAACAAAAGCTGTAGAATATTAACAAAAAAATGTAAAAGATCACATTTTGGCAGAAGGAAGGCTCTAACATTCAACTCAGTTTTTATTGTAACATTGAGTATTCAAAACGGCCATCTAATTATTCCAGAAAAGGAATTGGGTGAATTTCAATTACTTACTTTGCTCGTCTCCTCGTATATTTCGTGGCAAATTACATTTCTCATCACTCCAATTTTCAAGTAGCAATACCATACCATAAAATCCAGATTATAGGTCACACTCTGCACTATTTAGCTTTCTTGATTTTGGCATTAAAAAAAAATATATACAGAAGTATAAGTCGTGGTGGTGATCCTCCCTTGCAAATACAGACCACAGCTGTGATTTATCTCTCTTAGGCAGTCCCTCGGAACCGAGGATTTATGCCCTGGCTTTGAACACAGAGGTAAGTTGAGGGAGGTCTTTTGGCCGACCGAGCTCATCCAGGGACATCACCGGGGATGAGGGACTTCAGTTATGTGGCGAGACTGGAGAAGCTGGGGTTGTTCTCCTTGGCGCAGAGAAGGTTAAGAGGAGATTGAATAGAAATTATGAAGGGTTTTGATAGAGTAAATAAGGAGAAACTGTTTCCACTGGCAGGAGGGTCCGTCACCCAAGGACACAGATTTAAGATAATTGGCAAAAGAACCGGAGGGGGAGATGAGGAGATTTTTTTTTTTACGCAGCGAGTTGTTGTGATCTGGAACGCGCTGCCTGAAAGGGCGGTGGGAGTAGATTCAATGGTAACTTTCAAAAGGGAATTAGATAAATACTTGAAGAGAAACAATTTGCAGGGCTATGGGGAAAGAGCACGGGAATGGGCTGAATTGGATCGCTCTTTCAAAGAGCCGGCACAGGCACGATGGGCCGAATAGCCTCCTGCTGTGCAGTATGATTGCGTGATTCTGTGATCTTTCCATGCTGACCGTTGCTTCAACTTTCTGCGTCCGGTGGTTTAAAGCAATTGAAATGAAGCTTGCGTGATAGATTGAGACATTAAGGGGTAGATTGTAACGCTCATCCTTGGTGCCGTCAACAGAAAGGACAATCGCACGCGCTGTATAGCGGGCATCCGATCCGCAGTGCTTAGCTTACTGCCTGCCGTGAAAGTTAAATTTGACCCCTGTAGCTCAGTGTGATATGTACAAGGAGCCTTACTAGATGTGGACATGGAGTGCAGAATTGGAGCCCTATCTCCAACTGGGGCAAGCATCTCGTGAACCTTTGTGATGGCAATGGAGAGACGTTATTTCTGCCCTGATATTTAGATGTGATATATTTTGTAGGACAGGTCCGAGGAGGAATTTCTTCACCCAGAGAGTGGTGAACCTGTGGAATTCTCTACCACAGAAGGCAGTTGAGGCCAATTCATTGAATATATTCAAGAAGGAGTTAGATATATTTCTTAAGGCTAAAGGCACCAAGGGATATGGGGAGAAAGCAGGGACAGGGTACTGAATTTGGATGATCAGCCATGATTTCATTAAATGGCGGAACAGGCTCGAGGGGCCGAATGGCCTACTCCTGCTCCTATCTTCTATGTTTCTATGTAATAACAATTACTTGGTGCAGTTTTAGTTAGAAGTGTAATATAGCATTTTATTTTACGCAGCGAGTTGTGATCTGGAACGCACTGGCTGAAAGGGCGCTGGAAGCAGATTCAATAGTAACTTTCAAAAGAGAACTGGATAAATACTTGAAAAGGAAACATTTGCGGGGCTACGGGGAAAGGGCAGGGGGAGTGGGACTAATTGGAGAGCTCTTTCAAAGAGCCAGCATGGGCACGATGGGCCAAATGGCCTCCTTCTGTGCTGTGTCATTCTATGCTCGTTTCAGCATTCAGACGACGTAATCCCACATGAGCAGACCTGATGTTGCTTCTGTTCGTTTTTGTAAGGATTTGTTACGCAAGAGCGAACGACATGACTTTTTTTGTCCGCATGTTAATCACGGCCTCTTCTATTAATCAAAAACTGATGTCTATTTAGTTAGTGGGAGCAGAGATTTAGCTTTGTATCAGTGGTGGCTCAGTTGGTAACACCCTTGCATCTGTAATCAATGAAGGTTGTGGGTTCAAGTCCCACTCCAGAGACTTGAGTGCAAAAATCTAGGCTGACACTCCCAGTGCAGTATTGAGGGAGTTCTGCACTGTCGGAGGTGCTGTCTTTAGGATGAATTGCTAAACCAAGGCCCCGTCTGCTCTCTCAGGTGGATGTAAAATATCCCAGGGCACTATATCGAAGAAGAGCAGGGGAGTTATCCCTGGTGTCCTGGGGCCAATATTTATCCCTCAATCATTATCACAAGAACAGATTATCTGGTCATTATCACATTGCTGTTTGTGGGAGCTTGCTGTGCGCAAATTGGCTGCCGCGTTTCCCACATTACAACAGTGATAGCACTTCATTGGCTGAAAATCGCTTTGGGACATCCTGAGGTCGTGAAAGGCGCTATATAAATGCAATCCTTTCTTTCTTTTGTCAGACTGGATCACAGAAGTGGCCAGTGCCCCTGGGACAGTAGTTGCACTGTATATAAATCAGAGGGGTATTAGAAGAAAAGAACATTAAATTCAAAATAGAAAAGGAGATCGGGACTGTATGATGGGAGTGTATATATGCCGCACGCAAGGGAAGTAGAAAAAGCAAAATCACACTGAAATCCTGGTGATAGTAACTAATTAATGTGAAGGAACTCCTCTGCGATCATTCAGACATCTTTGCACAATTTGTTACTACTTTTATCCCTCTCCGTCATGAACTAACAGATATACCCAAATACACAACAACAACTTGCATTGATACAGCGCCCTGTAACGTAGTAAAACCGCTTCCCAGGAGCGATTATCAGACAAAATTTGACACTGAGCCACATAAGGAGATATTAGGACAGGCGACCAAAAGCTTGGTCAAAGAGGTAGGTTTTAAGAAGCGTCTTAAAGGAGGAGAGAGAGAGAGAGAGAGAGAGGCGGAGAGGATTAGGGCGGGAATTCCAGAGCTTAGGGCCGAGGCAGCTGAAGGCATGGCCGCCAATGGCGGGGTGATGAAAATTAGCGATGCATAATTCTTTGTGCGCATTGAATGGCTTGGAATGTGGAGCGGATAAATATCCCCAGTAGTGTAGTTTTTGTACAGAGATTAAGACGAGATCAAAATTGCCGTGTAAAAATTCTAAATGCAGATAATTGCGGGCCCTTTGTTGATGTGACAAGTTATATTGGAAAATTATTCATAAGAGAACCTTTACAACCTGTCCACACAAAGAAGTGGGAGCCAAAAAAGGCACCGACTGTTGCCATGGTTACATTTGTGATCAGTTTGTTTAGCCATGGCTAGTCATCACAGTGCCATCGATATGAATTTATAATTAGGGTCTGTGGTATATTTACATGAATTAATTAATAGAGGATCTGCAAGACTGAAATAAAATAATTATCACACAATTTAGAAAAAAGTACAGATGTGCTCGCGTTTGTGGCGAAAACAAATATTGAGCACATTTTGTCGAAATGACCAGAGGCTTAACAACAAATAGCAATCCCTCTGAAAGATAACAACATAGAAGGAGCCAGGACATAGAAAACCATGAAATACTAGTATAATGAGAAAGGATTAAAGTTGGTGTAAAAAATGTAGGCATCCATTTTTCGTGAAAATTGTTGATTCACTATTTTTAAAAAGAAAGACCTATATAGCGGCTTTCGCACTCCCGGGACGTTCCAAAGTGCTTGACAGCCATTGAAGTGCATTTGAAGTGTAGTCACTGTTGTAATGTAGGAAACGCGGCAGCCAATCTGCACACAGCAACGTTGCATAAATGATAATGACCAGACAATCTGTTTTAGTGATGTTGGTCGAGGGATATATATTGGCCCCAGGACTCCGGGGAGAATTCCCCTGCTCTTCTTCGAAATAGTGCCATGGGATCTTTTACCTCCACCGGAGAGGGCAAACGGGGCCTCAGTTTAACGTCTCATCAGAAAGACAGCGGGCTGGATTTTCATAGGGCCGTGGAGGCGGGTTTGGAGGCGTGTGGGGGGTTAAAATTGCGAAAAGTGGCGGGCAGACCTGATCCCGCCTCCATTCCGCCTCCACGCAATTTTGATAAAATCGTGTGCGGTGTTCCCGACTCCGTCCCGCCTCCAAGAGGCGGAGAGGCCATTACTCTCTCTGTCTCTCTCTCTCTCTCATTTTGCATCCAGGTCCTCTCACAGCAAAGGCCAGGCAGTCTCTGAAGACCTTCAATGCAGCAGCAATGATGACATCATCAGAGGCGACTCACAGACTGAAACCACTAATTGGTTCATGGGTTCCCACATGCTGGAACTCAATTGCCCAATTAGGTGAAAATTGCATCAATTTCCCACATCCAATTGCAGGCGGGTGGATAACACGAAATGCGGATGACACGACTCCAACCCGCCCCAGTGTCAAAATCCAGCCCAGCACCTCCGACAGTGCAGCACTCCCTCAGCACTGCACTGGGAGTGTCAGCCTAGCTTTATGTGCTCAAGTCTCTGGAGTGGGACTTAGAACCACTCAACCTTCTGACTCAGAGGCAAAGAGTGCTACCCACTGAGCCACAGCTGACACTGAACAGAGCTGAGCTGTTCCAATGACATTGCATTGTCCACTAGTTTAACTGAGGTGTTAATCTGTTTATTCGCAAAGCAGCCACTGCCTGCTCAGTGCTGTGAGAGGCTTTATGTAGTGCTGCAGTCTGTCAGAAAAAAAAAATGATGCAAGTTCAAGAATAATCAATAATTAATTTTCTCATTGTAGCTGGTTCTTTATGAAGTTTAATAATGCAGTTAGTAATTTACACAGTCAATTCCCGTTCTATGACCAACCAATAAACAGTACTCACTCATCAGGACATTCTGCTAATGAAAAGTTATGGATTCTGAATTAGTTTTCTCTAAGAGTTAATGAAAACGAAAGGGATGCACATACATTAAATGGCACACATTTGAAATATATGTCTGCACTGGATTGAGAGTCTGTGAATTGGTAGCTCAGTTCATTACTGATCTAATGCGCTTTACCAGGGAGTTGGATGTTAAGTGTTGGAACATGAGAAAAGTGGACGAGCAAAAGATACTAACAGCAGAGATGAAAGAAAAAAGACTTGCATTTATATAGCGCCTTTCACGACCACCGGACGTCTCAAAGCGCTTTACAGCCAATGAAGTACTTTTTTGAAGTGGAGTCACTGTTGTACTGTGGGAAACGCGGCAGCCAATTTGTGCACAGCAAGCTCCCGCAAACAGCAATGTGATAATGACCAGATCATCTGTTTTTGTTATGTTGGTTGAGAGATAAGTATTGGCCAGGACACCGGGGAGAACTCCCCTGCTCTTCTTCGAAATAGTGCCGTGGGATCTTTTACGTCCACCTGAGAGCGCAGACGGGGCCTCGGTTTAAAGTCTCATCCGAAAGACGGCACCTCCGACAGTGCAGCGCTCCCTCAGCACTGCACTGCACTGGAGTTGGTTGAGAGGAATACTGGGAGATCCAGGATGCAAAGGATCAAGAATGATATAATAAGAACATGGTTTGGATAAGAAAGAACGCTTATACAGAAGGTCCAAGAAAGACGACTGCGATGGTTTGGGCAGGTTTCAAGAATGGAAACGGCTAGAATACCTCTCATGGCCCAGCACACAAACGTACGTGGAGCAAGGAGCCGAGGACACGGCTGGATAGACAATGTCAAGAGTGACTTGTCACAGAAATGGATACAGATGACTGAAGCGGCCAGGCTAGTTCAGGACCGACAACGATGGAGTGAATTAATTCCTCCCCATCGTCGCTGCTGAGTTGACGGACGGAAATTTAGTCGCAGCATTCGGTATGATGAGGGATTGTGCTTGCAGTCACCTGCACAATGATCAGACTCCCAATGTATCAGGGAGGATCTTGAATCACTTGTGTTGGCCCTTGGGACATCGTGGCCAAAGCTCTCCAGTGTAGTTGGGAGAGCTACCTGAAACATCAGCGGCCAACGTTACCATTGGTGATCCATGGTGCATCCCTAATGACTTGCAAGATACCATGGGAGTGTAGGTTGTCCTATGAAGAGAGATTGAGTAGATTGGGCCTGTACTCTCTGGAGTTTAGAAGAATGAGAGGTGATCTCATTGAAACATATAAGATTCTGAGGGCGATTGACAGGGTAGATGCTGAGAGGTTGTTTCTCCCCTGGCTGGACAGTCTAGAACTAGGGGGCGTAGTCTCAGGATAAGAGGTCGGCTATTTAAGACTGAGATGAGGAGGAATTTCTTCACTCAGAGGGTTGTGAATCTTTGGAATTCTCTGTCCCAGAGGGCTGTGGATGCTGAGTCGTTGAGGATATTCAAGGCTGAGATTGATAGATTTTTGGACTCTAGGGGAATCAAGGGATATGGGGATCGGGCGGGGAAGTGGAGATGAGGGTGAAGATCAGCCATGATCTTACTGAATGGCGGAGCAGGCTCGAGGGGCCGTATGGCCGACTCCTGCTCCTAATTCGTATGTTCTTCAAACCCAAATAAAGGCGAGAGTCTCTTCCACATGGAGCAGTGATTGGACCAAACAACACAGAATAGGCCACCTCCCTCTAGTCTCAAGGCTCGAATGTGATCTAGAGGAAACTTGAATGGAGAGGCATAAAGAACAATGGAAAGCCAATGTCCAGAGAGGCTCGTGTTCATCAGGATCGACGAGTAACTTATGAGAATGAACCAGCATGAAAGTGGAACAGATAACTAGCGAGAACACAGTTTCTAGAAGTGTTCGTACTCTGTAACCACACAGGTTTACAACAACCCAATTCAATTCAGTTAAATGTTTCCAATCATCTACCCAGCAAGATAATAGAGACAAAACATTGGGGTATTCAAAAAGCAATTAGAATGCCATAATAGCAGAGTTAATGTACTGGAGGGATGAGCTTCAATTAGCCTTTTCTTATCCCTGACTTCTCATATTCATGTGGGGAGCTCACTGAAGTATATTATTAAATGGTGTAGTTAAGGTAGACCCAGATTAATGCTGCAAAGTGGAGCAAGAGAATAGGACCGGGGACACAAAGGAAAATCAGTGGAAAGAGAATCTGGAATAGATATCAAAAAATTATAAGGTTCAGTCAGTTCAATTTAGTTCTGTTTAGCTGAATCATCTATTTATGCATCCAAATATAACTGAAAGTGTACCGCTGTCCTCTGTAAGCACCCATACTACATCCTACATGAATAAAACTCAGGAATCACATGGGACATTTGGCCCAACCAGTCCATGCCGGCGTTTATGCTCCACTCGAGCCTCCTCTCGTCTTTCCTCATCTAACTCTATCAGCATAAACCCTCTATTCCCTTCTCCCTCATATGCTTGTCTAGCCTCCCTTTAAATACATCTATACTATTCGCCTCAACCACTCCCTGTGGTAGCAAGTTCCACATTCTCATCACTCTCTGGGTGAAGAAGTTTCTTCTGAATTCCTGATTGGATTTCTTGGTGACTATCTTATATTGATGGCCTCTAGTTTTGCTCTTCCCCACAAGTGGACACACTTTCTCTGTGTCTAACTCTATCAAAACCTTTTATAATTTTAAAGACCTCTTTTAGGTCACCCGTCAGCCTTCTCTTTTGAGGAGAAAAGAGACCCAGCCTGTTTATCCTTTCCTGATAGATATCATCCTTGTAAATCTTGTTTGCACCCTCTCCAGTGCCTCTGTATTCTTTTTATAACATGGCGACCAGAACTGCACGCAGTACTCCAAGTGTGGTCTAACCAAGGTTCGATACAAGTTCAGCATAACTTCCCTACCTTTCAATTCTATCCCTCTAGAAATAAACCCTGGTGCTTGGTTTGATCTTTTTATGGCCTTGCTAACCTGCGTCGCTACTTTTAGTGATTTGTATATTTGTACTCCCAGATCCCTTTGTTCCTCCACCCCAATTAGATTCTTATTTTCCAAGTAATATGTGACCTCCTTATTTTTCTTACCAAAATGTAATACCTCACGTTTATCTGTGTTGAAATTCATTTGAATCCTTCATCCCTTTTGGAAACACTGAGACAGGGAATTCCTCCAGTGCACCTTCACTAATTAGTGGGACTAATGTTATGTAAATTGCATTCTAATAAGAGAGGGACAGGTGGCACCTTCAGTGAAGCCCTAAATAAAATACCGTAAAAAATTCTAAGTAATGACAAAGTTCAGACTTTAATCTGTAGAATGTGGATTTAAACAGATGCTAAATTTTGAACATTTAGTTCATATTTATCCTCAAGGTTTGGAGTAAATGTTTTTTTTTGATACTGTTCAATGAAGCTTTTACTGTTGAAAGTGCGATAGGATTTTCTTCAGAAACGTGTCGCAAACAGTAAGTAATGAAGCCCAGAGCTATCGTGGGGATGGTTAAATTTGGATTATTTCTGAAGTATTGGAATATTCCAAAGGCAAAAATCAGAGTCTAGTGTCTATTTTTTACAAGCTCTATTTACATCAAGACGTCAGCCTTGAAGTTCTTGGGGACACGACAGGGTGGAAAGCTCCATTTCTGCCCCGGGGGGTGGGGAGGGGTCGTGGGCGGGGGGTCAGGAATTTGGAGGAGAACCTGGTTACTCTGGGATTCCACCCAGTTTGCACTTGTCCTTTAAGCTCCCTGGGGTGGGCACGGGCAGATTTTCCACCCACACTTCCCCACATGAAACAGGGTGCAGTCTGGAAATTCTACCCGTTACACCCTCCGTAGGCCTCAGAGAAGGCGAGAGTCCCTCTGAAAGCCTTAAGAAGTCTCAAACCTTTACTAGGGAAAAGCAATCTATCCCGGAAGGGGATCCATTACCTTCCTCAAAAGGCCGCTTACTTCCTTGGGAGCAGAAGATGGCAAGAGCAAGAATTTGTTGAGGCTTTTCCTGGGACGCCTCTTCACCATTGGAGTAGCATGACACCGCTCTGATGTTCTGGCTGTTCGAGGCAGGGCCGCTGATAGCAACGTTGGAACAGGAGGACGCCATTTAGCCCCTCGAGCCTGTTCCGCCATTCAGTGAGATCATGGCTGACCTGTGACCTATCCCTAATACCATTGGTTCACAAAAATCTATCGACCTCAGATTTAACATTAACAATTGATCCAGCATCAATTGCCGTTTGCGAAAGAGCGTTCCAAACTTCTACCACCCTTTGTGTGCAGAAGTGTTTCCTAATTTCACTCCTGAAAGGCCTGTTTCTCATTTTTAGGCTATGCCCCCCAACCAGTTGATGTAGGCATGATGCGCCTGGCCCAGCCATGCAAATAATCCTGTCCCCGGGATTTAGGACAGGATCTTTATTTTGCAACTAGGGCAGATAGGAGTTCCTCCTCACCGCATATTTTTTTTTTTTATTCGCTTATGGGATCTGGGCGTCGCTGGCGAGGCCAGCTTTTATTGCCCATCCCTAATTGCCCCTTGAGAAGGTGGTGGTGAGCCGCCTTCTTGAACCGCTGCAGTCCGTGTGGGGAAGGTACTCCCACAGTGCTGTTAGGGAGGGAGTTCCAGGATTTTGACCCAGCGACGATGAAGGAACGGCCGATATACTTCGAAGTCAGGATGATGTGTGACTTGGAGGGGAACTTGGAGGTGGTGGTGTTCCCATGCGCCTGCTGCCCTTGTCCTTCTAGGTGAAAGAGGTCGCAGGTTTGGGAGGTGCTGCCGAAGATGCCTTGGCGAGTTGCTGCAGTGCATCTTGTAGATGGTACACACTGCAGCCACGGTACGCCGGTGGTGGAGGGAGTGAATGTTTAAGGTGGTGGATGGGGTGCCAATCAAGCGGGCTGCTTTGTCCTGGATGGTGTCGAGCTACTTGAGTGTTGTTGGAGCTGCACTCATCCAGGCAAGTGGAGAGTATTCCATCACACTCCTGACTTGTAAACATAGCTATTGAATGACTAAGGTTTGTGCCTTCACTTTTCCACTTGAGAGCCTGTTGCAAGTGCTGACCACCCTTTATGAATAAACCTTTCCTGGCACTGTCCCAAATTTAGCTTTCATCAGGTTCAAACTCTATACCCTCTAATCCTATTGTCATGGCTTAGCTCTTTTGGCAAGATTGTTGATTCTTCTTCAACTGTAAACACCACTTCCACCTCGACAGCCGTGGCCCAGTGGGCAGCACCCTCGCCTCTGGGTCAAGAAGGTTGTGGGTTCAAGTCCCACCCCAGAGGCTTGAGCACAAAAATCCAGGCTGACTCTCCCAGTGCAGTGCTGAGGGAGTGCTGCACTGTCGGAGGTACCGTCTTCTGGATGAGACGTTAAACCGAGGCCCCATCTGCTCTCTCAGGTGGACCTGAAAGATCCCATGGTGCTATTCCAAATAACAGCAGTGGGGAGTTCTCCCCGGTGTCCTGGGGCCAATATTTATCCCTCAATCAACATCACTGAAAACAGATTATCTGGCTGTTATCACATTACTGTTTGTGGGAGCTTGCTGTGTGCATTTTGGCTGCCGCGTTTCCTACATTCCTACCTGACTACACTTCAAAAAAAAGTACTTAATTTGCGGTAAAGTGCTTTAGGACGTCCTGATGTTGTGAAAGGCGCTATATAAATGCAATTTTTTCTTTTCTTTTTTACTGGGCACCGTGCATTGAAAATCACCCCTTTGATAATGCTTAGTTACATCCCCACGCCCACTTTATAAGGCCAATAATGGTGGTTTAACTGACACCTAAGCTAGGTTTATTTTAATATATATATATATTTATCAATCCCAACCTGGCCATGTTACTAACTGTTTTCATTCTCAAAGCATTTAAAAGAAAAATTATGTTTGAATGTGGTATAGCCTTAACCATTAAAGCCAGAGTTGCGTTTCATAACTCCTGCTCGATGACAACTAGCAAGTCATTGTAGGACAACCCTAGTTTTCACACTGGAGCCCAAAGTCCCCGAATTAAATCTGTGGTGTTCTAATTTACAAATAGTCTTGGATCTGGCAAGATGACCTTTCACCTTCAGCTTCCAATTTATAAATCACCGGGCTAGGCCTCTGCTGGAGTATTGTGGACAATTCTGGGCCCCACACTTCAGGAGAGATGTAAAGGCCTTAGAAAGGATATATAAGAACATAAGAACATAAGAAATAGGAGCAGGAGTAGACCAATCGGCCCCTCGAGCCTGCTCCGCCATTCAATGAGATCATGGCTGATCTGATCCAACCTCAACTCTAAAGAACACAAGAAGCAGGAGCAGGACCAGGCCACTCGGCCCCTGGGCCCGCTCCGCCACCCACAGGGCCTTGACTGATCCGAACTCAAACTCATGTCCAATTTCCAGCCCGCTCCCCGTAACCCCTGATTCCCTTTACTTCTAGGAAATGGTCTATTTCTGTTTTAAATTTATTTAATGAAGTAGCTTCCACAGCTTCCTGGGGTAGCAAATTCCACAGACCCACTACCCTCTGAGTGAAAAAGTTTCTCCTCATCTCAGTTTTGAAAGAGGAGCCCCTTATTCTAAGATTATGTCCCCTAGTTCTAGTTTCACCCATCATTGGGAACATCCTCACCGCGTCCACCCGATCAAGCCCCTTCACAATCTTATATGTTTCAATAAGATCGCCTCTCATTCTTCTGAACTCCAATGAGTAGAGTTCCAATCTACTCAACCTCTCCTCGTATGTCCACCCCCTCATCCCCGGAATAACCGAGTGAACCTTCTTTGTACTGCCTCGAGAGCAAGTATGTCTTTTCTTAAGTATGGACACCAAAACTGTATGCAGTACTCCAGGTGCAGTCTCACCAATACCCTATACAACTGCAGCAATACCTCCCTGTTTTTATATTCTATCCCCCTAGCAATAAAAGCCAACATTCCATTGGCTTTCTTGATCACCTGCTGCACCTGCATACTAACTTTTTGATTTTCTTGCACCAAGACCCCCAGATCCCTTTGTACTGCAGTACTTTCCAGTTTCTCGCCATTAAGAGGAGGATTACCAGGATGTTACCAGGGGTGAGGGGGACTTCACTTATGAGGAGAGGTTGGATAAGTTAGGATTGTTCTCCTTGGAACAGAGAAGGTTAAAGAGGTGATCTAATAGAGGTTTTCAAGATGATGAGGGGTTTTGATAGAGTAGATAGGGAAATATTATTCCCTCTGACGAGTGGGGTCAATAACCAGAGGTCATAGATTCAAAATCAATGGAAAAAGATCTGGAGGGGGCGATGAGGAGATATTGGTTTACTCAGAGAGTTGTCGGGATCTGGAATGCTCGGCCTGAAAAGCTGGTAGAAGCTGATTCCATCAATAATTTTCAAAGGGAGTTGGACGGGTTCTTGAGGATGAGGAACTTACAGGGTTACGGACAAAAAGCGGGGAATGTGGGACTGAGCACGACTGCTCTTTCACAGAGCCGGCACAGGCACGACGGGCCGAATGGCCTCCTTCTGTGCTGTGAGTTGCTATGATTCTAACCGCTTCCTGTCTGTCGCGGCCTTTAGTGTCTTTATTTCATTGATACTGTTCTGAAAGTATGTGCGGATGTTGGGTGAGGACAGGCTGCCCCTCACTGTCCAGCTCCACCCATGAAGAGTTGTCACTCGGTTGAAAAGGAAGAATTGCGTTTCTGTAGCGCCTTTCACAACCGCAGAACGTCCAAAAGGGCTTTACAGCCAATGAATTACTGTTGTAATGTAGGATACAAGACAACCAAATTGCGCACAGCAAGCTCCCACCAACAACAATGTGATAATGACCAAATAATCTGTCTTTGTGATGTTGATTTTTTTAAATTCGTTTTTATGGGCTGTGGGCGTCGCTGGCAAGGCCAGCATTTATTGCCCATCCCTAATTGCCCCTCGAGAAGGTGGTGGAGAGCCGCCTTCTTGAGCCGCTGCAGTCCGTGTGGTGAAGGTTCTCCCACAGTGCTGTTAGGGAGGGAGTTCCTGGATTTGGACCCAGCGACGATGAAGGAATGGCCATATACTTCTAAGTCAGGATGATGTGTGACTTGGAGGGGAACTTGGAGGTGGTGGTGTTCCCCTGTTGATTGAGGGATAAATATTGGCCAGGACACCTGTGAAAACTCCCCTGCTCTTCTTCGAAATAGTGCCATGGGATCTTTTGCGTCCACCTGAGAGAGCAGACGGGGCCTCGGTTTAACGTCTCACCTGAAAGACGGCACCTCCGACAGTGCAGCGCTCCCTCAGCACTGCACTGGAGCGTCAGCCTGGATTTTTGTGCTCAAGTCTCTGGAGTGGGGACTTGAACCCACGACCTTCTGACTCAGAGGTGAGTGCCAGGAATCAGTCACTTGATTGGACAGGAGAAGAACAAAGGGGCAAAGATTTCAGAGAGCATAAGAAAACTTACTTACCTTTTTGAAAAACTAGAAGTACCTGTTTCCCGTAGACATCACAGACAGGTGGAAACTAATAGAAGAAATGAGAAAAAAAATGACTGGCTCGGCTGGAGAGATATTAAAAAGATACATTTGCAAAAAATTAACCTCCAAACTATCATTTATAAAAATATATATATCTTGTACTTTGGCTCTCTCCCATGAGTTGCATGTGAATTAGATCTATTTTCAGATCAACCCTGCAGCGTTGTGCATGAAGTTGAGGAAATGTACTTTTCTTTGTCTCTTAGAGGAATTAATTGGCGTTGCACTCCCTCCCACCCGTTAACTCCGAGATGCTGGAGTGGGCAGAGCTCCATGTTGAACTCTTACTCCTTCGATATTTATAGACACCATCTAAAATAGGCTTGCTCACTTTCCACCCCAACGCGGTTTCTGAATATTATATCAAAGAGTCATACGGCACAGTAGGAGCCCATTTGGCCCATTGTGTCTTCAAAAGAGCTCTCCAGTTAGTTCCACTCCCCTGCTCTTTCCCCATAGCCCTGCTAATTTTCCCCTCCAAGTAATTATCCAATTCCCTTTTGAAAGTTACTTTTGAATGTGCTTCCCCCTGCCTTTCAGGCAGTGCGTTCCCGATCACAACAACTCACTGTTCTTTGGGTCCTTTGCCAATTATCTTAAATCTGTGTCCTCTGGTTACCGACCCTCCTGCCTGTGGAAACAGTTTCTCTTTATTTACTCTGTCAAAACCCCTTATAATTTTTGACCACCTCTATCAAATCCCCCCTTAACCTTCTCTGCTCTAAGGAGAACAATCCCAGCTTCTCTAGTCTCATTTATTAAAAAAGTTCATAAAACGCTTGCAGTTTTTTAATAAATTTGTTCTCAGGATGTCGGCCATACTGGCAAGGCCGCATCTTTTTTTTAAATCCGCTTATTGGATCTGGGCGTCGCTGGCAAGGCCAGCATTTATTGCCCATCCCTAGTTGCCCTTGAGAAGGTGGTGGTGAGCCACCTTCTTGAACCGCTGCAGTCCATGTGGTGAAGGTGCTCCCACAGTGCTGTTAGGGAGGGAGTTCCAGGATTTTGGCCCAGCGACGATGAAGGATCGGCGATATACTTCTAAGTCAGGATGGTGTGTGAATTGGAGGGGAACTTGGAGGTGGTGGTATTCCCATGCGCCTGCTGCCCTTGTCCTTCTAGGTGGAAGAGGTCGCGGGTTTGGGAGGTGCTACCGAAGAAGCCTTGGCGAGTTGCTGCAGTGCATCTTGTAGATGGTACATGATGTAAGAAAACTACTAGGCACTTGGTCTAAGCGTTAAACAAAGCTTTAATCAACTGTTTTTCAACATGAAGATCTAGTTGTGTCCTTCTCTTGTTCCTGTTAAGGAATGTCCTGAGCAAGCTGGGCCCATGCCCGAGTATTTATACTCTCCCTGGACAGCGCCACCAGCAGGCCGCCCAGTATTACTTCATAAGTCATTTCCACATGAATGGCAAGATTCATGTCAGTACACACTGCAGCCACGGTACGCCGGTGGTGGAGGGAGTGAATGTTTAAGGTGGTGGATGGGGTGGCTTGCCTGGGCCAATTCAGTGGGCATTGAGGGTCAACTGTGTAGTGTGGGCTAGAGTCACGTGTGGGCCAGACTGGGTAGGGCTGGCAGGTTCCCTTCCCTAGAGGAGCTAAGTGTTGCCGTACCTCAGTACAGTACCGAGGGGAGTGCTGCATTGTCACAAGATGAAAAGATCAAACGAGCCACGTCTGCCTACTCAGGTGGATGGAAAAGATCCCGTGACACCATTTGAAGAAGTGCACGAGGTTCTCCTGCTGTCCTGCCCGTCATTCCTTCCTTGGCCAACACGACCAGAAACAGTTTGACTGAGCCCTCATCCTAATTGCTGCTTGTGGGACCTTGCTGTGCACAAATTGGCTGCCGCATTCGCCGACAAAAAAGCACTGGCTGCACTTCAGGAAGTCGTTCACTGGATGCAAAGCAGTTTGGGATGTCTTGAGAATGTAGTATGGCACTGTATAAATTGATACTTTTTTTTCAATTTTTGCAGTGGAGCAGCTGAAGTGGTGAGATTCCTTAGAGATGGCAGGACAATTGGAGCTTTCAAGACTGAGATAGATAGGGGTAAAAATTCAGTTGGTTGCGCCTCCCGTTAGTGCCTTAAGAGGGCGCTAATGGGGCGCAAAGCCGCTAACGCCCGGGCGCAGCGATGTTTGCGCCGCTCGGGAACTTAACTTGAGATTGTGCGGCAGCGCTAAACTTTACCGCTGCGACCACCTGTGCGCGCAGATTGTGACGTCATTCCATGGTGCAACGCCCTTGTGGCGCCCCGGAGCGGAAATTGAGTGGCGCCCCCTGCCTTACCGCCTGGCGCATCCAACGACCAGAAGACTGGAACGCTATCAATCGCTGTGGGGCTGGGGGGGGGGGGCGCTATTTAAAGGGGGCCTCTTCCTGTCTTTTATTGTTGGTGGCATTTTTGAACTACGCATTCTGAGAGAGAGAGGGAGAGACTTCTGGAGAGATTCAATGTTGTGTGAAGGAGTTTTGGGTACTGAGCAGCACTTTGCAGGTTCATTTTGATTTGCCATTCCTTGTATCGATTTAGCAGAGACTGTGGGAGCTGCACTCTGAGCTCTTTGCCTGGTACTCTCCATTGTTCTTTCCAGCACATTTGATGTGCAAGTCTCTCCAGGCCGAGATTCAAGGCTGCAATGAACAGGATGTGGATGGAAAGCAAGATTAACCATCCCCTTTAAGAACTGGCCCGTGCCATTGTGTGTGTGTTCCATTGCTGACTGACATTACATGAGCTTCGCCAGCGCTCTGAGTTAGCGCCTCACTCCTTGGCCTTTGCGCCTTAAGACAGGTGTGCAGCGCCTGATTTAGCGCTCCACTCACCTCCCGGGGCGGTAAAAGTGAAGTTTCCAGTCAGTGCCGATAATTAGCGCCAGGCGCTAATATTTGCGTCCGGACGATATTTGCGCCCCAAATGGGGCGCGACCTAATTTTTCCCCCATAGTCTTTTGTTGGGTCAGGGTTTCAAGGGATAATGGAGCAAAGGCGGGTAATTGGAGTTGAGGTTCTGACCAGCCATGATCTAATTGAATGGCGGAGCAGGCGCGAGGGCCTGCCCCTGTTCCTAATGTTCCTGCAATCTTAGATACTGCAAATGACTAACTGCATTCTCAGAGGGAGGGAGGGACGGAGAGTCAGAGGCTGCTACCCTAGTGGGCAGTCCTTAAAGCGGGGCTGGGTTTAAAGCAGCCCTGGCTCTCCCTTGTCCGCCGTGGTTGTATCGCCTCCTGGCACCCGCCATTTAGGACCGCACATGAATAATGGCCACTTTGTGTGAAGTACCAGAGGGTGGTTGGCATCTGTGAAACCTTACTCCAGCGAGGCGGGAAGTCTAGAGAATTGGCAAGAAAAAAATACAGAACAAAA
Organism: Squalus acanthias; assembly: GCA_030390025.1. Classification (NCBI taxonomy): domain Eukaryota; kingdom Metazoa; phylum Chordata; class Chondrichthyes; order Squaliformes; family Squalidae; genus Squalus; species Squalus acanthias. Next base: position 12,113,365 of record CM059450.1, read on the forward strand.
TATTGGCATCCTGCACTGGTTTCATTTTCTAGATTGGATTCTAGGGGAATCAAGGGATATGGGGACTGGGCGAGATAGTGGAGTTGAGGTCAATGATCACAGTGATCTTATTGAATGGCTGAGCAGGCTCGAGGGGCGGTATGGCCTACTCCTGCTCCCAATTCTTATGTTCTTAGAAATTAAAAAACAGAAAGAAAAGGCTGGCTTGTTTAATAACTGACCTGATAGAGGTCTTTAAGATTATGGAAGGGTTTGGATAGAGTAGTTGTGGGCGAGACCAGAACTAGGGGCCATAAATATAAGATCGTCGCTAATAAATCCAACGGGGAATTCAGGAGAAACTTCTTTACCCAGAGAATGGTGAGAATGTGGAACTCGCTACCACAAGAGAGTGGTTAGAATGTGGAACTTGCTACCACAAGAGAGTGGTTAGAATGTGGAACTTGCTACCACAAGGAGTAGTTGAGGTGAATATGCATTTAAGGGCAAGCTATAGGGAGAAAGGAATTTAGAAGGATATGTTGATGGGGTTAGATGAAGAAGGGTGGGAGGAGGCTCGTGTGGAGCATAAACATCGGCGCGGACCAGTTGGGCCGAATGGCCTGTTTCTGTGCTGCAGATACTTTGCAATACCATGTAATAACTCATTTATGAATGCCATCTAAACAGAACGGTGTAATAAACAAGAAATATTGGTGGATGAGAATCATTGCAAGAAAATCAACTCATGTACGTTCTGGGGTCAGGCCGCAGACCGCCAGGAGTTCAAGTGCTTCATTTCCACCCCAACTCTCGGATGGGATTCATTTCATTGTAATCACTCCTCCCACTCATTATTTTTCATGAGATATATGCACATATATATGTATATAGCAATTTCATTTAGAACAACAGGGATTACGTCGGATCTGCTCTGTGGAAGATGGTAGAATGGTTATTGTAGCAGCAACAGGTGTTGTTCCAGATACTGACTGACTGGAGTGTACTGCTTGGTTGACAAGGGATGATTTTTTCGCTGAAAGATTAATTCTGCGATATAATCACTGCAGGATTACTGGAACTTACTCTGCCGGGGATTACCAGGAGAGAATGCTGCTGTATGCAATATAACAACAATGCAGTATGTGGGCATAATATCCCTGCTCTCTCTGTCTACAATATATTAAAATCTTCCATGAAGGGAGCCCTTGCTCTCCAGGTTGGTGCTGAAATTGCTGGTCAGTTCCGGGCAGAATCCTGTCGCAACTTCTGCCACAATCAGTCGCTAACTCTACAGGGACACAGGCTTATGTGGAGCTTAGGCCAGTTGGGCAGAATTGCCTGTTTAAAAAAAAAATAATTCCTGGGATGTGGGCGTCGCTGGCAAGGCCGGAATTTATTGCCCATCCCTACTTGCCTCTTGAGAAGGTGGTGGTGAGCCGCCTTCTTGAGCCGCTGCAGTCCGTGTGGTGAAGGTGCTCCCACAGTGCTGTTAGGGAGGGAGTTCCAGGATTTTGACCCAGCGACGATGAAGGAACGGCCGATATATTTCCAAGTCAGGATGGTGTGTGACTGGGAGGGGAACTTGGAGGTGGTGGTGTTCCCATGCGCCCGCTGCCCTTGTCCTTCTAGGTGGTAGAGGTCACGGGTTTGGGCTGTGCTGTCGACTCGATGTAACTTGATGTTGTTTGCTGGGGCTTTGTTTGGGGCCAAGCTTCTGTTCCCCTCCCCCCCCCCTCCTTTTCCCCCCAGAACAAAGGTCGCTGATACAAAATGGGTGGGGACTCCCTGCACTCGGAGTTCCTGGTTCTTTGGACTCGATGGGGCCTGGCATAAGTTTGGAGGGTGGTATTTGAAGTCAGATGAAGCGTCCCAGTGCCTTGAAGAGTGCACGATAGCCTCAACGGGGGTTAGGGGAGTGGGGGAGGTGGGGGTGGTGGGCAGGGTGGTGGCAGGCCGGGGTCACGACCTGCCCCTCTGCAGATCGGGCGGAGATTTCACTTTTAATTTTCAATGTGGCCTCCCGCCATTATCTGGGAGGTGAGGGACTCATCCCCCTCCCCAGAAAGGGACTGTGCACTCTAGTGGGCTGGGCACCCACTGGCCCCATGCAGATTAAATGAGCTCCCTCTGACCTTGCATGCTCCAGCTGGAGAGCACCAGCGGCCGTTATCCTGGAATAGAGTGTCAGCCGCGGCTCAGCGGCTAGCACTCTCTAGGTGGGAGGGGCTAAGAGTGAGCAGGTGCTGCTGGATGCTTGATTACTGCAGGGAGTTGGAGTGAGTTTGTAAAAAGTTGGTGGTGGGTTTTTGTTTTGTTTTAGGTTTTAGGGCCTTTTTGGTCCTTAAACAGCAGCCAGATGGCTGCTGAGGGGCCCGGCCTCAGGGGACAACATTCCCAGGGTGAATTTAATCAGGGGAGAAAAGCCATAATACGGCTCGGCTCTCCCTAAAGAATCTGGTGTCTGCGGGGGAGAGGAGGCGGGAGCGGGGTGCGGGGTAAGTGTAAGTACTCCAAAAGAAGACGGGGAGTCAGACATCTCGGGGAGCAGGAGGGGGCAAGACAAGGAGAGGGTGCAAGAGGCAGGAGCCTTAAAGGGGCAGCAGGAGGGGAGCGGGGAGACAAAGATGCCAGAAGGGATCAAGATAGGTGCAGATGCGCCATTGTCCCAGAGAGAGAAGAAACGGGGAGCAAGGGTCATTGGTGGAGATGAGGCTGAAGGAAGTGGCACTGTTGGAGAAACTGTGATAACAGGAAGACTCTCTAAGGGAGATTATGTATCTGATGGGGAGCAGGGACGGGAGGTTACAGAAGAGCTCAAAAGTGAGGAGTCAGAGGGGGACAGAGACATGGAAGTGGGGGGTGGGGTGGCATCGTGTGGAAAGGGAAAGATTAGTGAGGGGCAGAAGGAGGGAGAAGGGGCAGCTCCTCGGCCCATACCTTATGTAAGGAAGAGGCTGAAACTGCAGGGAAGGTTCAAACAGGAGGTGAAAAAGAGCCGGAGGCTGCAGGAGAAAACAACAGCTGCCCGAAAAGTTGGGAAGGAGCATGAGAGGAGGGAAGGGTCGGAGATTAAATGATGAGGGGATTATCAGGCACACTTCCCTTATTCGGAGCCATGATTACTGATCAATTTTTAAAGTACAATAGATTAGAATATGTTATGGGAGACAAATTAAACTTCAGTTTTTGATGTTAATATGTGGTGGAGGAATGGCTGTGCAGAGCGGCGGAATGGATTTGTATCATACAGTGAAATGATCACGATGTTGTAAATGTTTTTAATGTTCAATAAATAATATATTAAAAAAATGTTGGCAGCACTCTCACCTCTGAGTCAGAAGGTTGTGGGTTCAAATCCCACTCCAGAGACTTGAGCACAAAATGTAGGTGACATTCCCAGTTCATCACTGAGGGAGCGCTGCACTGTCGGAGGTGCTGTCTTTTGGATGAGACGTTAAACCAAGGCCCTGCCTGCTCTTACGGATGAATGTAAAAGATCCCACGGCACTATTTTGAAGAAGAGCAGAGGAGTTCTCCCCGGTGTCCTGGCCAATATTTATCCCTCAAATAACATCACTAAAACAGATGATCTGGTCATTATCACATTGCTGTTTGTGGGGGCTTGCTGTGCGCAAATTGACTGCCACGTTTCTTACATTACAAGAGTGACCACACTTCAAAAGTACTTCATTGGCTGTAAAGCGCTTTGAGACGTCCTGGGGTCATGAAAGGTGCTATATAAATGCAGGTCTTTCTTTGTATAACCGCTGATATCACAACCTATGCAAATTCGAGGTCATTGTCGTATCTACATCCCTAATGCCTGCCTAGGGTGTCATACCTCTTTCTCGCACTGTATGCCACTTCTTTTCAATCTTTTTTACAACCTTTTTAAAACACTAATTTCTCATTTGTTTATTTTTCTCATATGTCCAGCTGCCTCTTTAGTCCTCCTAGCTATGCCTCCTAACTCTATGCAAGACTACTTCTGCTGATGAACTGAGCCCACTAAAGTTAAACCATCCCTATATCTACATAATATACTGGTCCATCTCCCATGGTGTTGCACACAGGGAGTGAAGATCAACTGTAGTCTTCAGGCGAAGTGGGATTAGATGGCGGGATATAATTCGTCCGCAGCATGCACACATAATGCAGTTCCCATTTCAAAGTCATATTTTAAAATTTCTGTCCTTAAATGTCCACATTTATAATGAGGAACAGCACCTCATCTTTCGTTTAGGCACGCTACAGCCCTCTGGACTCAATATCGAGTTCAACAATTTTAGATCATAACCTCAGCTCCAATCACATTTATATTTTATTTTATCCACCCTTTTATTTGTCCCCCCCCACCTTTTTTTTTCCTCCTAGAAGCTGGCAGCTGTCCTTCATTCTGCCAGTGGATTTCACACTTCATTCAGCCTTAATCTGTCACATTAACACCACCTCTAGCCTTGCATATCTCTTAATGTCTCTTAATGTCTCTTCATCTCCCCCTTTGTTCCTTTATCCCCTCCCCCTTTTCCCAGCTTTACCCTGGCCTTAAATCTATTTGATTTCCGGCTCTTCCCAGTTCTGATGAAAGGTCATCGACCTGAAACGTTAACTCTCTTTCTCTCTCCACGGATGCTGCCTGGCCTGCTGAGTTTTTCCAGCGTTTTCTGTTGTTATTTCGGATTTCCAGCACCCGCAGTATTTTGCTATCGTATAATGGAGATGATCTATGTAAACTGGTCACGCTGTAATTGTACCCTCCTGCCAGTGGTGGTGCTATTGGCGAACTGAGCCCATAAAAGTTAAGCCACCGCAAAATCTATATAATATACTGGTCCCTCTCCCTTGGTGTTGCACACAGGGAGTGAAGACCAACTGTAGTCTTCAGGTGAAGTGGGATGCCCCAAAGCCATTTCAGGTTGTCCCCTTAGGGCAGTCAAAGAGATTGAGGAAAGGCTTTTGTCCTATCATAGAATTACATAGAATTTACAGTACAGGAACAGGCCATTCGGCCCAACTGGTCCATTCTGGTGTTTATGCTCCACATGAGTCTCCTTCCACTCTACTTCATCTAAACCTATCAGCATATCCTTCTATTCCTTTCTCCCTCACGTACTTATCTAGCTTCCCCTTAAAAGCTATTCGCCACAACTATGTGGTAGCAAGTTCCATATTCTAACCATTCTCCAGTTTCTTCTGAATTCCCTATTGGATTTATTCGTGACAATCTTATATTTATGACCCCCCTAGTTTTGGACTCGCCCCACACATGGAAACATCTTCTCTACGCCTACCCTATCGAACCCCTTCATAATTTTAAAGACCTCGATCAGGTCACCCCTCAGCCTTCTCTTTTCTAGAGAAGAGAGCCTCAGCCTGTTCAGTCTTTCCTGATAGGTGTGGCTATCAGACTGGGTTGGATTTGAATCTGTCAGGTGGATCAGGTTCAAAGTACCACCTTGGATCTGAGAGGTAGCGCAGCATGCTAACCTAGTGCACTATTCAGTCATTTCAGGACGTTTTCTTCGCACGTTGTGAAACCCTTTTGTAGAAGGTGAGGTGAGGTGGGGTGGGGGGAGATCTCTGGACAATCCATCGATGATTTGGCCGACCATATTATATAAGATACATGGCAGGGACAAAGATACATGACAGGGACAAAGATATACGCAGTCGCTTTCTGCATTATCTCTGGAATAGATGGTTTGCCCCACTGAGGTCATTAAAAATGCAACAGTGTTATGAAAGAATCAATATTTTATCAATGCACTCTGTATGTGTGACAGCTATTAAGTTCAAAACCGACAATTCTTGTTCTATCCAGTCAATTCCAATTGAGTGAGTAGCCCATTTGCCCAGAAATCTTACCCGGGGATAATCACTTAATAGGGATTCATATTGAAATACTGGGAGCCATGTTAAGAACATCTGGCATCTCGTACATATTTCATTCACGATTTTGCATATTCTTGTCAGTGCATCTTGTAATGAGTTTACTCCCATGATGTCCCCTCTGTCACTGTTGGTGCCTGAAAGTGATTATACCTGATATCAAATGCATTAGTTACCCTGGGCTAAAGGGGCAATTAGAGTACAGTTCAAGACCCAAGTGTTCTCTGTTTCTAGACTTTAACATAGAAAGAACATAGAAAAATAGGAGCAGGAGTAGGCCATTCGGCCCTTCGAGCCTGCTCCGCCATTCAATATGATCATGGCTCATCACAAATAGTTTCTCTATACTTAACCATATGGCTAAGTATAGATTTAGATGGTCAGATTCTAAAGGGGGTGCAGGAACAGGGAGACCTGGGGGTGTATGTGGATAAACTGTTGAAGGTGGCAGGGCAGGTGAGAAAGCAGTTAAAAAAGCACACTGGGCTTCATGAATAGAAGTGAGAAGTCGCACAACACCAGGTTATAGTCCAACAGCTTTATTTAAAATCACAAGCTTTCGGAGCGCTGCTCCTTCGTCAGGTGAAGACTTCACCTGACGAAGGAGCAGCGCTCCGAAAGCTTGTGATTTCAAATAAAGCTGTTGGACTATAACCTGGTGTTGTGCGACTTCTCACTTTTGTCCACCGCAGTCCAACACCGGCATCTCCTTTTTATCACTGGGCGGGCTCAACAAGGTCAATCAAGGGAAAATACAGTGGGTTGGCCACATCTCGATGGAGGCAGGTTCACAAGCCAGAATGTGTGATTCCCGACCCCAATCCGACTCCAACTTCAAAATCCAGCCCTTTGTGTCTGTCTTCACGGAAGAAGACGCAAAAAACTTCCCGGAAATAGTGGAGAACCAAGGGTCTAGCGAGAATGAGGAACTGAAAGAAATTAGTATTAGTAAAAGAAAGTACTGGAGAAATTAATGGGACTGAAAGGCAATAAATCCCCTGGACCTGATGGCCTACATCCTACCGTTTTGAAAGAGGTGGTTATAGAGATACTGAATGCATTGGTTGTCATTTTCCAAAATTCCATAGATCCTGGAATGGTCACCACAGATTGCAAGGTAACAAATGTAACCCCATTATTTAAGAAAGGAGGGAGAGAGAAAACGGGGAACTACAGACCAGTTAACTTGACATCAGTAGTAGGGAAAAAGCTGGAATCTATTATTAAGGATGCGGTAACAGGGCACTTAGAAAATAATAATAGGATTGGGCAGAGTCAACACCCCTCCTCCTTTTCCATTTTGCCTATCTCTTCAAAAAGTTAAGTATCCTGGAGTATTTCGTTCCCAACCTTGGACACTTTGCAACAATGTCTCCGTTATGGCTATTAGATCAAACCTGTTAATTTCTTTCTGCGCTATTAATTCATCTATTTTGTTACGAATGCTTCACGCATTCAGATATAGTGCCTTTAGCTTTGATATTTCTACTTTTTCTATTTTTCTATTTTCTAGAACTTGAACCCCAACCTTCCAACTCAGAGTGCTACCCGCTGAATCATGGTTGACACTCACTCACTACTTCATTGGGATGTCAGCCTAGATTTTTTTTTAAATTCGCTTATGGGACCTGGGTGTCGCTGGCAAGGCCAGCATTTATTGCCCATCCCTAGTTGCCCTTGAGAAGGTGGTGGTGAGCCGCCTTCTTGAACTGCTGCAGTCCGTGTGGTGAAGGTACTCCCACAGTGCTGTTAGGGAGGGAGTTCCAGGATTTTGACCCAGCGACGATGAAGGATCGGCGATATACTTCGAAGTCAGGATGGTGTGTGACTCGGAGGGGAACTTGGAGATGGTGGTGTTCCCATGCGCCTGCTGCCCTTGTCCTTCTAGGTGGAAGAGGTCGCGAGTTTGGGAGGTGCTGCCGAAGAAGCCTTGACGAGTTGCTGCAGTGCATCTTGTAGATGGTACACACTGCAGCCACGGTACGCCGGTGGTGGAGGGAGTGAATGTTTAAGGTGGTGGATGGGGTGTCAAGCAAGCGGGCTGCTTTGTCCTGGATGGTGTCGAGCTTCTTGAGTGTTGTTGGAGCTGCACTCATCCAGGCAAGTGGAGAGTATTCCATCACACTCCTTACTTGTGCCTTGTAGATGGTGGAAAGGCTTTGGGGAGTCAGGAGGTGAGATACTCGCCAAAGAATACCCAGCCTCTGACCTGCTCTTGTTGCCACAGTATTTATGTGGCTGGTCCAGTTAAGTTTCTGGTTAATGGTGACCCCCAGGAAGTTGATAGTGGGGGATTCAGCGATGGTAATGCCTTTGAATATCAAGGGGGGGTGGTTAGACTCTCGCTTGTTGGAGATAGTTATTGCCTGGCACTTCTGTGGCGCGAATGTTACCTGCCACTTATCGACCCAAGCCTGTACGTCGTCCAGGTCTTGTTGCATGCGGGCATGGACTGCTTCATTATCTGAGGAGTTGTGAATGGCGCTGAACACTGTGCAGTCATCAGCAAACATCCCCACTTCTGACCTTATGTTGGAGGGAAGGTCATTGATGAAGCAGCTGAAGATGGTTGGGCCTAGGACACTGCCCTGAGGAACTCCTGCAGCGATGTCCTGGGGCTGTGATGATTGACCTTCAACCACCACAACCATCTTCCTTTGTGCTAGGAATGACTCCAGCCAGTGGAGCGTTTTCCCCCTGATTCCCATTGACTTCAGTTTTATTAGGGCTCCTTGATGCCAGACTCGGTCAAATGCTGCCTTGATGTCAAGGGCAGTCACTCTCACCTCACCTCTGGAATTCAGCCCCTTTGTCCATGTTTGGACCAAGGCTGTAATGAGGTCGGGAGCCAAGTGTTCTTGGCGGAACCCAAACTGAGCATCAGTGAACAGGTTATTGGTGAGTAAGTGCCGCTTGATGGCACTGTCGATGACACCTTCCATCATTTTGCTGATGATTGAGAGTAGACTGATGGGGCGGTAATTGGCTGGGTTGGATTTGTCCTGCTTTTTGTACTCAAATCTTACTTTAGGACTCAAACCCATAACCTTATGACCGAGAAGTGTCAGCTGTGGCTCAGTTGGTAGCACACTTGCCTCTGAGTCAGAAGGTTGTGGGTTCAAGTCCCACGCCAGAGACGTTGAGCACATAAAGCTCGGCTGACACTCCCAGTGCAGTGCTGAGGGAGCACTGCACTGTTGGAGGTGCTGTCTTTCAGATGAGACGTTAAACCAAGGCCCCGTCTGCTCTCTCAGGTGGATGTAAATGATCCCATGGCACTATTTTGAAGAAGAGCAGGGGAGTTATCCCCGGTGTCCTGGCCAATATTTATCCCTCAGTCAACATCATAAAAACGGATGATCTGGTCATTATCACATTGTTGTTTGTGGGACCTTGCTGTGCGCAAATTGGCCGCCGTGTTTCCCACATTACAACAGTGACTACACTTCAAATAGTACTTCATTGGCTGTAAAGCGCTTTGAGATGTCCGGTGGTCGTGAAAGGTGTTATAGAAATGCAAGACTTTCTTCTTTTAAGAAGCCATGTGTTACCCCCTGACCTGTTTAGTTCGTTTGATATCCTGGAGTTTTTTCTTGATTGCCTTTGGTAAGAAGGTGAAGGAGAACTTTCACAGAAATGTATCTTCTTGGCCGTTCTATTTGTTGTTTACTTCCTTGGGAGATTAACTAGATGAGACAAATCAGTGCAAGTATAAATTGTAGATGCTTTGTTGAAAGAAGTGGTCTTAGTTTACCCAGAGAGTGGTTAGAATGTAGAACTCGCAAATACAAGAAGTAGTTAAAGCGACTAGCATAGATACATTTAAGGGGAAGCTAGATAAACACATGAGGGAGAAAGGAATAGAAGGATATGTTGATGGGGTGAGATGAAGAAGGGTGGGAGGAGGCTCGTGTGGAGCATAAACACCGGCACAGACCAGTTGGGCCGAATGGCCTGATTCTGTGCTGTATACACTATGTAATAGTTTGCCATTAGCCTTTTCCCATTCCATGCCTTATCTTTTTAAACATTTGCTTTCGAATTATATCCTATCAGGGCCTCCTGTGTGCAGAATCATCTGGGTGAACACTTATCTTGTTGCGTTGAGCCCAGCATATCACCACACAAAAACTCCACCGATGCCTCACTGAGCCACAATGGGGCTAGAAATTCGTTATAGCCAAGAAATGGGCAGTGTTTAGACTAAAAATGGTTAAGTAACGCCAGTTGAAAATCGTCTAGGCTGCACGCCAAATTCACCCTCACTCCTCATTAAAATGATTGTGGTCATGATTCTCATCTAAAAACCCAAGCTCATTGGCGTTACACTGAAAAGGTGGACCAATATCGGGTGTAGTCTGAATGCAAGTAATGAATGCCACCGGGTTTTTTCACTACTTAAAGGGGAGGTCCATTGATGCTGCAGTACCTCATTCTCAGCATTGTTGGGTGTGCAGCTGCCTCAACAACCATAAGAAGAAGGACAAGGAGAAGGAGCACTTATTTACAAATCCTGGTGGCAGATCGCTGCCCCAGGCAGAGAGGCCGGAGGTTTTCTGATGAAGCTTTGGAGGCATTGGTTTTTGCGGTGGAGAGAAGGCGTGCGATCCTGTACCCGCCAACTGGCAGGAGGCCCTCACCACAAGTCTGCCGGACTATGTGGAGTGAGGTGGCATACCACATCACGGGCAACACTGTGGTCCCCAGAACCCACACCCAGTGCAGGAAGAAGTTTAACGACCTCACACAGGTGGTCAGGGTGAGTGAAGGCTTCATACCACCATCTGTACCACAAGCTTCACACACTGTTCAATGCAGCACACCCCCAGCACTCACCCACCAACAATCTCTACTTACCAATGCTCACACCCACATCTCAAGCCTTGCACAGAATGACAGCTATTCAACTATGGCAGGCACAAGGGTCATTAGTTATTAGAATTCATGTGATATGTGTGATATATTTATAGATAAATTTACTAATTGTGTTTGGAATATTTTGTGGTCACTCTCATTTCAGCTTTGCGCCCAGGGGGACGCTGTGATATGGCGTGAGACAGGGATTGTATGATGGGGATGTGGTGAGCTACGGGGATCTGGGGTTTCATTCATGTGAATTGGAGTCTGATGAGCTGGTCACGGACAGCCCATCCGGAAGGCTGATTGTCTCGTTGCCTCCGTCCTCCCTCCTATTTCTCCTCCTCATCATCCTCCTCCTCCTCCTCGTCTCCCTCCTTCTCATCCTCTTCCTCCTTGTCCTCCTCCTCCTCAGCCTCCTCCACCCTGTCATCCTCCTGAGGTAATCCCGCAATCCCGCAGCCCCCATGACTGTGAGGAAGTGTTGTGAGCAGAAGCCTTTAACAAATAATGAGTGACTTCTGCACTTGAATCAACACTCCCCGTCACCAAAAAAACTTGAAGTAACGAAAGAAGTCACAGGAAGTAGCAAACAGCCACTGAAACTGCAGAATCATGTTAGATGCAGCTGATTAGGGATGGCGCCTTTAAGTAACGCAGCTGCAGCCTGCTTCCTGCTGGTAGACGCCAGCTCTCCCTGTCGTTGTTCTGCGCTGCCGTTAAGCCAAGTGGCTACAACGATGTTGGCAGATCGGACGTCCAGTGAGCGTTGCACACTCACTGACGTCACGATCTCCGTGATGGCGAGGTCCCCGGCGATCAAGTTTAGCGGCAGCGCTAACAGCAACACCGATATGGCTGGCGGGCGCTGGAACCGGCATCAGCTGTCGTTAGAGTTGTCAACGGCATTTTCGCGCCATCTCGCGCTAACGTGTGGCGCAAGCCATACAAATTTCTCCCCCTATGTGTCGAGCGCGTGCTTTCTGTAAGTGTCACACTTCCTGTCACACTTTAGTTGTCACGCTTTGGCGTATCCCCTGACTTACCAGGAACAATGCCAAGGGAGAACGGCTAGTAAAAGTTTAATTATCTACAACTTTTAAATGAGTTCTGGATTAGTGATATTAAAACCCTAATCCGATCCTAACTGGACTGCAGTATTTTCTGGTAAATTCCTTTGTACCTGGTTGAGTGCTAATCCTCCTGGTGGGCATTGGAGATTCCCTTTCCAATACTATCATTAAAGAAACAAAGAACAAATATCCAAAAGCGCTTTTCAGCCAATTAAGTACTTTTGAAGTGGAGTCACTGTTGTATAATGGACTAGATAATCTGCCTTTAAGTGATGTTGGTTGAGGGAGAAATATTGACCAGGACACCAGGGATAACTCCCCCTCCTCTTCTTCGAAATGGTACCGTGGGATCATTTACGTCCACTCGAGAGAGAGCAGATGGGGCTTCGATTTAATGTCTCATCTGAAAGACGGCACCTTCGACAGTGCAGCACTCCTTCAGTACTACATGGGAGTGTCGGCCTAGATTATGTGCTCAAGTCTCTGAATTGGGACTTGAATCCATGACCTTCTGACTCAGAGGCGAGAGTGCTACCCACTGAGCCAGGGCTGACACATTAGCCCACCTAATGTTGCTGGAACCAGCAATGTGGCCAATCGAACAAAAACTGTTGACCACCCCCAGAGGCCACCAATGTTTCCTATTCCAATACTGCTGGAATCTACTGAAATGCTTGTTCTATCCATCACCATATGTAGAGCTTTGAAGAACCATTGGTTTCTCCTCACTGTGCCGACACAACCGCTGTGGTATGGTGCCTTAATCAACATAACCATTGAACCTCTTGGGCACATTTTCCACCTTTCCACCATCTACAAGGCACAAGTAAGGAGTGTGATGGAATACTCTCCACTTGCCTGGATGAGTGCAGCTCCAACAACACTCAAGAAGCTCGACACCATCCAGGACAAAGCAGCCCGCTTGATTGGCACCCCATCCACCACCTTAAACATTCACTTCCTCCACCACCGGCGCACCGTGGCTGCAGTGTGTACCATCTACAAGATGCACTGCAGCAACTCGTCAAGGCTTCTTTGGCAGCACCTCCCAAACCCGCGACCTCTTCCACCTAGAAGGACAAGGGCAGCAGGCACAGGGGAACACCACCACCTCCAAGTTCCCCTCTAAGTCACACACCATCCGGACTTGGAAATATATCGGCCGATCCTTCATCGTCGCTGGGTCAAAATCCTGGAACTTCCTCCCTAACAGCACTGTGGAGTACCTTCACCACACGGACTGCAGCAGTTCAAGAAGATGGCTCACCACCACCTTCTCAAGGTCAACTAGGGATGGGCAATAAATACTGGCCTCGCCAGCGACGCCCAAATCCCATAAGCGAATAAAAAGAAAGGACCAACACTGCCCTTCTCAATGCCATTGTATCTCCTGGATATGCCACCTTATCCAATGCTGCATTATCTGTGCTAGAGAGTGCCAATGTTATTCTTCCAAATACTATGGCATCTCCTGGAAACCACTAATCCTTCCCACTCCGGCACTTCCTTTCTGTGCCACTTATGGCATCTGCTAACCCCCCACCCTAGACAAATTCAATCATTGTTATCGCAAATTGCTAAACTCCTGAGACATCTGGGTGCCCAGCAAGCTATGAGGCATGGCAGCCTACACATTCCACCCTCTAAGCTAATCAACCCTGCTTATGCATGCAGCAGATGGCGTGGCGCTGTGAATTGGAATGTAACGATCATTAAGGGTATTTTTGAAAACTTGCTATTTATTATTAATGAATACTCAGCCAGGCAAAGGACGATTGCCACATTGGAAACCTCCCCCAAAAAAAGTTGATTTTAAATTCGCATTAGAGCCCAGATTGGAATTGGACCCTCCCAGCGAGAACGTAAAATCAGGCTGGGTGTAAATCGGGTGACTGACCAGAAACCTGCCCCGTTCCAGGTTAAAATTGGACCCGAAGTTTTTGGCCTTAAGTGTTTCTTGCTGAATTTTGTAATTACAACGAGAATGGTCATGACGAAAGCCAAAAACAACGGATGCTGGATCTGGGGAGAGAGAAACAGAGTTGCTGTTTCAGGTCGATTTTCTAAGTTTTTCGTCAGAACTGGAAAAAGTCAGAGATGTAACAGGTTTTAAGCAAGTGCAGAGGCAGGGAAAGGGGGAAGGAAAGGACATAAGGGAATGTCTGTGATAGGGTATTTTCTGTAAGGGTTGTGTGTCTCAGACGGTGCTGGTGCGAGGTTAGGCCTTCGTTGCCTAATACTATTGCTTGCTCTGGTCTCCGGCCAGCCTTTTTGCAATAAGCACCTGTGAGTGGTTCGACCCACTCGCCCTTACGGTTCTAACACTGGACTTAGGTGCAGGGAGCAGTAATGCAGAGAAAACTCAAATAGACCCGGTTGAATAGTACGAAATGGAAATCTTTATTGCATAGCGTCCAAAATCATGAAGTACATGTCATAGGCGCAAATCAACGAGAGTACAAGTATACATACATTCATAAAGCTTGGTGTATGGAAATGAAGAACACACGGCACATCGTAAAAAGGGGAACACAACCTTATTAAAACCACCCTCCCTTAACAATACCTACACTACGTCTAGATTTGTAGGATCGGAAAACATGCTCACCACTCGTGTTACTTCGGAGAATTTTAAAGTGAGGCACTCAGCTCGTTTCGCTGCAGCGCCTGACTGTCACGTGTTTGGAAGGGTCTCTGTAAAGCTTGTAATTTTAAATAAAACTGTTGGACTATAACCTGGTGTTGTTCGACTTCTCATTTTTGTGATAGGATAGACAGCAGGAGAGATTGAGTGACAAAAGGGGATGTTTGTACAAAGCAGAAGGAGATGGTAATGGGAAAAGTAAAGAAACAAAAGAATGGGTCTCGAAAGAAAGTCTTGCATTTCTATAGCGCCTTTCACGACCACCGGACGTCCCAAAGCGCTTTACAGCCAATGAAGTACTTTTTGAAGTGTAGTCACTGTTGTAATGTAGAAGAGGTGTAAATGGGGATAACAGAATCATCAACAGCTGCCGTCCGAAAAAATGGGGGCAGAGGTCATGATCTGAAATTGTTGAACTCAAATGGGCCAGAAATTCGGGTCTCCACGGGTGAGTACGCGCTGTGTACTCACCCGTAGACCCAACGAAAGTGCCGGTTTCGCGCATGCACTGCGCATGCGCTGGAAACCGGAACTTCCGTTCCCTTGAAGGAAGGGGTTTGGAGGTCAAATGCGTGCGCTGGAGAGGCAGCGCGCACGCATCGAACTTTCGCTTTTTTTTCAGGTTTCTCCGTGAGGGTAAGTCCCCGGCAGCTGCGCGGGGAAAAAGCAGGCGCAAGGCCTGCTTTTAACAAGGTAAGTGGTGAATTAAGTGAAATTTAAACATTTTTTCCACAGGTTTATCTTTTTTAAATACTTTAAAGAAAGGTAAGTTTATTTTTAGCCCTGTTAAAAACTGTAATTGATTTTTTCAAAAATGTAAATTTTTGTTTAAAATAATTAAATTATGTAATTTATAGTTATTTTAAAAATGTGATGTTTTTAAAAAAAATTATTTGACGTTTTAGTGAGGTTTTGGGGCCGATCTCTATTCATAGATTTGACAGGTCTTCTGTAAAATCTATGAATGGAGATTCCCTGCTCTGATTGGCTCTCCATGGCCCACGTGATCCCAGGGGACGCTTCGAACTAACTGCGCCCCTGGGATACGCAAGCACTGCGCGCCGGCAGCTGGAGGAGGCCCAGGATCGGAATCCCACGCGGGCCCACAGCACAACGGCAGGCGCGCTAGGTAAGTGCAGGTCGAGGGCTTGCACCCGCGGGAAGCCTTCGACTCGAATTCCAGGCCCAATGTTGAGTCCGGGGAAGGCTGTAAAGTGCCTAATCGTAAGATGAGGCGCTGTTCCTAGAGCTTACATTGAGCTTCGTTGGAACAGTGTAGGAGGCCGAGGACGGAGAGGTCAGAGTGGGGTGGGGGGGTGGGGGGGGCAGAGAACTAAAGTGACAGGTGACCGGAAGCTCGGGGGGTCACCCTTACGGACTGAATGGAGGTGATTTGCAAAGCGGTCGCCCAATCTGCGTTTGGTCTCCCCAATATAGAGGAGACCGCATCGTGAGCAGCGAGAAAGGCCAAGGGCCTGTTTCAGATCCTACTCCCTGGAGTTTAGTCGTTCAGTGGAGCAGGTCCAAGAAGTTTCAGAACTGTTGCCTGGAGGTAGCATTTAACCTATCATGTGACCATTGCCTTTGTTTAGCTGGGTGCATTGAAGTAAAACTGGAGAGAACTTTGTGGATAGTACCTCAGACTGGTCTCACTCAAAGGACAAAGAAAAACCTGGCTTTTATATAACACCTTTCACCATGTCCCAAAGTGTTTTACAGCAAATTAAATGCTTTTTTGAAATATAGCCGCTGTTGTAATGTAGGAAATGCAGCAGCCAATTTACGCACAGCAAGCTCCCACAAACAGCAAGGAGATAAATGACCAGATAATCTGTTTTAGCGATGTTGGGTGAGGGATCACGATTGGCCAGAAAGCCAGGGACAACTCCCATGCTCTACTTCGCAATGGTGCCACGGGATCTTTGACATCCACCTGAGAGGGCAGTCGGAGCCTCGAACTGTGCAGCGCTCCCTCAGTGCTGGCGCTGGAGTGTCAACCTAGATTATGTGCTCAAGTCTACGCAGCAGGGCTTCAGCCCACGACCATCGACTCAGAGGTGAAGGTGCTACCCACTGTGCCGCGGCTGATGCCCCTCAATTCGCTCGGACTTTCTCTTGCTGCACCGCCATGACTTGCCCGGAAGTGTGGAAGAAGCCCTGTGACTTCTGTTGGACATTATGGGCTGGATTTTCATTGAGCCGTGGAGGCGGGTTTGGAGGCGTGCGGGGGGGGGGGGGGGGGTTAAAATTGCGAAAACTGGCGGACGGGCACAAGTCTGCCTCCATCCCGCCTCCACGCAATTTTCATTAAATCGTGTCTGCTGGTCCCGACTCCGTCCCGCCTTTAAGAGGCGGGATAGGCTGTTAAGGCCCTTAACAAGCACTAAATTGGCTCTATAATGCCATTTTGAAAGGCCTTTGTGATTTTAACCCTTGTTCTACGTGAAGCACGCCTGTTCTGAACCACGAATGTGAAACCTGGCGGTAACACATTTCGAAAGCTGACTATCAGCTGCAGGTCCACTATTACAACGGAGTAGTAGTAGTAGGAAAAATATCTGGGAGCTCTCTCTCTCACTCTCTCTCTCTTCTGCTGCTGCTGCTGCTGCTCATTTTGCATCCAGGTCCTCTCACACCAAAGGCCAGGCAGTCTCTGAAGACCTTCAATGCAGCAGTAATGATGACATCATCAGAGGCGACTTTCAGACTGAAAACACTAATTGGGTCATGGGTTCCCACATGCTGGAACTCAATTGCCCAATTAGGTGAAAATCGCATCAATCTCCCACATCCAATTGCAGTCGGGTGGATAACACGACCTCAACCCACCCCAGTATCAAAATCCAGCCCTATATGAATTTTGGCCCTCAATGCCCTCGGACTTTCTACCGCCTTGCCACCGTAGCTTTGCCAGAAGTGTGGCGGGAACCTCGCTTGCGCGTGTAAACGGGTTTAGTGCTGCACTTCTGGCCATGCTGTGGCGGCAGAACGAGAGCGGTACCGAGGAAATGCGCGACTTTTACACCACCGCACTGCCCCGTGCAAGGGTTAACTGGAGGCCTTTTTTTTTTCTCTTCAGCTGATGTGAGCTACAAGCTCATTCACTGAGTTGCCGTTGTGATTGTACAGAGATTGGCATGCTTTGCTGGCTGCTGACTCGGACCCAGTACTGGTTGGGGCGCGATTACAATGTGTATTACACTATGGGCAACTAAGGAGTTGAACTGTGGTGATGAAATGAGTTATTCTGAAAACGGCTGTAGACTGAGGTTAAGAAAGAAGCCCATGTGCAAGTGTCCATAGCTCATACATGTTTATAAGAACATAAGAACTAGGAGAAGGAGTCGGCCATTTGGCCCCTCGAGCCTGCTTCGCCATTCAGTAAGATCATGGCTGATCTTCTGCCTCAACTCCACTTTCCCGCGCTATCCCCATATCCCTTGATTCCCTTAATATTCAAAAATCTATCGATCTCTGTCTTGAATATACTCAACGACTGAGCCTCCACAGCCCTCTGGGGTAGAGAATTCCAAAGATTCACCACCCTCCGTGTGAAGAAATTTCTCCTCATCTCAGTCCTAAATGGCCGACCCCTTATTCTGAGACTGTGACCCCTGGTTCTAGACTCCCCAGCCAGGGGAAACATCCTCTCTGCATCTACCCTGTCAAGCCCTGTAAGAATTTTATATGTTTCAATGAGATCACCTCTCATTCTTCTAAACTCTAGAGAATATAGGCCTAGTCTACTCAATCTCTCCTCATAGGACAATCCCCCCATCCCAGGAACCAGTCTGGTGAACCTTTGTTGCACTCCCTCTATGGCAAGTATATCCTTCCTTAGGTAAGAAGACCAAAACTGTACACAATACTTCAGGTGTGGTCTCACCATGGCCCTATATAATTGCAGTAAGACGTCTTTACTCCTATACTCAAATCCTGTTGTAATAAAGGCCAGCATACCATTTGCTTTCCTAATTGCTTGCTGTACCTGCATGTTAACTTTTAGTATTCGTGTACTAGGACACCCAGGTCCCTCTGAACACCAACATTTCCCAATCTCTCACCATTTAAAAAAATACTCTACTTTTCTATTTTTCCTACCAAAGTGGATAACTTTGCATTTCTCCAGATTATATTCCATTTGCCATGTTCTTGCCCCCGCTCACTTAGCCACTTGAAGCCTCCTTGCATCCTCCTCACAACTTACATTCCCACCCAGCTTTGTATCATCATTGTTTCCTAAAGCTGAATACCCGTGTGGGCTTTCGATAGGAAAATCGAGCATTCGACAACAAACTCTGTGATTTTCCTTGCCGTATCCAGCACATGATAAGTTCTTCTCAGGGAGGGTTGGTCTGTACAATGAAGAATTCTTTTCTAGCTGAAATGCGCTGCCTGAAAGTAATAGTAACTTTCAAAGGGGAATTGGATAAATACTTCAAGGGGAAAACTTTGCAGGACTATGGGGAAAGAGCAGGGGGGAGTGGGGCTAATTGGAGAGCTCTTTCGAAGAGCCGGCGCAGGCACGATGGGCCGAATGGCCTCCTTCTACGCTATATAATTCTATGATTCTAGTTTCCCTAATGGGCAACGCCATCTCATGCTCACTCGACTTTAGATTCAGTTATTTTAGCTGGTTTTAGCTAACGTTACTTTGCCTGTTAGCTCCTCTGGGCAAGGGAGGGAAAAAAACAGCTGAGGTTCCCACTTACTATCCACCGAGTCCGACTAGAATGTGTGGATATTGAATGAGGCGAGGATCCAGTTTGGTGGTTGAGTAGCCTATTGACAGCGAAGACTGATATGTGGTAAGCTTGGCATGCTTGGGAGGAAGCATTCCCGATTTCAATCGCTCCACCATTGGCGGCCGTGCCTTCAGCTGCCAAGGCCCTAAGCTCTGGAATTCCCTCCCTAAACCTCTCCGCCTCTCTCTCCTCCTTTAAGACGCTCCTTAAAACCTACCTCTTTGACCCAGCTTTTGGTCACCTGCCCTAATTTCTCCTTATGTGGCTCGGTGTCAAATTTTGTTTGATAATCGCTCCTGTGAAGCGCCTTGGGACCTTTTACTACATTAAAGGTGCTGTATAAATACAAGTTCTTGTTGATGTTATGAAGAGTTGGCTTTGGACCTACTGTTCCTAAACCTGTCCAGTACTGGGATTTTCCTCATCTCATGTGTGGTTCTGTTGTAGACTCATGGAGTACTGTGAGCAGTTCTGGGCACCACACCTTAGGAAGGATATATTGCCCTTGGAGGGAGTGCAGTGTAGGTTTACCAGAATGATACCCGGACTCCAAGGGTTAAGTTATGAGGAGAGATTACACAAATTAGGGTTGTATTCCCTAGAATTTAGAAGGTTAAGGGGTGATCTGATCAAAGTTTTCAAGATATTAAGGGGAACAGATCGGGTAGATAGAGAGAAACTATTTCCGCTGGTTGGGGATTCTAGGACTAGGGGGCATAGTCTAAAAATTAGAGCCAGACCTTTTAGGAGTGAAATCAGGAAACACTTCTATACACAAAGGGCGGTAGAAGTTTGGAACTCTCTTCTACAAATGATAATTGATACTAGATCTATTGTTAAATTTAAATCGGAGATTGATAGCTTTTTGTTAACCAAAGGTATTACGGGATGTGGGCCAAAGGCGGGTATATGGAGTTAGGTTGCAGATCAGCCATGATCTCATTGAATGGCGGAGCAGGCTCGAGGGGCTCAATGGCCTACTCCTGTTCCTATGTTTGTACGTGTCAGCCAGTGTCCACCAGTGGCTCAGTGAGTAGCACCTTTGCCAGTCAGAAGGTTGTGGGTTCAAATCCCGCTCCAGTGAGACCTAAACACAAAAATCTGAGGGAGTGCTGCACTGTCGGAGGTGCTGTCTTCCTGTAGACGTTAAACTGAGGTATTGTCTGCTCTGTCAGGTAGACATAAACGATCCCATGGCACTATTTCGAAGAAGAGCAGGGGAGTTATTCCCGGTGTCCTGACCAATATTTTTCTCTCAACCAACATCACTAAAACCGATTATCTGGTCATTATCACATTGCTGTTTGTGGGAGTTTGCTGTGCGCAAACAGCACTGTGATAATGACCAGATAATCTGTTTTAGTGATATTGGTTGAGGGATAACTCCCCTGCTCTTCTTCAAATAATGCCATGGGATCTTTTACCTGAGAGGGCAGACATCTATCTGAAAGACAGCTCCTCCAACAGTGCAGCGCTCCCTCAGTATTGGAGTGGGATTATGAACCCACAGCATTCTGACCCAAAGGCAAGACTGAACCATGGCTGAAATAAGGTACTGAAGGACAGCTAAAGAGAAAAGAAAGACTTGCATTTATATAGCGCCTTTCACGACCACCAGATGTCTCAAAGCCAATGAAGTACTTTTGAAGTGGAGTCACTGTTGTAACGTGAGAAACGCGGCAGCCAATTTGCGCACAGCAAGCTCCCACAAACAGCAATGTGATAATGAGCAGATAATCTGTTTTTGTTAAGGGATAAATATTGGCCAGGACACCGGGGATAACTCCACTGCTCTTCCTCAAAATAGTGCCATGGGATCGTTTACATCCACCTGAGAGGGCAGACGGGACCGCGGTTTAACGTCTCATCCAAAAGACAGCACCTCTGACAGTGCAGCACTCCCTCAGCACTGCACTGGAGTGTCAGCCTAGATTTATGTGCTGAAGTCCCTGGCGTGGGACTTGAACCCACAACCTTCTGACTCAGAGGCAACTGAGCCACAGCTCCATGACCTTTTAACCAAACTGCATAGAAACCTGTGGCATTTGGGACACCAGTCCAAATTCTATCCTGTTCACATGCTGCTCGTGCGGAGAAAATGTAATTTCTCTCCCATTCCCATCTTAAGTGCTAAAATAGCATGTGAAGTAGGTTGTAAATGTGCAACTGAAAGAAAGAGGCTTTTGACATTCACCTCTTTTTGAGGAGAATGAACTGGTTGACAGCAAGGTGGGGGTCACGGCATTTTACAGCATTGTTTCCCCCAATCGGAATGGCTGTAAGATGAACTGCGGATCTTATCCATGTACCGATTGGCTTTTGACTCAAACAGAATTTTGAAGAAAATGAGGCATTTCTCCAATTCTGGCCTTTTGCTCATCCCCGACTTTTATCGGTCCACCTTTGGCGGTCGAGCCTTCAACTGCCTGGGCCCTAAGCTCTGAAATGTCCTCCCTAAACCTCTCCGCCTCTCTACCTCACCCTGCTCCTTTAATACTCTTCTTAAAACCGACCGCTTTGACCAAGCTATTGGTCACCTGTCCTAATATCTCCTTACGTGGCTTGGTGATGATTTTTGTTTGATAATCGCTCCTGTGAAGCGCCTTGGGACGTTAAAGGCGCTATACAAATGCAAGTTGTTGGTCTGGTTGCCACCTTTTGCTGCGTCCAGGTCTCGATTGGGATCGGGCCATTGTTTTAGTTTTGCTCGACAGATCAAGACAATTCAGCAGAAACTTCAGTAACACTGACTGTCAGTGCCTCGTGAGAGAGAGGCAAGTGGATAAAGATTAAAACCCATTTCGAAAAGAAAATATGGGGGAAAAATTCAGTTGGTTGCGCCTCCCGTTAGCGCCTTAAGAGGGCGCTAATGGGGCGCAAAGCAACTAGCGCCCGGGCGCGGCGATGTTTGCGCCGCTCCCGAAATTAACTAGACATTTTGCGGCGGTGCTAAACACTACCGCCACGATCTCCTGCGCCGGCAGATCGTGACGTCAGTCGAGTGCACAACGCCCCCGATAGCGCCCCAGAGCGGATATTGAGTGGCGCCCCCTGCCTTACCACCTGCCGCTTGCAACGACAGGTTGAGGGGAGCGTTTTGCAGTCAGGAAGGGACTGGGGGAGCGCTATTTAAAGACGACTGCTTCCTGTCTTTTTTTGTTGGTGACATTTTTGAACCACGCATTCTGAGAGAGAGAGAGAGAAAGAGACTTCTGGAGAGATTCAACGCTGTGTGAAGGAGTTTTGGGTACTGAGCAGCACTTTGCAGGTTCATTTTGATTTGCCCTTCCTTGTATCGATTTAGAAGGGACTGTGGGGGCTGCATTCTGAGCTCTTTCCCTGGGGTCTCTCCATTGTTCTTTCCAGCAGATTTGATGTACAGGTCTCTCCAGGCCGAGATTCAAGGCTGCAATGAGCAGGATGTGGATGGAGAGCAAGATTAACCATCCCCTTTCAGAACTGGCCGGCGCCATTGTGTCTGTGTTCCATTGCTGACTGACATCACATGAGCTTTGCCAGCGCTCTGAGGTAGCGCCTCACTCCTCGGCCTTTGCGCCTTAAGACAGGTGTGAAGCGCCTGATTTAGCGCTCCAATCACCTCCAGGGGCGATAAAAGTCAAGTTTGCAGTCGGAGGCGATAATTAGCGCCAGGCGCTAATCTTTGCGCCCGGCCGATAATTGCACCCCAAATGGGGCGATACTGAATTTCTCCCCCTTAGACTTTTGCGGTGGGGGTTTGGGGTGGGGTGGGGTGGAGGCAGAGGGGGAATTTTCCCAGGACTTCCGGCCAAAGCTTTGCATAACTCAGAGCACATATTGGGAATTTGAGCGTGTCTGATTTGCAGCCCACATCCATTAGACTCGTCCCAATTTCTGATATGCAGCCTAGTTGTGCGAAGCTCTATTGGGAGCGCTAGATCATACAGTTTGAAGTTAAGTATCTGGCTTACACGTTAGACGGCGCAGTGCAGATTCAGCAGTATGATTCCGGGACTATAAGGGTAAAATTTTGAGGACAGTTTGTATCGACTAGGCTTGTATTCCCTTGAATATAGAAGATTAAAAGGGCGAACTAATTGAGGTGTTTACAACAGTGACCACACTTCAAAAGTACTTCATTGGTTGTAAAGCGCTTTGAGACGTCCGGTGGTCGTGAAAGGCGCTATATAAATGCAAGTCTTTCTTCTTTCTTTGAGATGATTAAAGGAGTTGACAGGGTAGATAGAGAGAGAAACTATTTCTTCTGGTGGCGAGAGTCCAGAACAAGGGGGGAATAACCTTCAAGTTAGAGCCAGGCCATTCAGGGGTGATGTCAGGAAGCACTTCTTCACACAAAGGGTTAGTGGATATCTGGAACATTCTCCCTAAAAGGCTGTTGAGGTTGAGGGGTCAATTGAAAGTTTCAAAACTGAGATTGAGAGATTTTTATTAGGCAAAGGTGTTAAGGGTTACGGAACCAAAGCGGGTAGATGGAGTTAAAGTACAGATCAACCATGATCTAATTAAATGGCAAAACAGGTTCGAGGGGCTGAAACGACTACTCTTGTTCCTATGTTCCGAGAGCTAACATACAGGCCACACTCAATGATGAGTGGAGGTGATGCGAGCTAAGAGCA
Source organism: Squalus acanthias (assembly GCA_030390025.1). NCBI lineage: Eukaryota > Metazoa > Chordata > Chondrichthyes > Squaliformes > Squalidae > Squalus > Squalus acanthias. The sequence continues at coordinate 12,137,171 of CM059450.1, forward strand.
TGAAGAACGTGCGGACCCTAGATCTCCGTGTATTTTAGCCAGCGGTAAGCACGATGACATGAAGCGATTGTAAACAGAAATCAATCTCCTAATTCAACAAAGATGCCTCTTGTACCGGTATTTCTCCGTGGACCTTTGCCAGTGACCCATAGCATCTTGACACTGTTTTCCAATGACCCCCAGCACCCTGACACTGTCACCCACTGACCCCCAGCACCCTGACACTGTCACCCAGTGACCCCAGCACCCTGACACTGTCACCCACTGGCCCCCAGCACCCTGACACTGTCACCCACTGGCCCCCAGCACCCTGACATTGTCACCCAGTGACCCCAGCACCCTGACCCTGTCACCAGTGACCCCCAGCACCCTGACACTGTCACCCACTGACCCCTGGCACCCTGACACTGTCACCAGTGACCCCCAGCACCCTGACCCTGTCACCCAGTGACCCCAGCACCCTGACACTGTCATCAGTGACCCCTGGCACCCTGACACTGTTACTCAGTGACCCCCAGCACCATGACCCTGTCACCAGTGACCCCTAGCACCCTGACCCTGTCACCAGTGACCCCAGCACCCTGACCCTGTCACCAGTGACCCCTGGCACCCTGACACTGTCACTCAGTGACCCCCAGCACCATGACCCTGTCACCAGTGACCCCTAGCACCCTGACCCTGTCACCAGTGACCCCAGCACCCTGACACTGTCACCAGTGACCCCAGCACCCTGACCCTGTCACCAGTGACCCCAGCACCCTGACCCTGTCACCAGTGACCCCTAGCACCCTGACCCTGTGACTCAGTGACCCCTAGCACCCTGACACTGTCACCAGTGACCCCTAGCACCAGTGACCCCTGACCCTGTGACTCAGTGACAGGTCAGCTGCTGATCTTCTCTCCATTGGAGCTGGTGGCTCCAATCAGGCAAGTGGGAACTATCCTCAGTTTCCCCACCGATTGTTCTTCCTCTTCAGTGAGGCCCGCAAGGGCTGTCGCCATGGCAATGCCCCCCCGTGCCCCTTTCCCGTCTGCGCACCAAAACCATGGCTGATAACAGCTGTAATGTCTCACCTACATGGACAGCATTCAGTGAGGTGTGAGATTAAGTGAAACAGAGAAGTGGAGTTTGTGTTTCTGACAGCTCAGGTTAACACTGGGAAAACATTGCCGCTGATGTGCACTGGCTTCCATCATCAGAGGTTGAACAACCAGACATATTCATCTGTAGAATGCCCTTGGGAAGGGTTATTCACCACATAAGAAGCAGAGTGCAGTAATAACCTTTCTACGAGACCTGCTTGTTACTGAACACCTTTTGATGGGGTAGGCCGGTTAAAGGGACCATTGTACGCTGTGAGGAGGACGCAAAGAGGCTGCAGAGAGATATAGACAAGTTGACTGAGTGGGCAAGAACATGGCAAATGGAATACAATGTGGGGAAGTGTGAAGTTATCCACTTTGGTAGGAAAAACAAAAAAACAGAATATTTTTTGAATGGTGAGACACTGGGAAATGTTTGCACTCAGAGGGATCTGGGTGTCCTTGTACATGAATCACAGAAAGTTAGCATGCAGGTACAGCAAGCAATTAGGAAAGCAAATGGTATGTTAGCTTTTGTTACAATGGGAATAGAGTATAAGAGTAAAGAAGTCTTACTAAAATTGCACAGGGCATTGGTGAGGCCACACCTGGAGTACTGTGTACAGTTCTGGACTCCTTACCTAAGGAAAGACATACTTACCTTAGAGGGAGTGCAGTGAAGATTCACTGGACTGGTTCCTGGGATGAGGGGATTGTCCTATGAGGAGAGATCGAGTAGACTAGGCCTATATTCCTTAGAGTTTAGAAGAATGAGAGGTGATCTAATTGAAACATATAAAATTCTTAAGGGGCTTGACAGGGTTAATGCTGGGAAAATGTTTCCCCTGGCTGGGGAATCTAGAACACGGGGTCACAGTCACAGAATAAGGGGTCGGCCATTTAGGACTGAGATGAGGAGAAATATCTTCACTCAGAGGGTGGTGAATCTTTGTAATTCTCTACCCCAGAGAGCTGTGGATGCTCAGTCATTGAGTATATTCAAGACAGAGGTCGATAAATTTTTGGGAACTAAGGGAATTATGGGATATGGGGATAGTGTGGGAAGGTGGAGTTGAGATAGAAGATCAGCCATGATCTTATTGAATGGCGGACAGGCTCGAAGGGCCAAATGGTCTACTCCAGCTCCTATTTCTTATGTTCTTAAGTTCTTATTCATACGGACACAGATTTAGTCTTTGTTGAGGAACTTGGATGAAGAGTCAAAACCCAACAGACAGGATGTCAGAAGGTTGAAAAGAGTAGGAGAGAGATGAGGCCAACTTGAAAACAGCGGGTAGGTGACACCAAGTTCGGATTTGAAAGCCTGGGCAAGGGAAGTCTGAGGGAGTAAGGGTTTCCACCATTTTGATGCCAAGGGAAAGAATAAGTTTGAGAATAAAATTGTGCGAGGAGTCTTGATTTCAACATGGTGATGCTGGAGGGAGGAGGAGTGTGTCGCACGGTGTATTTAAACATTAGGAGGAACAAGAGAAGATACGTCAAAGATTTAATTAAATAAAGAGGTAAAATTAAGTTAAAAGAAAGACTTGCATTTATATAGCGCCTTTCAAGACATCAGGATGTCCCAAAGTGCTTTGCAGCCAATGAAGTACTTTGAAAGTGTCGTCGCTGTTGCAGTGTAAGAAACGCGGCAGACAATTTGCGCACAGCAAGCTCCCACAAACAGCAATGAAATAAATGACCAGACAATCTGTTTTAGGTGTTGGTTGAGGGAGAAATGTTGGCCAGGGACTCGTTGGGTGAACTCTCCTGCTCTTCTTCAGAAATGTGCCATGGGATCTTTTAAGATGACAGACGGAACCTCGGTTATATATCTCATCCGAAGAGACGATCATCTGTCAGCGGTCTCTTCCATCCTTGCCAGAAGTGCAAGTAAAGTTTGCTGGAAGTGCTTCACCAGACATGGAACAAGAAGCTGTCATTTTCTCGATGACATTTTCAGCCAACTATTCATATTTGGAATGTCAATAAACCCCCCACTTAGTTATCAGAGTCGGACATTTCCTTGGAGCTGGTTCTGCTCCGCTGCCCTAACTTTATACAGAGAATTTACAGCACAGAAACAGGCCATTCGGCTCATCTGCTCTACGCCAGTGTTTATGCTCCACACGAGTCTCCTCCTACCCTACTTCATCTCACCCTGTCAACATTACCTTCTATTCCATTCTCCCTCATGTACTTATCTAGCTTTCCCTTAAATGCTATTCGCCTCAACCTCTCCCTGTGGTAGCAAGTTCCACATTCTAACCACTCTCTGGATAAAGAAGTTTCTCCTGAATTCCTTACTGGATTTATTAGTGACTATCTTAGAAATATAGAAACATTGAAAAATAGGAGCAGGAGTAGGCCATTCGGTCCTTCGAGCCTGCTCCACCATTCAATATGATCATGGCTGATCCTCTATCTCAATACCATATTCCCGCTCTCTCCCCATACCCCTTGATGCCTTTTGTGTCTAGAAATCAATCTATCTCCTTCTTAAATATATTCAGTGACTTGGCCTCCACAGCCTTCTGTGGTAGAGAATTCCACAGGTTCACCACCCTCTGAGTGAAGACATTTCTCCTCATCTCAGTCCTAAATGTCCGACCCCGTATCCTGAGACTGTGACCCCTCGTTCTAGACCCCTCCCAGCCAGGGGAAACATCCTCCCTGCATCCAGTCTGTCTAGCCCTGTCAGAATTTTATACGCTTCATGATTTCTTAGATTTATGACCCATAGTTTTAGTCTCCCCCCACAAGTAGAAACATCTTCTCTACGTCTACCCTATCAAACCCCTTCACAATTTTAAAGATCTACTATCAGGTCACCACTCAGCCTTCTCGTTTGTACAAAAGCAAGCCCTAGCCTTTGGAACACCCTGGGCTGGATTTTGTCTTGGGGTCGGGTTGGGGTCGTGTTACCTGCATTTCGTGTTGCCCCCCCGACTCCAGATTAATGTGGATGAATGATGCAATTTTCACTTAATTGGGCAATTGAGTTCCAGCATGTGGGAACCCATGAACTAATTAGTGGTTTCAGTCTGAAAGTCGACATCATTATCATTGCAGGTCAGAGACTGCCTGGCCTTTGCTGTGACAGGACCTGGATGCAAAATGAGGAGAGAGAGAGAGAATTTTTTTGCAACCAAGTCCTCCCAGGCAGTCTCTGAAGACATTCAATGCAGCAGCATCAGAGGCCGACTTTCACACCTAATACTACTACTACATCTCCATCTCCATTGTAATAGTGGCCCTGCAGCTGATAGTCAGCTATCCACTTGTGCTCCCACCAGGTTTTACTGGCGTGTTTCACATCAGGCGTACTTCACGTCGGAAAAGGGTTAAACTAGCTAAAACGTTTCAAAATGGCATTACAGAGCCAATTTAGGGCTTGTTAAGGGCTTTAATGGCCTCTCCCACCTCTTGGAGGCGGGACGGAGTCGGGAACCCCGTGACCGATTTTATCAAAATTGCGTGGAGGCGGGATGGGGTTAGGACCCCCGAATCTGCAACTTTAACCCCCCACACGCCTCCAAACCCGACTCCACGGGTCATTGAAAATCCAGCCCCCTATTTCCGCCGCACTTCCGGCCAAGTTACGACGGTGGAGTGTGAGCAGATCTGAGGAAAATTCCCAGCCCTGGTTTCTCCTGTGCACTATTTTCATTTTTCCGTGCATTTTTCCTCGACGACTTTTTGCTCATTTCCCCGCACACGCTCCAGAGAGGAAATAGACTAAGCAAAGAATGTCGGAAGAATGAAATTGCGGCCTTGATAGCTTACTACATGGTAAAGAAACAGGCAGAGCTGTCAACATCGGGGAGACATTAGGACTGACAATTGCAACCAAGAGTGACACATGGCCATTTGAAGATGGGGAAGCTGTGTTTGTTTTTATGAAGTGACAGGTATCAAAATAGACGGCATTTTCAATCAAAATGCGTGACTGTCACTCCTAATGGAAAAGAGGAGACCTAATTGAAATGGTCAAGGTAATGAAAGGGATTGACAAACCTGACCCAGGCAGATTATTGACTGTAACGAAGATCACATGGGCTGTGATTTGCATGGACCCACATTCTGATACAGGCTCTTTGTTGCAAAGGGCTTTACACCAAGAGCATTTCGATCACTTCTGAACAGCAAGGGGATTAAGGAATTTTTTTTGGACTCATTCGCAGGATGTGGGCGTCGCTGGCAAGCATTGCCCATCCCTCGTTGCCCTTGAGCAGGGCCTAGAACAACTTGAGTGGCTTGCTAGGTCATTTCAGAGGGCAGTTAAGAGTCAACACGTTGCTTTGGGTCTGGATTCACATATCGGCCAGACCGGGCAAGGGAGGCAGATTTCCTTCCCCTAAAGGACTACTGGCGAACCAGATGGGCTTTTACGACAATCCAGTAGTTACAAGGTCACCATTACTGATACTAGCTTTTAATTCAGGATTTATTTAATGAACTGAATTTAAATTCCACAGATGTTGGGATGTGACCGCACGTCTTGCCAGATCAGTAATCCAGGACCTTTGGAGTATTAAGCCCAGTGACATAACCACTACGCTACCATTCCCGCATAAGAACATAGGAAATAGGAGCAGGAGCCGGCCATTCGGCCCCTCGCGCCTGCTCCGTCATTCAATGAGATCATGGCTGATCCGATTTTGGCCTCAACTTCACTTTCCTGCCCGCTCCCCATAACCCTCGACTCCCCTGTTGCTCAAAAATCTGTCAATCTCAGCCTTGTATATATTCAATGACTCAGCTTCCACAGCTCTCTGGGGTAGAGAATTCCAAAGATTCACGACCCTCTGAGAGAAGAAATTCCTCCTCATCTCCGTCTTAAATGGGCGACCCCTTATTCGGAGACTATGTCCCCTCGTTCTAGCTTCCCCCACGAGGGGAAACATCCCCTCAGCATCTACCCTGTCCAACCCCCTCAGAATCTTATATGTTTCAATAAGATCACCTCTCATTTTCTAAAAACCCTCCCGCATGGGGGCAGGGGGATCAATCGATCAAAAAATGGCCAAGCTTGTTGACACTATTGCCTTTCCGTGTTCCTGAAATTCTGATGTTCCTGTGTTGAAATGGATCTGAATACAATCTGCTTGAGTGAGCTCCAAATGTGAAATCACCCCCCTGTCCACAGAACATCGTTGAGGGACACAACAACAACTTGTGTTTATATAACGCCTTTAACACAGTAAAACGTCCCACAGCGCTTTATAGGAGTATCATCAAACAAAGTTTGACACCGAGCCACACAAGGGGGATACGAGGACAAATCCTGGTCAAAGAGGTGGGGTTTTAAGGCGCATCTCAAAGGAAGAGAGAGAGGTAGAGAGGCGGAGAGGTTTAGGGAGGGAATTCCAGAGCTTAGGATCTAGGCAGCTGAAGGCACGGCCGCCAATGGTGGAGCGAAGAAAATTGGGGGATGCGCAAGAGGCCAGAACTGAGAAATATAGACGAATAATGGCACCATTTTAGATTATGGCAACAGGATGCAGTCATTTTGGAATCAGGCAGAAAATAAGAGCTGAAAATGACTGATTCTGTAGTTTCCCTCCTGTGTTCAGCTGGAACGAGTGTCCCGATAAATAAATACTTTATTGCCACTAAGTGCTTCAAAGAGGTCATCTTGTCACCACTCTCCAATCAAAAAATTCAGCTGTTTCCTGCAGCATTTGTAGTCAAATTGTAAATCTTGTGAAAAGGTACATCCTTTTAGGGCGAACCCTCCCTCAAAAATGTGGCAAAGAATTCGAATCTTTTTGTCCTGCTCTCCATTTCTCATTTAAAAAAATTAAAAAAATATATTTTTGTTCAAAACCGATATCTTCAGAACTGCCTGAAAGAGTTACCAGACCTGACAGTACGAGGCAGCTGAATTAGCTCCACTAGAGTAGACACAGTCATTAACCCTGGTCGTGTCGCCAATTGTATCATTTCAAGTGTGTGCGCTAATTCAGATTCCCTCACGCTCAGTAACTCCTTCAAGCTGGTTTCTCCTCCGCTGCTGTCAGCACACTGGGCTTCACACAACTCTGTACAAGAAAAATCCATGGAAGTACACTGAGGAACACACAAAGAACGTCAACTTGAAATCAAAACTGTTTTGTAGCTGGTTCTAACCGGGGCAGCAATTCCCTTTATTAAACAACAGCAATAGTCGAACGTTTATAAATCATTTTCCATCCATTTGTGCTGAGCATCAATGAACTCTTTCGCGATGAATGACAACCAGGATGATTGTTGAAGTATATTTTGCAGAACTCTTTGTCGCTGCTGTTCTATAGACCCATATCATAATGGATTGGTTTGACACCCTGATTTTATTTACGCGAGCTACTATGTTATGTTAGGGAATGTGGTTTCCCCCCCCACCACCCCACCCCCATCGCTACTCCGTTGAATAGCAGTCTTGTTCTTTGCTGCAATGCTTGTCCCTTGGTTGTGTTATCTTTCAGATCAAACACTGACTGCTGATATACCTTCATACACACGGTTCCGCTTCAGTGATTTCCAGAGCTTCAAGAAAACTGCAGACCACAAAAAAGGCCCCAGAAGTCTTAGGGGGATAAATTGAGCCACGCCCCCCTTTGGGGCGCTAACTTCGCCAGCGCCCCGAAATAATTAGCGCCCCCCCCGTGGCTGAAATTCATCGTTAGCGCCCCAAGAGGGAGGCGGGGTGCTACTGGAAGTGCCCCGTCTCCCTCTTGGGGCGCTGCCAGTGAATATCACGTCGCGCCGCGGTACTGCAGGCCTTCCTCCCCTTCTTAAAGGGGAGGGGCCTTGCGCAGCGCGACCTGGGGCCCACCTGGGCCACCGGAGATCGGAGTGCCGGCAAAAGAGCCCGGCACGCAAGAGGAGTGCCGGGCTCACGGAGCGCAGCCGGCACCCCGCGGAGGTGGCTTCAGAGGAGGTCGATGACAGCAGAGGGGGCAGGTGCTGGCAGGCGGCCAGCAACAAAAGATGGCCACCCGGCACCTCGCCTTTAATTAGCGCCGCCCCTGGCCGCAGGTAGGCCCCCCTGACCCCGTCGGACATAGCGTCCGGTGGTAAGTTGGGGGGGCGCTACCGAAGATCGCGGCTGGGGCGCAAGCGGGGCGCTGATGGTTACCGCCGCCGCGGGAGGTGTTGGTGGCACCGCGCCCATGCGCTAGTTGCTTTACGCGAAGCAACCGAATTTTTAGGCCTTAGAATTGCATTTATATAGCGCCTTTCACAACCTCAGGTCATCCCCAAAGCGCTTTACAGCCAATGAAGCACTTTTGAAGTGGCGTCACTGTTGTAATGTAGGAAATGTGGCAGCCAATTTGCGCACAGCAAGGTCCCACAAACAGCAATGTGATAATGACCAGATAATCTGTTTTAGTGATGTTGGTTGAGAGATACATATTGGCCAGGACACCGGGGAGAACTCCCCTGCTCTTCTTCGAAATAGTGCCATGGGATCTTTTACATCCACCCAAGTGGGTAGGCAGAGCTTCAGTTTAACGTCTCATCTGAAAGGCGGCACCACCAACAGTGCAGCACTCCCTCAGTACTGCACAGGAGTGTCAGCCTAGACTGTGTGCTCCAGGAGTGAGATTTGAACACCACAATCTTCTTGACTCATAGGCAAGAGCGCTACCCACTGAGCCACGGCTGACATCAGGTGCAAGAGTCCCGCATGATTTACTCCACCCTAGCCCAAGGATGTTGAGGCCAATTGTCATGCCCAGCTACTGCCCTGGCAGGCTTAGTTAAGGCCTGGTTTAAAGATCTGGAGACATGAGTTCAAATCCCACCACGGCAGGTGGGGAATTTAAATTCAGTTAATTAAATAAATCTGGAATTAATAAAAAGCTAGTATCAGTAATGGTGACCATGATACTACCGGATTGTCCTAATAATCCATCTGGTTCACTAATTTCCTTCAGGAAGGAAATCTGCCGTCCTTACCTGGTCTGGCCTACATGTGACTCTAGGCCCACAACATAAGAAATAGGAGCAGGAGTCAGCCATTTGGCCCTTCGAGCCTGTTCCACCATTCAATAAGATCATGGCTGATCTTCTACCTCATCTCCACTTTCCTGAACTATCCCCATATCCCTTGATATTCAAAAATCTATCGATCTCTGTCTTGAATATACTCAATGACTGAGCCTCCACAGCCCTCTGGGGTAGAGAATTCCAAAGATTCACCACCCTCTGAGTGAAGAAATTCCTCCTCATCTCAGTCCTAAATGACCGACTCCTGAGACTGTGACCCTTGGTTCTAGACTCCCCAGCCAGAGGAATCATCCTCCCTGTCAAGCCCTGTAAGAATTGTGTATGTTTCAATGAGGTCACCTCTCATTCTTCTAAACTCTAGAGAATATAGGCCTAGTCTACTCAATCTCTCCTCATAGGACAATCCCCCCATCCCAGGAACCAGTCTGGTGAACCTTCGTCACACTCCCTCTATGGCAAGTATATCCTTCCTTAGGTAAGGAGACCAAAACTGTACACACTACTCCAGGTGTGGTCTCACCAGGGCCCTATATAATTGCAGTAAGACGTCTTTAGTCTTATACTCACATCCTCAGTGTGCTTGACTCTTAACCGCCGTCTGAAATGGCCCAGCATGCCACTTAGCTAGAAAGAAGTATACTCACCACATGGACTGCAGTGGTTCAAGAAAGTGTTCACCATCACCTTCTCAGGGGCACTTAGGTATGGGCAATAAATGTAGGCCTTGCCAGCGACGCCCACACCCCATGAATGGAAATGAAAGTTGAACTTAGTCAACAACGAATGGGCATGGTGCCCTGGGACCTCCTGGGTCTCTATGGCTCAGTTCAACATGGGGCATTGCACTTACTAACTGAGGAACCAGGGGAGTCATGTAGGAATTCTTTCATTGTATCGGAAACTATAGTGGGTTATACAGTTAAGTGGTTCACACTTAGAACTCCTGGACACCACTCCTTTTATCGTTGAAATCAACATTACTCATCAAGATAAGCAGCTGCTGCAAAAGCCCCAAAGCAAGTCCACCACCTGAGTGAAGTATCAAAAGGAAATTTATTCTGGTATTGTTTGAGGCAGTCACTTTTTCAGAGATGTTATGTTGGTGCTTCATATGGATTGGTTGGGCAGTCTGAAGTAGGCCTCCATAGTAAGGCACTGAGCAGAGAACAGGAAGAGTGGGAAAATTGGAAGAATGGTGACATTCTCAGGAGCCGGTCTTCTCAGCAGAGGAAGGGGCTTGGCGCAGGAAGACTACTGAAGGGGAGACGGAAAGAGCCAAATTAAACGCAAATCATGTTTTTTTTGTTGTGTTTTCCCCCCCTCTAGACTCTCGTTCATGGCATCGCAGTCCTGCTCCTCAGAGGATCAGAAGCAACATCTACACTCATAAAACGTGAGTACAAGTCACATACTCCAGATTTCATTTTTGATCTATATGACGTAAACCTGAGGCATTCGGGAGAAACTTCTTTACCCAGAGAGTGGTTAGAATGTTGGAACCTGCTGCCACATGGTGTCGTTGAGGGAATAGCATAGACGCACTTAAGACACAGCTAGATAAGTACACGAGGGAGAAAGGAATCGAAGGATATGCTGATAGGGTTGAAGTGAAGTAGGGTGGGAGAAAGCTCTTGTGGAGCATAAACACCTGCTGGGCTGAACGGCCTGTTTCTGTGCTGTAATTCTACGTAATTCTATCTAAGGAGGATTAAGACGCACCTAATGCTGTAATGGCGGGACAGCAGGGTTTGGTACTGTCGAAGAATGAAGTCACATAGGTTAAAGGGACTTCTTCATTCACATCAGAAAGCGCTGGAAAAACTCAGCAGGCCAGGCAACATCCGTGGAGAGAGAAACAGAGTTAACGTTTCAGGTCGAAGACCCTTCGTCAGAACTGAGAAAAAAGCAGGAAATGAAACAGATGAAGTTGGAGGCTGGGGGGAAGGAATAAAAGAACAAAAAGCCATCTTTTGTTTCTTAACCTGTCCTATTACCATCTCGTCGTGCCTTGAGCATCTCTTAATGTCTCTACTCCTCACAGACCTCCCCTTTTGTTCTTTTATTCCTTCCCCCAGCCTCCAGCTTCATCTGTTTCATTTCCTGCTTTTTTCTCAGTTCTGACGAAGGGTCTTCGACCTGAAACGTTAACACTTGTTTCTCTCTCCACGGATGTTGCCTGGCCTGCTGAGTTTTTCCAGCGCTTTCTGTTGTTATTTCAGTTTTCCAGCATCCGCAGTATTTTGCTATTGTGTCTTCATTCACATGTTGAGTTTCAAATCTCAATGTGCAGGAAATGAGGAGGAATTTCTTCACCCAGAGAGTGGTGAACCTGTGGAATTCTCTACCACAGAAGGCAGTAGAGGCCAATTCATTAAATATATTCAAGAAGGAGTTAGATATATTTCTTAAAGCTAAAGGGATCAAGGGATATGGGGAGAAGGCAGGGACAGGGTACTGAGTTTGGATAATCAGCCATGATCTCATTGAATGGCGGAGCAGGCTCGAGGGGCTGAATGGCCTACTCCTGCTCCTATCTTCTAAGTGCTCAGCTGAGGCCAGGTACGTGCCCACTGGGTAGGACAATTGGTGATTGGTGACTGGCAGTGTGGCCAGGAAGGTCTTCTGCCAATCTTTCAACTGTAATTCAAGACTTAAAGAACAAAACAATCCATAAGTGAATTTAAGTAATCATAGGGCTAGAGTCGGTTCCAATTGCAGATTAACAACTTGACTGGAATCTTGCCATTCAAAATGATAACCTACCATGTGATCACATGCTTGTCATTACAATTCAATCATTATTTTCTTCAGGAGTATCAGCCGTGGCTCAATGGGTAGCACTCTCGCCTCTGAGTCAGAAGATTGTGAGTTCATAGTCCCACTCCAGAGACTTGAGTCCAAAAATCTAGGCTGATGCTCCAGTGCTGAGGGAGTGCTGCACCATCAGAGGTGCCAGCTTATGGATGAGATGTTAAACCGAGGCCCCGTCTGCTCCTCTCAAGTGGATGTGACAGATCCAATGGCATTAAGTCAGAGAAAGAGCAGGGGAGTTCTCTCCTGGTTTCCTGGCCAGTATTTATCACTCAAAAAACAGATTGGCCCAGAAATTCGCCTCTCCGGCTTGCCGCGGGGGTAAGGATCGCGCGCGCACTTACCTACCGCGTCTGCCGTTCTGCTTCTGGCCCACGGGGACTTCAGCTCCTGGGCCTGCCCCAACTGCCGGCGCGCAGTGCTTGCGTGTCCCAGGGGCGCAGTTAGTGCGATGCGTCCCCTGGGATCACGTGGGCCATGGAGAGCCAATGGCAGCAGACCATCTTTCATTCATAGATTTGACAGGCCTGTCAAATCTATGAATTGAAATCGGCCCCAAAAGAACAGCTAAACTTCAAATACATTTTTGAAAAAACCATCACATTTTTAAAATAACTATAAGTTAAATAAATTAACAAAAATTTAAATTTTTGAAAAAATTAAAATACTTTTTAACAGTGCTAAAAATAAACTTACCTTTCTTTAAAGTATCTAAAAAAGATAAACCTGTTGAAAATTTTTTAAAATTATAATTAATTAACCACTTACCTTGTTGAAAACGGGTCCTGCGCCTCCTTTTTAAGAGCGCAGGTTCTTCAATACTTACCCTCCCGGAGAAACCTGAAAAAAAACTAACTTTGCTGCGTGCGCGCAGCCTCTACCGCGCACGCGGTTCACCTCTGAACCGCCCCCTTCACCAGACCGGAAGTTCCGGTTTCCCGCGCATGCGCAGTGCATGCAGGAAACCGGCACTTCAGGCGGCCTTACGGTGAGTACACAGTGCGTACTCACCCGGCAAGTGCCGAATTTTTGGCCCATTATCTGTCTGTGGGAGCTTGCTGTGCACAAATTAGTTATCGCGTTTCCTACATTACTATAGTGACTACACTTCAAAAGTACCGCATTGGCTGTAAAGCGCTTTGAGCGTCCTGAGGTCGTGCAAGGTGCTATAGAAATTCAAGCTCTTCCTTCCTATAAGTTTCAATTTTCTTAAAAGCAAGTAGTGTGTGGTTCAAAGCAACACATCTCCGCCTCACTGACTGCGGTTAAATCCAATTTGACTCCCAACGCTTTGCAATACAATCAGCGATCCTCAATTAAACGATGATCAAACTCAATTGAAGATATCTGATGTCACCAACGCTTTAAATCTCAACAAACACAATTATAATGGCCCAGAAATTAAAGACGGAGCCTTCCTGCGGGGGTAAGGCTTCCCTGCGATATCTCACTGCGCGCCTGCCTTTTCCCTCCGAGCTCACACGAACTTTAGTTTCAAGGCTGCAGCTGTGCAGTGTGTGCGTATCCCACAGACGCAGTTAATTCGTGCGAGCTGTGGGATCACGTGATTCAGTTAGAGCCAATGGCAGCACACCATCTTTCATTCATAGTTTTCACAGCATGGGCTGTCAAAGCTATGAATCTATACCCCCCCAAAAGAACAGCTAAACCTCAATTAAATTTAAAAAAAAAACCATCACACTAATAAAATAAGTATAGTTTATTAAATTAACCACTTTAAACAAAAAATTAAATTTTTGAAAATTTTTTAAATCTTTTTAAAAGTTATAAAAATAAACTTACCTTTCTTTAAAGTCTCTAAAAAAGATATACCTGTTGAAATTTTTTTAAAATAATACTTAATTAACTACTTACCTTGTTAAAAGAGGGTCTTACGCCTCCTTTCTTTATGTACAAAATCTTCCATACTTACCTGCGCGTTCAAAGCACTAAGTGCACTGTGTGCGCGCAGCCTGTAGTGCGCACGTGGTTCACTTAGGAACCGCCCCCTTTTGAGTTCACCAAGTGCCGGTTTTCAGCGCATGCGCAGTGCATGCAGAAAACCGGCAATTGGAGACAGAATATGCGAGAGTACACAGTGCGTACTCTCGCATACTGAGACTAATTTTTGGGCCAATATTAGTATGTAATTATAAGGTATATTTTTACAAAGATTTCATGCAAAACTTGTGCCCCGGTCCAGCAAGGCGTTGGACTGGGACCCTTGCCTCGCGTAACTTCCCCCTATATTTCCATTGTTTTTTTTTGTCAAGTTTGAAAGCCCCAAGTCTCATCCGAAAGATGGCACCTTCCGCGAATGCACCCTCCCTCAATACTGCCCGGGAAGTGCCAGTTTAGATTATATGCTCAAGTCTCGGAGTGGAGCAAACCCATGACCTCTTTGACTCAGACTAGAGTGCTACCACTGAGCCCCGCTGACATAGCCTTTGCATCCTGTCACCCTGTGGTGCAACATATTGCGGCGCACCAGAGTGACTGTTGAGTCAGACCCCAGTTGAGATGAAAAGCTCATGGTTTAAATTCTATCAGGAACATCACGCCAGGGAATGAAGAGACTGTTATAGCTCACGCACCTGTGAGTGACGAGGCCTCCACAAGCCACTAACACAAACCATCTCGAAGAAAAAGAAAGACTTGCATTTCTATAGCGCCTTTCACGACCTCAGGACGTCCCAAAGCGCTTTCTGGAGTGTAGTCACTGCTGTAATGTAGGAAACGCGGCAGACAATTTGCGCACAGCAAGCTCCCGCAAACAGCAACGTGGTAATGACCAGATAATCTGCTTTTGTTATGTTGATTGAGAGACCAGGAGATGACTCCCCCTGCTCTTCTTCGAAATAGTGGCCGTGGGATCTTTTACATCCAACTGAGAGGGCAGAGGGGGCCTCGGATTAACTTCCCATCCGAAAGACGGCACCCTCCGACAGTGCAGTGCTCCCCTGGAGTGTCAGCCTAGATTTTTGTGCTCAAGTCTCACGGGATTTGAACCCACGACCTTTTGACTCAGTGGCAAGAATGCCACCCACTGAGCCACGACTGACACTCACGCTCTCTGAAGAGATACTATCATCCATTTAATCTTTGGACTGTTTTGATCATTTTTGGTGAACTCTACCTTTGCCCAATGCACCTCCAATTGGCAAGACCATACGCACCAATATCTTGGATTGCGCGTAGAGGACCATTGTGACGACAATCGAGAGGAAACTGTGGGCAATGTGCCCATGGCTTTCTGCCAGGCAGTCGAGACTCGCCAGGACACCAATCCTCATCACCCTACGCATTCAGAAAATTACCTCTATTATATGAAATAGATAGTTTTATTTAACACTATTAAAAAGATGAATTTGTTTGACATGAATCTCACTCACAGAATGCCACTGCGGATGAAATTTGCGAGTTATAACGAGATAGGAACTAGAAATTAGATGTTTCTTTATGGGTTGCACTAATATTTCTGTTAGCAGCATCTGTAAATTGATATCGAACGCATCGCAGCATAGGGAGTGTGTACCAATATTAATCTGACGCCAGTTCCATTGGGGCTGCAGAGCAACACATTCATTCAAAGATTTATTCAATACCTCTCTTAAAGAAAGAAAGACTTGCATTTATATAGACATCCCATGAAGTGTAGTTACTGTTGTAATGTAGGAAATGTGGCAGCCAATTTGTGCACAGCAAGCTCCCACAGACAGCAAAGAGACGATGACCAGATAATCTTTTTTTAATGATGTTGCTCAAGGGATAAATGTTGACCAGGGCACCGGGGATAACTCTCCTGTTCTTCTTCGAATAGTGCCATGGGATCTTTTACATCCACCTGAGAGGGCAGACGGGGCCTCAGTTTAACGTCTTATCTGAAAGACGGCACCTCCGACAGTGCAGCACTCCCTCAGTACTGCACTGGGGTGTCATGCTGGATTATATGTTCAAGTTTCTGGAGCGGGATTTAACCGCCCAACCTTCTTACTCCGAGGCAAGAGTGCTACCCACTGAGCCACAGCTGACAGTTTACTTTCAGGACTCTCTCCATTGACTGTCTCTCAGCAATTGGCTATTTACTCCCCTTTGCATACCAGTCCTGAGATATTTTTACAAGATGTCCCAAAGCCTGAGAGCTTAGTTACAATCAGGACCATCCTAATGGTGACTCAGTGACCACAGCATAGTGCAGGGGATAAATTAAATATATAGTAATAATCAAAATTGTGAGGCTTTCGAATTCTTTAGTTTTAATACACGGGCCTTGTTGTGGTGCTTCTGCCAGAAATCCATCAGGGTGGGACTTCTACTCACCAATGTGATCTTTCCTTACTAGATTGATTCCTGGGATGAGAGGGCTGTCCTATGATGAGAGATTGTGTAGAATGGGCCGATTCTCTCTGGAGTTTCGAAGAATGAGAGGTAATCTCATTGAAACATACAAGAATCTGAGGGGGATTGACAGGGTAGATGCTGAGAGGTTGTTCCCCTGGCTGGAGAGTCTAGAACCAGGGGTCACAGTCTCAGGATAAGGTGTTGGACATTTAGGACTGAGATGAGGAGAAATTTCTTCACTCAGAGGGTTGTGAATCTTTGGAATTCTCTGCCCCAGAGGGCTGTGGATGCTGAGTCTTTGAGTATATTCAAGGCGGAAATCGATAGATTTTTGGACTCTAGGGAAATCAAGGGATATGGGGATCGGGCGGGAAAGTGGAGTTGAGGTCGATGATCAGCCATGATCTTATTGAATGGCGGAGCAGGCTCGAGGGGCCGAATGGCCGACTCCTGCTCCTAATTCTTATGTTGTTATTTTCTCTGACCAGCCCAGTATTCTGTTCTCAGGAATATTATCTTATCAGGCTCGTTTATTTATTTGTTCTCAGGATATTTGCAACACTGGCATTTATTGTCTATCCCTAGTTGTCCTGAGGGCATTAAGACACGAACACTATGGGGACGATTTTGCCAGCCCTGGGGAGGCGGGTATGGAGGTGGGACTGCTGGGAAAATGGCAGAATTTGGGGGTGG
Organism: Squalus acanthias; assembly: GCA_030390025.1. Classification (NCBI taxonomy): domain Eukaryota; kingdom Metazoa; phylum Chordata; class Chondrichthyes; order Squaliformes; family Squalidae; genus Squalus; species Squalus acanthias. The sequence continues at coordinate 12,154,094 of CM059450.1, forward strand.
GTGCCCAACCTGCCCCCAACCCGCCCCCAACCCACCTCCATGTCATCGTCCCAGGAGGCGGATAGTCGTCCCGCGCCGGGTCCCGTCTCCTTGGAGGCGGGAAGGGATTAAAGCCTATTAACTGCCTGTTAACAGGTAGTTAACAGGCAGAAAATAGGATTATCCCCTTTTTGCCCTAACAAGTGCGGGCTTCCCGAAGGCTTCAAAACCCGCCAGGTCAGCGAGGCGAGTACTGGGTCGGGTTCGGGGGGGGGGTGCAAAAGTGTGCTGTGAAGGTAAGTGATGGGTGCAAGAGTGGAGAGGTGAGTATCTGAGGTAGGTGCAAAGTGTTAGTAAAAGTGCACTTACCTTTGTTTCTTCCTGCAGTCTTCAGTCGGTGTGTATGCGGAGAGTCTCGGACCTCCGTGTTACAGATGAGAGATGGCCGTTGCATTCTCAGATGCAACAACCATCTAATTTCTGTAAAAGAAAGAAGGTTGATGAGGTCTTGAATGCAAGACCTCATCAAACTACAGAGAATGTCAGTGTTTGACAGCTTCACAGAGCTGTCAAAAGATGACAATTCATCTGTCAATAATTTTTGACAGATGAAACGTCATACGTTGACGTTCTCTGCAACCGGCTTTCCCTTAATTGGCCTGCTAAGCCCGCTGGGCGGGTTTAACAAGGTCAATCAAGGGAAAATAGCGTGGGTTGGCCACAAATCGAAGGAGGCAGGACATTGACCCGCCAAGCAGCAGTCCTGCCTCCAACACGCCCCCATTAACAAAATCGCCCATAGTGTGAAACTGGAGGTTAGACCAGGTAGAGGGTTCCCTTCCCTGAAGGACAATAATGAACAAGTTGGGTTTTTACAACAATCTGGCATCTCTCATGGTCGTTTTCTGCTGCTGGCCCACAAATGACCAGATTTATTGAATTCAATTTCACAACGTGCCACGCTGACCTTTGAAGTCAAGACCTCTAGGTTGCTAGTCTAGTACCATAATCATTGGGCTATCCTACCTATCTCTATTAGATGCTTGCTTTGGATGAGAAGGGGAAGGAGCATGGTGACCAGTGCTGCTGCAGCGTTGAACTGGCTGCAGCAGCTTAAAGGGAAAGGCCATCAGTTGCAAAATGAAGGGAACAATTTGGAATACTGAGACCAAAATAAGACTGTCTGAGGGGGTCGCAGCAGGGCACGGAGTACCCAGGTTCTCAGACTCCTCCATGAAGGATTCCTTGGCCAAATTAAAGGGAAGGAGGGAATGATCATTTGGCACTGACGGCAGGAGGCCAACCAAAGGAATAATCCAGGCACAGTGGATGGAGGTGACCTTGCCAGTGAGTGACAACTCTGCCAACCCCCATGCAGCAGCCTAATGCCATAAGATATTCAATGACCTAATCGGGTTAGTCGAGGTATGGGCAGGCATTCAGACCTTGTAACAATGCAATGTAATAAACATGTTTCACATTTTCAGCCACCTTGCCACCAAGAAATCCAATAGGGAATTCAGAAGAAATTTCTTTACCCAGAGAGTGGTGAGAATGTGGAACTCGCTACCACAGGGAGTGGTTGAAGCCAATAGTATAGATGCATTTAAGGGGCTGTTAGACAAGCATATGAGGGAGAAGGGAATAGAGGGTTATGCTGATAGAGTTAGACGAGGAAAGACGGGAGGAGGCTCGAGTGGAGCATAAACACCGGCATGGACTGGTTGGGCCGAATGGCCTGTTTCTGTGCCGTATATCCTCTGTAATGCTGTGTAATGATATTTCCAGGCTTGGCGTCACCCTCATTAAGGAATGCTGACTGACCTTTGGGTTGAATTGCCTATGATGGCAGGTCATCACTTCCCCTCTTAAAGGAGAATGTGGTCTACAAATAACATTGCAAAGCATCCACAGGTGCTGGCACCCACAGCCTCTGTCCTGTTAGCCCGTTTGAGGAGGAAGCCTTGTTGAGTATACTCAAGGCTGAGAGCGACAGATTTTTGGACTCGAGGGGAATCAAGGTAGGTGGAGATCGGGCGGGAAAGTGGAGTTGCGGTCGAAGATCAACCCTGATCTTATTGAATGTCGGAGCAGGCTCGAGGGGCCCTCTGGCCTACTCCTGCTCCACAAAAATTAAAATAAAAATAAAATTAAAACTCTTGTGCAGGCATGCAGGAGAAGTAGTGGGCGATGGGAAAGTAGGAGGAGAGATACCAGCTGCAAGTCAATCCTAACATTCATCTCCTCAGGTCTCTTCAGTTCCTGCAGCAGAGATATAACCTGTCGTCACAATACACAGTGCATGCTTAAGGTCATACCTGCTGCTGACAGTGTTGTAGCCATTGTGCTGCTCATCTGCCCCCTCCTGGGTGTGCCGCAGCAGAGAAAGCGCAGCAAGCAGAAGCTGGCCCCTCTGCTTCATGGCCGCCCCACCCCTCTCCACAAACACCGTCATCCACTCAAGACCAGGGGAATTCTATCCAATATTTATCCCTCAACCAACATCGCTAAAATAACAGATTATCTGGTCATTATCACATTGCTGTTTGTGGGAGCTTGCTGTGTGCAAATTGGCTGCCGCGTTTCCTACACTACCACAGTGACTACACTTCAAACATTACTTCACTGGCCGTGAATCGCTTTGGGACGTCCTGAGGTCGTGAAAGACGCCGCATAAATGCAAGTCTTTCTTTCTCTCTTTCTTTCTGACCCTCCCAAGCACCAGGCCAGAGACATTCACCTGGGGAAGGGAGAACAGTAGTTAGTTTTCCCTGTGGGGACTCCACAAAGTGATGATCTTAAGGGGCTTGACAGGTTCTGATGAAAGGTCTTCGACCTGAAACGTTAACTCTGTTTCTCTCTCCATGGATGCTGCCTGGCCTGCTGAGTTTTTCCAGCGTTTTCTGTTGTTATTTTGACAGGATAGATGTTGGGAGGATGTTTCCCCTGGCTGGGGAGTCTAGAACCAGGGGTCACAGTCTCAGAGTAAGGGGTTGGCCATTTAGGACTGAAATGAGGAGAAATCTCTTCACTCAGAGGGTGGTGAATCTTTGGAATTCTTTACCCCAGAGGGCTAGGAGGCTCAGCCGTTGAGTATATTCAAGACAGAGATGGATAGATCTTTGGATACTAAAGGAACCAAGGGATATGAGGATCGTGCAGCAAGGTGGAGTTGAGGTTGAAGATCAGCCATGATCTTATCAAATGGCGGAGCAAGCTTGAAGGGCTGAATGGCCTCCTCCTGCTCCTATTTCATATGTTCTTATATTCTTAGAGGCAAGAGGCAAGAGTGGCCAGAAGGAGCTGGAGGTGGAAGATGTTATCATTGACTGGTGGGTCAAGTAATGTCTGCTGAGGAGCCTCAGGACCCAGATGCAGAGGGTTAAGCTTTTAAAAGAGGGATATTTGTAAAGCATCAGACATATATGCGTGCGGAAAAAGAGCTCTCAGCGGTCGATGACCTCGCAATTGGGCAGTTTCCCACTGCTCAGTGGCCAATCAGCTCCAAGGCCGAGTGTTAGTGGCCTGGTGGATGTTCAGTTCCATGATGATGCTGCCTCTCGGACCATGGCCACGTGTCCACTCTCTCACCAGTCCTCTCAGACACCTGTACATTTGGCAGGAAGTAACCAGGACCAGGCAGGACCAGGCCATTCCAGGTGCTTCGGCTTTCTGAATGCGTGAAGAGGCTCTGTGATATTTCAGATGCTCTGAGACCGGCTGCACTTCACTTAGATATCATGCAAATCTTAGCCAGAAAAAAAATGTAAGAAAGGAGCAAAGAAAATCGCTGTCGAACTCCAGACGTCTCAGTTATGCCGATATTAGGCGACTTTGGGCCGCGCTGCGCCCAAATATCTGAGTGTAAATCACGTAAATCCAGGAAACTCGTGTGAGCGGGTCTTTTGCAAAGGGGGTGGAGTTATGGAAATGCGCGGCAGGGGGTTTCGACGGACGCATTTCAGAGGCGGCGCAAGCGATCGTGGAAATCCGCACGTAACGAGCTACCAGTGTAAAACCGGTGTAAGTCAGTTTCACGCGAATTTCCTCGGTGGGGGCGGGGGGCGGAAGAATGGTGTAACGCTGCACTTAGGTTAAAACCTTTCAGGAAATTTCGGGCCATTAATATGCTTTCTTTTTGAAATGGCAGTGACTGGGAATGGTGCATTTGGGAGTTCTGTACTGAGTCCTACTGGACAGAGCAACTAAAGGGAATCCTGTATCGAGATGGAGATTTAAATGGAGAGAGATTACAAAATGTTGCAGTTCAGAGGGATCTGGGGGTCCTCGTGCATGAAACACAAAAAGTTAGCATGCAGGTACAGCAAGTAATCAAAAAGGCAAATGGAATGTTGGCCTTTATTGCAAGGGGGTTGGCGTACAAAAGCAGGGAAGTCCTGCTACAACTGTACAGGGTTTTGGTGAGACCACACCTTGAGTACTGCGTACAGTTTTGGTCTCCTTATTTAAGGAAGGATATACTTGCATTGGAGGTAGTTCAGAGACGATTCACACGGTTGATTCCTGAGATAAGGGGGTTGACTTATGAAGAAAGGTTGAGCAGGTTGGGCCTACACTCATTGGAATTTAGAAGAATGAGAGGTGATCTTACTGAAACATATAATATACTGAGGGGGCTCGACAAGGTAGATGTAGAGAGGATGTTTCCCCTCGTGGGGAAATCTAGAACTCAGGGGCATGGTTTCAGAATAAAGGGTCGTCCTTTTAGAACTGAGATGAGGAGGAATTTCTTCTCTCAGAGGGTCGTAAATCTGTGGAATTCTCTGCCCCAGAGAGCAGTGGAGGCTGGGTCATTAAATACATTTAAGGTGGAGATAGACAGATTTTTGCAAGATAAGGGAGGGAAGGGTTATGGGGAGCGGGCAGGGAAGTGGCTTTGAGCCCAAGATCAGCCACGATCTTATTGAATGGCGGAGCAGGCTCGAGGGGCCAAGTGGCCTATTCCTGCTCCTATTTCTTATGTTCTTATGCACTTACGAGATCAAGGCTTCTCTATAATGTAGCGGAGTGGGAACGTTACATTGGGAATTCAGTGGCTGCACCTAGAGTTGTGTTTAGTAGACATGCTTGGGTGCAGTACATTATAATTCTATGTTGAGATAGAAATTATACTTGGATCAGATCTGCTTTATCAAGACTTAGCTGAAATTGAATATTAAGATCTTATTATAAGGGCGGCGAGTTAAACCTGCACTATTTTAATGCTGTTGTTTTACAAAATTTGTCATTTCAAATAAATAAAATAAATACTGTGCACAGTTGGCTAAAACAACATACTTAATGGCATAATGGGTAGATTTTGGTATAAATCATCATATAATTGGTTTTACATATATCAGCTTATATAAGCTTTTAACTGCCTTATTACGATGGAGTTACAAGATCTCCTGTCGAGCTGCTCTTTGTATAATGCTCCCACTGAGAGCTATAAGGAAATGGCACCGGAGTGAAGGATGTCTTTATCAGGATGTTGTTGCCTAGGCAGGAAGGAGAGGGAGGCATTCGGAAAGTCTCAACTTTAACTCATTGCAGGGAGGCTGCGTGACATTGGCCAGTCGGTGTAAATGGCAATTTCCCAGGAATTTCCTCGGAGTTTAAGAACATGAGGAATAGGAGCAGGAGTAGGCCGCTGATCCTCGATCTCAACTCCACTTTCCCACCCGATCCCCGTATCTCTTGATTCCCCGAGAGTCCAAAAACCTATCGCTCTCAGCCTCGAATATACTCAACGATTTCAGTTTCTTCAGCTGAGCCACCGCAACGTCGCTGGAAGTGGTGCCGAATCCCGCGTTCACACCTTTTCTCGTCCGTTTACGATGCCTTTTCAAAAGCGATGCAACGTAGAGGTGAGCATCAGTAAAAGATTACATTTTAATAATTGTCCTTGATGTGTTCGTCAGCCTTGTTAATCATTCTTTTCTTTAATTGCTATTATTGAGGCATTCTATTAAATAGATTTCATAGGATCATACTGCACAGAAGGAGGCCATTCGGCCCATCGAGTCCGTGCCGGCTCTCTGTAGAGCAATCCAGTCAGTCCCATTCCCCCGCTCTATCCCCGTAGCCCTGCAAGTTTATTTCCCTCAAGTGCCTATCCAGACGCCCCTTGAAAACATTGAGTGTCTCCGCTTCCACCACTTCCGTCGGCAGCGAGTTCCAGGTCCTTACCACTCGCTGCGTAAAAATTTTTTTCCTCTCGTCCCTCCTGTACCTCTTGCTCAAAACCTTAAATCTGCGTCCCCTAGTCCTTGTACCATCAACTAGTGGGAACAGCCTTTCCCCGTCTAGCCTATCCAAACCCGTCATAATCTTGTACACCTCTATCAAATCACCCCGCAACCTCCTTTGCTCTAATGAAAACAAATCCAGCTTCTCCAACCTGTCCTTGTGGCTAAGATCCCCCATCCCCGGAACCATTCTGGTAAATCTCCTCTGCACCCTTTCAAGGGCCTTCACATCCTTCCTAAAGTGTGGTGACCAGAACTGGATGCAATACTCCAGTTGTGGCCTAAGCAGTGCTTTATAAAGGTTCAGCATAACCTCTCTACTTTTGTACTCAATACCTCTATTTATGAAGCCCAAGATCCGATATGCTTTGCTAACCACTCTCTCAATATGTCCTGCCACCTTCAGGGACCTATGCACATTAACTCCCAGGTCCCTCTGTCCCTGCACACTCTTTAAAACTGTGCCATTAAGTGTATATTGCCTCTCCCTGTTCATTCTGCCAAAATGCATCACCAAAATGCCAGTATATATCCAATTCCTTTTTGAAAGTTACGATTAAATCTGCTTCCACCAACCTTTCAGGCAGTGCGTTCCAGATCTTAACCTGCCTCTCAGAACCGCTCCCTTAGCAGTCCTCTCAGATGCCTGCACATTTGGGCAGAAAGCATTTCATTGGCTGTGAAGCGCTTTATGACGTCCTGAGGTCGTGAAATGCGCCACATAAATGCAAGTTTTTCTCGCTTTGTTTCACATTTGGAGAGGCTGGAAATTATTTTTGCACCAGATATGGCTACTTACCTTGTAGTAGCTGCATCCCTTTAACTCTGGTGAGCTCCCAGCATCCAGGAACAATCCAGGCCAACAGCTCACTCTGAATAATAAATGAGAGCTGACTGCGAAAGGTAGGCTCTTTTATGTTCGCAAAAGGCTCACAGTACCTCAACACTGAGATGGGAGAAGGTCCCCGAACAATTACAAGTAAGACCACTTTCTGAGATGCCCGTATTATTCGATGAATTTATACGAAGGAGCTTATTTTAGGATTAACCAGCAGAGTGCCAGGTAAAACTGAATTTCAAAAAGCATGGGGCCTTATTTTTTTTTTATTCGTTCATGGGCGTCGCTGGCAAGGCCGGCATTTATTGCCCATCCCTAGTTGCCCTTGAGAAGGTGGTGGTGAGCCGCCTTCTTGAACCGCTGCAGTCCGTGTGGTGAAGGTGCTCCCACAGTGCTGTTAGGGAGGGAGTTCCAGGATTTTGACCCAGCGACGATGAAGGATCGGCCGATATGCTTCTAAGTCAGGATGGTGTGTGACTTGGAGGGGAACTCGGAGGTGGTGGTGTTCCCATGCGCCTGCTGCCCTTGTCCTTCTAGGTGGAAGAGGTCGCAGGTTTGGGAGGTGCTGCCGAAGAAGCCTTGGCGAGTTGCTGCAGTGCATCTTGTAGATGGTACACACTGCAGCCACGGTGCGCCGGTGGTGGAGGGAGTGAATGTTTAAGGTGGTGGATGGGGTGCCAATCATGCAGGCTGCTTTGTCCTGGATGGTGTCGAGCTTCTTGAGTGTTGTTGGAGCTGCACTCATGCATTGGCTAATGATCAGTAGATCCCCAAAATAGGCAGGCATGGCGAGGACTCTTGAAAACGCATAAAGGGCCTCAAAAATAAAAGTGGCCAGCATAAAGGTGGGCCACAATAGGAGAACTGGCATCAGGAGCATGAGGTCCTCGATATGGCATCAAAGCATACTTATCGGGGCCAAGGAAAAGATGGTCTATCTTTTGGGGAAGGAAGACATGAGATGCAAAAGGTTTTCTGATTCTGGCAAGTTCTATTTTTATTTAAGTGCTTGTTTTTGTTCTGCAGCTATTGTTTAGCAAAATCACGGTCATGTAACCCGCTGTGATTTGATTGATAATAACAAGTGAAAACACATCTGTAATCTCCCTATCCCACTTTTATCAGCATCTCACAGTGGTTTAGAATAACTTGTTTTCAGTCAATTCCCGCAGTCTCAGATTAAAAAAAAAACCTCCTGAGGTAAAGTGCAAGTAAAAACATTCAGAAAGCAGTGCATCATATCTCCACGGGTGGCCTTTCCACACCACAGCCTTTCATTAGCTCCTTGGCCAAAGCCACAAGCTCTCTCCTGAGTGGGAGGACAGCAACAAAGAAGATGAAGTAGAATACATGAAACGGCCACCACTGATTCTGAAGGAATATAATCCATGGGCCAAAGCCCAGCGATGACAGAAAGAAAGATCTTTCCAAGACCTCAGGACGTCCCGAAGTGCTTTACAGCCAATAGAGTCATAGGGGGAAAAATTCAGTTGGTTTGCGCCTCCCGTTAGCGCCTTAAGAGGGCGCTAATGGGGCGCAAAGCAACTAGCGCCCGGGTGCGGCGCCGCCCACACCTCCCGTGAAATTCAGCGAGAGGTTAGCGGCGGCGCTAACCGGTAGCGCCCTGTGGCGCTGCGCCACCAGCGATGACGTCATCGCCGTGCGCAGCGCCCCGCTCGCGCTCCGGCCGCGATCTTCGGTAGCGTCCCTTGACTTACCGCCGGACACTATGTCCGACGGGGTCAGTGGGGGCCTACCTGCGGCCGGGGCGGCGCTAGTTAAAGGGGAGGTGGCGGGCGGCCATTTTTGTTGCTGGCCGCCTGCCAGCACCTGGGCCCGTTGCTGTCCCCGGCCCCCGTGAAGCCCTACACCCCCCCCCCCGGTGAAGTGCCGGCTGCGCTCCAAGAGCCCGGCACTTCTCTTGAGAGCCGGGCTCTTTTGCCGGCACTCCCGATCCCCGGGGGCCCAGCTGGGCCCCGGTTCGCGCTGCGCAAGGCCCCTCCCCTTTACGTAGCGCCACGATATTGACTCGCAGCGCCCCAAGAGGGATGCAGGGTGCTTCCAGTAATGCCCCACTTCCCTCTTGGGGCGCAACCACTCAATTTCCGGCACGGGGGCGCTAATTCTTATGGAGCGCTAAAAGTAGTGCCCCGGCGAAGCTAGCGCCCCAAAGGGGGCGCGACTGAATTTTTCCCCCATAGAGTTATACAGCACAGAAAGAGGCCCTTCGGCCCATCGTGTCCGCGCCGGCCATCAAGCCCTGTCTATTCTAATCCCATTTTCCAGCACTTGGTCCGTAGCCTTGTATGCTATGGCGTTTCAAGTGCTCATCTAAATGCTTCTTGAATGTTGTGAGGGTTCCTGCCTCTACCACCCTTTCAGGCAGTGAGTTCCAGATTCCAACCACCCTCTGGGTGAAAAGGTTTTTCCTCAAATCCCCTCTAAACCTCCTGCCCCTTACCTTGAAACTATGCCCCCTGGTTATTGACCCCTCTACTAAGGGGAAAAGTTCCTTTCTATCTACCCTATCTATGCCCCTCATAATTTTGCACACCTCAATCAGGTCCCCCCTCAGCCTTCTCTGCTCTAAGGAAAACAACCCCAGCCTGTCCAGTCTCTCTTCATAGCTGAAGCGCTCCAGCCCAGGTAACATCCTGGTGAATCTCCTCTGCACCCTCTCCAATTAAGTCCTTTTTTGAAGTGCAGTCACTGTTGTAATGTAGGACATGTGGCAGCCAATTTGCACACAGCAAACTCCCACATACAGCAATGTGATAATGACCAGATAATCCGTTATTTTAGTGATGTTGGTTGAGGGATAAATATTGGCCAGGACACTGGGAGAGAATTCCCATGGTCTTGAGTGAATGATGTTGTTTGTGGAGAGGGATTGGGAACAGAGTGTCCCAATTTACTCGATCTCTCTCATGCAATAAGTAAAAGAAAGACTTGCATTTATATAGCGACTTTCACAACCTCAGGACGTCCCAAAGCGCTTTACAGCCAATGAAGTACTTTTGAAGTGCAGTCACTGTTGAAATGTAGGAAATGTGGCAGCCAATTTGCGCGCAGCAAGGTCCCACAAACAGCAATGTGATAATGATCAGATAATCTGCTTTTAGATGTTGGTTGAGGGATATATATTGGCCGGGAGACTGGGGACAGTTCCCTTGGTGTTCTTCAAAATGATGCTATGTGATCTAGTACATCCACCTGAGAGGGCACGCAGTACCTCAATTTAACATCTCAACCTAAAGACAGCACCTCTGACAGTGCAGCACTGGAGTGTCAGCCTAGATTTTGTGCTCAAGTCTCTGGAGTAGGACTTAAACCCATAATCTTGGACACACAGGGCTGGATTTTCATTGACCCGTGGAGGTGGGTTTGGAGGCGTGTGGGGGGTTAAAATTGCGAAAACTGGCGGGCGGGCACAAGCCCGCCTCCATCCCGCCTCCACGCAATTTTCATTAAATCGTGTCTGCTGGACCCGACTCCGTCCCGCCTCTAAGAGGCGGGATAGGCTGTTAAGGCCCTTAACAAGCACTAAATTGCCTCTATAATGCCATTTTGAAAGGCCTTTGTGATTTTAACCCTTTTTCTACGTGAAGCACGCCTGTTCTGAACCACGAATGTGAAACCTGGCGGGAGCATATTTGGATAGCTGACGCTGGCTGGATGGCAGGCATATCTGGGAGTGGTGGTGGATGGGAGACATATCTGGGAGTGGTGGTGCAAAAATATCTGGGAGCAGACTTAGGGCTGCTGCTGCTCATTTTGCATCCAGGTCCTCTCACAGCAAAGGCCAGGCAGTCTTTGCAGACCTTCAATGCAGCAGCAATGATGACATCATCAGAGGCGACTTTCAGACTGAAACCACTAATTGGTTCATGGGTTCCCACATGCTGGAACTCAATTGCCCAATTAAGTGAAAATTCCATCAATCTCCCACATCCAATTTCAGGCGGGTGGATAACACGAAATGCGGATGACACGACCCCAACCCGACCCCAAGACAAAATCCAGCCCATAGTCTCATCGGGCTCAGAAAGCTTGCGATGCACAAGAAAAGTAGGTTTTGTGTCCAGCTCGCTACCGACACTGAACTGCATTCAGCAACTGTCCTCCATGTAACTCGTGGATGCCACCACTCAGTGCCCCCAGAGACATTTCTGACATTAAAAACAGAAAATGCTGGAAATACTCAGCAGGTCAGGCAGCATCTGTGGAGAGAGAAACCGAGACCCTTCGTCAGAACTGACATTGTTGGGTGAGCCTTGTGCCGGACATGTCATTCCCCTCAACCGCTGCCGCTGAACTTTTACCAGACCTTTCAACTCACTCGCCCACCCATTGTGTTGGCTCCAGTACATTTCAGTTTCGTTTTGTATCAGGAATGCAGCCAATGATGCATATTTATTTTCCGCTTGTTCTTTGTCAACACTAGTTCCCCCAATCTATTTGAATTACAGAGAACAAGGCCAAACAGGGACTAGAAAAGAAAAACTGCAGGGCTATGGGGAAGGAGCAGGGGAATGGAACCAATTGGATAACTCTTTCAAGGAAAGATAGTTCTAGGAAAGACAAGGTGACCCAATAGAGGACTTTAAAATTATGAAGGGGTTTGATAGGGTAGACACAGAGAAAATGTTTTTCCCTGTGTGGGAAATCCAAAACTAGCGAGGGGGTGATTTTGTGAATGGAGGCGAGTTGGAGGCGGGACTGTTGCTTGTTGGGTTTCAGTCCCGCCTCCATTAGTTGTGGCCAACCCATGCTATTTTCCCTTGATTGACCTTGTTCAGCCCGCCCAGCGGGCTTAGCAGGCCAATTAAGGGAAAGCTGGTTGCAGAGCACGTCAACGTATGACGTGTCATCTGTCAAAAATTTTTGACAGATGAATTGTCATCGTTTGCCAGCTCTGTGAAGCTGTCAAACAGTGACAATCTCTGTAGTTTGATGAAGCCTTGCATACAAGACCTCATCAACCTTCTTTCTTTTACAGAATTGAGATGTTTGTTGCATCTGAGAATGCAACGGCCATCTCTCATCTGCAACACGGAGGTGCGAGACTCTCCGTATAGAAACCGACTGAAGCCTGCAGGAAGAAACAAAGGGAAGTACACTTTTAAAAACACTTAGCACTTACCTCAGATACTCACCTCTCCACTCTTGCACCCATCACTTCCCTTCACACCACACTTTTGCACCTCCCCCCCGCCCCCCCCCGACTCCCGCAGACCCAGTACTCGCCTCGTTGAGCTGGTGGGTTTTGGAGCCATCGGGAAGCCCGCACTTGTGAGGGCAAATTGGGATAATCCTATTTTCTGCCTGTTAACTACCTGTTAACAGGCAGTTAATAGGCTTTAATCCCTTCCCGCCTCCTGGGAAGATTGCATGGAGGTGGGTTGGGGGCGGGTTTTACACCCGCCCCCAAATTCTGCCATTTTCCCAGCAGTCCCGCCTCCATACCCGCCCCCTAAGAGTCATAAACATAAGATAATCACTAATAAATCCGATAAGGAATTCAGGAGAAACTTCTTTACCCAGAGAGTGGTTAGAATGTGGAACTCGCTACCACAGGGAGTAGTTGTGGTGGACAGCGTAGATGGCTTTAAGGGGAAGCTGGATAAGTCCGAGGTAGAAGGTTATTCCAATAGTTTGAGATGAAGTCGGGTGGGAGGAGGCTCGATGGAGCACCAACACCGGCATAGACTAATGGCCTGCTTCTGCGCTGTAAATTCGATGTAATTCTGTAACACTTTATTTAGCACTTAGAGCCAAAGGGCTGGATTTTGATACTGGGGCGGGTTGGGGTCGTGTTATCCACCCGCCTGCAATTGGATGTGGGAGATGGTTGCAATTTTCACCTAATTGGGCAATTGAGTTCCAGCATGTGGGAACCCATGAACCAATTAGTGTTTTCAGTCTGAAAGTCGCCTCTGATGATGTCATCATTGCTGCTGCATTGAAGGTCAGAGACTGCCTGGCCTTTGCTGTGAGAGGACCTGGATGCAAAATGAGCAGCAGCTCTATCTGGGAGAGAGAGAGAGAATTTGTTTTTGCTCCACCACTCCCAGATGCCAGCCAGCCACTCACTGATACTCAGCGCAGCCACCGATAGTCAGCTATCCACATGTGCTCCCGCCAGGTTTCACAATCGTGGTTCAGAACAGGCGTGCTTCACGTAGAACAAGGGTTAAAATCACAAAGGCCTTTCAAAATGGCATTATAGAGCCAATTTAATACTTGTTAAGGGCCTTAACAGCCTATCCCGTCTCTTAAAGGCGGGACGCAGGCGGGACCAACAGACACAATTTCATCAAAATTGCGTGGAGGCGGGATGGAGGCGGACTTGTGCCCGCCCGCCAGTTTTCGCAATTTTAACCCCCCACATGCCTCCAAACCCGCCTCCACGGGTCAATGAAAATCCAGCCCATAGAGCCACAATGGTACAGAAGGAGGCCATTCGGCCCATCGAGTCCGTGCCGGCCATTTAAGCCATTTTATTTCTCAAGACAGGTAATCGGTTAACATTTCAAGGCCTTTCTCCTGCTTGAAATTGTGGAATGTTCTGGCACATGTGATGCCCTGGGTCCTGTGCACAGGTGTCTTATTTTGTGCCAGGAAGTTCACAAAATACAGTTGAAAACAATCCATTTCCCATTGATAGGAAAATAATAATGGCAGATAATTTTGATATGTAATACCTTGTGCCAAAGCTTTGTAAAAAAAAAGATATTTTTTCTTCTAAATGCTGCAGTTACCTTCGAACTAGATTCACATTGTACAAAATTGCATGTCAAAGTATTACGTGACAGAGTGCGAGCTATCAAAGTTTAGGTTGAATTGAGGTGACGAGCCTAGAGATGGCTGTTGGGGATATTGGCCGGGATATCCATCGGAGCTCCACCACCGTAACTTCGCCGCAAACCCAGTTTACACTGTACTTACGGCAAAGTTACGAGGGCGGAGCGGGAGCAGCTCAGAGGATTTATTCGTTTATGGGATGTGGGCGTCGCTGGCAAGGCCGGCATTTATTGCCCATCCCCAGTTGCCCCTTGAGAAGGTGGTGGTGAGCTGCCTTCTTGAACCGCTGCAGTCCGTGTGGTGAAGGTGCTCCCACAGTGCTGTTAGGGAGGGAGTTCCAGGATTTTGACCCAGCAACAATGAAGGATCGGCGATATACTTCCAAGTCAGGATGGTGTGTGACTTGGAGGGGAACTTGGAGGTGGTGGTGTTCCCATGCGCCTGCTGCCCCTTGACCTTCTACATAGAAACATAGAAACATAGAAGATAGGAGCAGGAGTAGGCCATTCGGCCCCTCGAGCCTGCTCCGCCATTCAATGCGATCATGGCTGATCATCCAAATTCAGTACCCTGTCCCTGCTTTCTCCCCATATCCCTTGATCCCCTTAGCCTTAAGAAATATATCTAACTCCTTCTTGAATATATTTAATGAATTGGCCTCAACTGCCTTCTGTGGTAGAGAATTCCACAGGTTCACCACTCTCTGGGTGAAGAAATTCCTCCTCATCTCAGTCCTAAATGGCTTACCCCTTATCCTTAGACTGTGACCTCTGGTTCTGGACTCCCCCGCAATCGGGAACAGCCTTCCTGCATCTAGTCTGTCTAGTCCTGTTAGAATTTTATAAGTTGCAATGAGATCCCCTCTCATTCTTCTAAACTCTAGCGAATATAAGCCCAATCGACCCAATCTCTCTTCATACGTCATTCCTGCCATCCCAGGTATCAGTCTGGTGAATCTTCGCTGCACTCCCTCCATGGCAAGAACATCCTTCCTCAGATAAGGCGACCAAAACTGCACACAATACTCAAGGTGTGGTCTCACCAAGGCCCTGTACAACTGCAGCAAGACATCCTTCTAGGTGGAAGAGGTCGCGGGCTTGGGAGGTGCTGCCGAAGTAGCCTTGGCGAGTTGCTGCAGTGCATCTTGTAGCCATTGTTGCATGATAAGTCGATAAGCCATTTCTTTGACTGCTATTGGAGCGCAGGGCATTAACCTGTATACACAAATAGCAAGCAATGTGACCAACAAAGCCTAGGCCTTTGGGGAGCGAATGGTCCTGAAAGTTGGAAAAATGCAGTCAGCCAAATTGGGCAGAGAAGCACTCCCCATTGTGTGCTTAATTGATGTGGGGAATCCACTGTGTTGAATGTGTTGGGAAATCCAGATTGCAAGGAATATCATCAAAAGTACTCTTATATTGGTGTGTAATTGCTCTTTCTCATTCAGCAGTAATCTGGTGGTGAAGTGAATGGTTATCCTGCCATCCCATATGTTTAAGAGGGAGGCAGTGTTCTCCTTGACCTACTTCAATGATATTGATTTGAATGGTGCTGTGGTTCAAAAGGACACAGCATTCATTAGGCCACTTATGTTTCCAGTTGTACCTGATTCAATGTTTAGACAGATAGGCATAGAGTCATAACGGCACAGAAGGAGGCCATTCGGCCCATCGAGTCCAAGCCGGCTCTCTGCAGAGCAATCGAGTCAGTCCCATTCCCCCCGCTCTATCCCCGTAGCCCTGCAAGTTTATTTCCCTCAAGTGCCTATCCAGTCTCCCCTTGAAAACATTGAGTGTCTCCGCTTCCACCACTTCCGTCGGCAGAGAGTTCCAGGTCCTCGCCACTCGCTGCGTAAGAAAGTTTTTCCTCACATCCCCCCTGTATCTTTTTGCCAAAACCATAAGGGGGAAAAATTTGGTTGCTTTGCGCCTCCTGTTAGCGCCCTAAGAGGGCGCTAATGGGGCGCAAAGCAACTAGCGCTTTACTACTGCGCCCGCAGATCGTGACGTCAGCCGAGCGTGCAACGCCCTGGTAGCGCCCCGGACCGGATATTGAGTGGCGCCCCCTGCCTTACTGCCTGCCGCTAGCAACGACAGGTTGAGGGGAGCGTTTTGCAGTCGGGAAGGGATTGGGGGAGCGCTATTTAAAGGTGAGTGCTTCCTGCCTTTTTTTGTTGGCGACAGTTTTGCATAACGCATTCTGAGAGAGAGAGAGAGACTTCTGGAGATATTCAACGCTGTGTGAAGGAGTTTTGGGTACTGAGCAGCACTTTACATTCCTTGCATCGATTTAGAAATTCCTCCCCCTCCTTTCCCTTTTCCCTAGCATTATCCCAATCGACATTTGGGTAATTAAAGTCCCCCAATATCGCCACTCTATAGCTCTTGCATAACTCTGCGATTTCCCTGCAGATTTGCTCCTCTACCTCCCTCTCACTTTTGGAGGCCTATAGAATACCCCCAATAGGGTGATCATACCCTTTTTGCTCCTCAACTCTAACCAAATGGATTTTGTCCTTGTCCTCTCAAGAACATCCTCCCTTTCCAACACTACAATGTCTTCCTTAATCAGCACTGCCACCCCACCTCCCTTTTTTCCTTCCCTATCTTTTCAGAGCCACTCAGTAGTAGACGCTAGCAGATACTGAAACATGTATGTGTGGCATTGTTCCTTCAGAAACAGAGAGACTCCCTTGCAAATCAAATGCATTTCCAGACAAACCAATTCGTCCTCTAAAGGGTGAGTTTGAGGATTTTGAAGGCGATGCTTTGAGGAACAGGGAGACTGTGAAACAGGAATATCATCGAAGCATATAGCACAGAAGGAGGCCATTCAGCCCACCGTGCCTGTGCTGGCTCTTTGAAAGAGCCGTCCAATTAGTCCCACTTTCCCCGCTCTTTCCCCATAGCCCTGCAAATGTTGCCTTTTTAAGTATCTATCCAAGTCCCTTTTGAAAGTTACTATTGAATCTGTTTCCACCGCCCTTTCAGGCAGCGCATTCCAGATCACAACAACTCGCTGAGTAAAAAAAAATTCTCATCATCTTCCCTCTGGTTCTTTTGCCAATTACCTTCAATCTGTGTCCTCTGGTTACCGACTCTCCTGCCAGTGGAAACAGCTTCTCCTTATTTACTCGTATCAAAACCCCCTCATAATTTTGAACAGCTCTATTAAATCTCCCCTTAACCTTCTCTGCTCCAAGGAGAACAATCCCAGCTTCTCTAGTCTATTCAGCATAACTGAAGTCCCTCATCACTGGTATCATTCTTGTAAATGTCCTCTGAACCCTCTCCAAGACCTTGACATCCTTCCTGAAGTGTGGTGCCCAGAATTGGATGCAGTTTTCCAGTTGAGGCCTAGCCAATGATTTACAATGACTGGTAATAGGTGAGTAGAACTAGATGCAAGACATAGATGGTGAAATGCTGCGTGAGTTGGAGCTTATGCTGGGATGAATGCACAAGGCTGGTAAGGAGGGCAATGAAAATGTCTAGATATAATGTTATTCATTGTTGGACTTCAAAGGGACATGACTTCTATTAGGCTGTTTACACAGTCAGTGCAGACTTGGACCGCCTCACAGTGTTCAGAGCTGCCCTGACGTGACAGACACTGAAACAGAATTCCACAGTAAAGGCTCATCGAAAGTTCTCCTGTGCTCTGTGATGGTTTTTCGCCCCCAAAGAAAATGCTTCTTCAAAACCTCTTAGCTATCCCGAGATTTGAGCACATAATCTAGGCTGACACTCCAGTGCGGTGCTGAGGGGGTGCCATCTTTTGGATGAGCCGATAAACCGAGGTCCCATCTGCGCTCTCAGGTGGACATAAAAGATCCCACGGCACTATTTCAAAGAAGAGCTGGGGAGTTTTCCTTGATGTCCTGGGGCCAATATTTATCCCTCAATCAACATCACTAAAAATAGGTTATTTGATCATTATCTCATTTGTGGGAGCTTGCTGTGAGAAAATTGGCTGCCACGTTTCCTACATTAAAGAAAGACTTGCATTTATATAGCGCCTTTCACGTCCACCGGACGTCTCAAAGCGCTTTACAGCCAATGAAGTGCTTTTTGAAGTGTAGTCACTGTGTAATGTGGGAAACGCAGCAGCCAATTTGCGCACAGCAAGCTCCCACAAACAGCAATGTGATAATGACCAAATAATCTGTTTTTGTTATGTTGGTTGAAGGATAAATATTGGCCCAGGACACCGGGGAGAACTCCCCTGCACTTCTTCGAAATAGTGCCATGGGATCTTTTACGTCCACCTGAGAGAGCAGACTGGGCCTTGGTTTATCGTCTCATCCGAAAGACGGCACCTCTGACAGTGCAGCGCTCCTCAGCATTGCACTGGAGTGTCAGCCTAGCTTTATGTACATTACAACAGTGACTAAACTTCAAAAGTACTTCATTGGCTGTAAAGCGCTTTGGGACGTCCTGAGGTTGTGAAAGGCGCTATATAAATGCAAGTCTTTCTTTTTTTTTATTGCATGAGAGAGATCGGGTTAATTGAGATGCTTTGCTCCAAGATGATGGCCAAGATTGTTACACTTATTCAGTGACTGTTTCTTGCTGTATTCCGTAACTGCCTAATTACATATCAGTTTTATTAGCAGTACAGGGACTTTTCAGAGGCTCATTTCTATTCATTGCCAAGAATTTAAAACACCCAACTGCACAATCAAATAACAATTGTCGCATTAGGACTAAGAAATTTAAATAAATCCCTAAAATAAATCAGTTACACCCTGGATTGGTTATTAAAACCATAACATACGAACATACGAGAAAGGCCAGGGCACGATCAGCTGGTCCATTGAGCCTGTCCCCTCCTGGCACGGTGTAACATCTGCATACCAACACTACCCAACAAACGCCTTAGAGAAACCGCAAATTACATAAAGTGTGCAGCACAGAAACAGGCCATTCAACCCAATAGATCTCTGCTGGTGTTTATGCTCCACATGTGCCTCCTCCCACCCCTCTTCATCTCACCCTATCAGCATAACCTTCTATTGCCTTCTCCCTCATGAACTTACCTAGCATTCCCTTACATGCATCTATGCTATTCGCGTCAATGCGGTAGCGAGTTCCACATTCTCACCACTCTCTGGGCAACGATTTATACAATTTTCTCTTGCAAAATAATATCAGAGACTTAGGAATAGGAGTAGGCCCTTGAGCCTTTTCCATCATTCAACTAATTCATCTTAACCCCATCTACCCGCCTTGGTTCCGTAACCCTTAATACCCTTACCTAACAAACGTGGGAGTGACTGGTCGGTGGAATGGAAATTCACTGGGGGTAAAATTCGCTTTGACGATAGCATAAAACAAGCACCTGTTGTCTTAAATCATTGTTCTGTTGTTCACTTGAGCAGTAACAAATTCAGTCTTCTGGTTATAATCATTTTATTCTTTAACTTCAGCATAAAAAGCAATTTACAAGCGGAGTATAGTCACAGATAGAGCACGCGTGCCCAGGCATGGGTCCCGCCTCATGCTGCTTGAACAAAGGAAAAAGATTATATTTATACACTGTTTTCTTATCAAACTGGAACTGGCATTGCCCAATATGGTAGTCTTTGGCTACTCCATAGTCCAGAGACACAAGTCTGCATTTTCTTCAACATACATCAACAACGTTAGATGCATGTAAAAACATCGTGGCCTTGCTGTGGTAAGCATAACCCTTCTAGTCTCTAGACGTTCTTATAACATAACATTTCTAATCTAAACATTCTATTATGAAAATATCCAAGGCCACCAACTGTTGCTAAGTGAAATCTGTATCTCTCGCTCTCTCTAATGATACCAACCATATTTTTTCCCTATATTGAATGAACTAAAGATGAACACCTTTCGGAAGCTGAATTAACTGAGTTCCATATGCCAACAGCAGCTGATTTACTTTTCAATTAAATAAGAAAGATATAATGCCTTTCACAACCTAAGGACGCGCCAAGTTGCTTTACAGCCAATGAAGTACTTTTGAAGTGTAGCCACTGTTTTAATATAGGAAGTGTGGCAGCCAGCAAGAACATAAGAACATAAGAAATAGGAGCAGGAGTCGGCCATTTGGCTCTTCGAGCCTGCTCCCCCATTGAATAAGATCATGGCTGATCTTCTACCTCATCTCCACTTTCCTGCACTATCCCCATATCCCTTGATTCCCTTAATATTCAAGGTTCCATAAACAGCAATATATTAATGACCAAATAATCTGTTGGCTGAGGGATAAATATTGTCCAGGACAACATGAAGAAACTATGGGGGAAAATTGGCAGTTTCACTCCCATTCTTTCTTTCTTGCTTTCAGTCTTTCTTTCTCTCTCCCTCCCAATACTTCTTCCCACCTCTCTTGTAAGTGCTGACTCATGCTGGGGATTGGTTCCACAGGTGCTGGTCACCCCGCGCCCCCAGCGTCTTGTTCAAGTGGCCATTTTTCATCTCTGAGCCTCAACAGTGAGTGGTGGCTGGCTATTTGACTACAGGGACAATTACAGCTGAGACCAATCCTATTCAAAGCCAATGTTCACACTTTCCAGAAAGGGTCCCTGGATAGTGATCTGGAGCAGGAACCCTAGCGTATGTTCACCTAGAACCATAGTTCAGTACAGCACAGAAGGAGGCCATTCGGCCCATCGAGTCTGCGCCGGCTCTTTCGAAGAGCAATCCAGTTAGTCCCACTCTTTCCCCATATCCCAGCAATTTTTTCTCCTTCAAGTATTTATCCAACTCCCTTTTGAAGGCTAGTATTGAATCTGTATCCACCACCCTATCAGGTGCTGCATTCCAAATCCTAACCACTCGCTGCATAAAAAAGTTTTTCCTCATGTCGCCTCTGGTTCTTTTGACAATCACCTTCAGCTATCGGTAACAGTTTCTCTTTATTTGCTCGATCTAAACCCTTCATGATTTTGAACACCTCCATCAAATCTCCTCTTCGCCTTCTCTGCTCCAAGGAGAACAACCCCAGCTTCTCTAGTCACATAACGGTATTCCCTCATCCCTGGAACCTCGCTAGCCTAAGGTAAATTGTAGCCTCCCAACTGCTGTCCTGCCTGAGAGGGTGGTGGAGGCAGAATCAGTCGTGGCTTTCAAAAGGGAGTTGGATCAGTGCCTGCAGGGCTACGGGCAAAGGGCGGGGGGTAGTGGGACTAGCTGAAGCGCTCTTGCAGAGAGCCGGCACTGTAACCATTCTATGGCTGATATCAGTAACTCAACACAGGCCACAAATTGAACTTTCTGATTTATATGGCACCATCTTAACCAATTGAGTCACTGAGGGAGTGGAGTCCATTGGGACTCGATGGTGGGAGAGAATGATTTAACATTTGTCTGATGTCAGCCCTATTTACAGTAATGGGGGAAATTTAGAACGGCGTCAGAGAGCTTTGGTTTGACATTTAAGGTAGCTAGGATTTAATAGTTAGTGAATAATGAGGTGTTAAACTGACCTTTCTCGATGAACATTTAACAGATTAACATTTGCAAAGGTGCAAAATATGGGCCATTGCCCTTTTTAAGCGTAGATTGTGTATGTGGAATTTAAAACTGTCCACTTCAATTAGCCCGATTATTATGCACTTAATAGGCCAGAGGATGGAGCAGGAGGTCAGAGGTCAAATGTGGAAAGGGGTCCCTAACAGTTCATCCTTAGTTCAGTTTAGATTACAGTTTATTACAACTTTTGCATATTCAACAACCAAATAGACTTAAGGGTGAATATGTTTTGCCCTCTTGGATAATGAAATGTCTAATAAGTATATTAAAAATAAGATTGTCAGCATCAATTTCTTTTATTTCTTCCAACTGTCTCCTCTCCTTTCCTGAAGCGACTGATTAATCCGACCGCTTGCTTGCATGGCTATTCTAGTACCTAACCCAAATGGCTATTCTTACGCTTCAATGAGCAACGAGACAGGCTGTTCAGGTCGGGCGCTGACAGGTATATTCACAGATGACCCTGTTCCCACATGTACACTTGCCAACAGGAGTCATGTGATACATATACATGCCACCTTCAATGAAGTCAAACATCCCAAGTCCTTTAACTTCTTTACCCAGAGAGTGGTTACATAAGAACATAAGAAACAGGAGCAGGAGCAGGCCATTTGGCCCCTCGAGCCTGCTCCGCCATTCAATAAGATCATGGCTGATCTGATCTTGGCCTCAACTCCACTTTCCCCGTCCGCTCCCCATAACCCTTGACTCCCCTGTAGCTCAAATATCTGTCTATCTCCACCTTGAATAATATCATTGATTCCGCCTCCACAGCTCTCTGGGGTAGAGAATTCCAAAGATTCACGACCCTCTGAGAGAAGGAATTCCTCCTCATCTCCGTCTTAAAGGGGCGGCCCCTTATTCTGAAACTACGCCCCCTAGAATCTGGAACTCGCTATTACATGGAGTAGTTGAGGCGAATAGCATCGATGCATTTAATGGGGGGGAGTGAGCCTTTGCCTCAGTGGTAGCAAGCATTCCCGCCTCTGGGCCAGAAGGTGCAGGGTTCGAACCCTCACTCCAGACAGTCCCAGCTAGTGGAGTCGGAGCTCCGGCTCCGAACTCTGGGTTGACATCCAGCGGGAAACTCGCGTCCAGTGGGTGTGGGTGGCCCCCCTCATCGTAAGGGTTGTGGGAGCCCATAAAACCCTCCCGCCGTATAGGACTAACCACCCTATTGGCTGGTATAAGGATGGTTATGGCCATGGAAGGAGCGTTCACGTTGCTGCCTAGTCAGACAGTTAATCAGCTGGCGAATCCTTCCACTGTTCTCCAAGGGAAGAGTGAGAAGATACGAAATGAAGATGATTTAAGGGGGAGCTAGCTAAGCACAGGAGGGAGAAAGAAAGAGAAGGTTATGCTGATCGGGTGAGATGAAATAGGGTGGGAGGAGGCTCGTGTGGAGCATAAACATCGGCATGGACGAGTCGGGCTGAATGGCCTGTTTCAGTGCTGTACATTCTATGTAATGTAAGAGAGGGGGCAAATAGGATGCCGAGCAGGAGTTGGGAAAACAGTCAAGGGAAGCGGTCGAAGGCATGGTCCAAGAAGATGGGCAGCGATGTGACAAGGTGGAGGGGTTAAGAAGAGATTGCAGTCATCATGAAGGGAAACTCTGGTTGAGTTTTCCCCCTCCCTAGCCCAGGCCAATTCCAACGTCAGCAACCGCTACACTACCTGAGGTTGCGAAATTCAGCACAGACTGGGTACTGGACCTGGAACCTGGCCCGTATGGCTACAGGAACTATCCTCATCTGCATTTGCCAACCTGGCAACCTGCTATCTTACAAGACAGAAATGACTCGAGTATCTGGTCCAAATAAATTTTGTGCATGCTATCGCTCTCGGGGCCAGAATTCCCATGGGGCGGAGGGTGGGGGCGGGGGCGGGGGTTGGCTCCCGATCGGCCACAGTAACTTTGATGGAATATCTCCAGAAACCCTGGAGAAATGGTGAAAACACCATTTTGTTGTTTATGGCATTGTAAGGGCGAAGAGAAACACAAATCTCCTGCGACACGGTTTCACCTGAAGGCCAAAACAGTTGTGTCCATGTGTGTCTTTCCCCAGTGTGCAGTATGTAAATTTCCTACAGAGCCCATCAAATTCCATATAAATAAATAGGCTGTGTTATTAAAAATTTACTGCCCTACTTAGTGTTTCTTTTCAACTCCGGGCTGCTAGTGGAAATGTTGAGTAACTGAAATCTGCATAACAAACGGGAAATGCTGGAAATACACAGCATCTGTAAAGTAGAAAAGATGGATTCAGATGTAGACTTCCCAGCAAAATGGGAGATCAGTAAATATCGGACGGAACGAAACGAAGGGCGGGGGAGAACAGCAGGAATAGGTGGGGCCAGGGATCGTTAACAACTGTCGCAAGGAAGGAACAAATTGGGGGAAAAATTGGGTTGCTTTGCGCTTCCTGTTAGCGCCCTTGAGTGCCGGGCTCTTTTGCCGGCACCCCACTCCCTGGTGGTCCAGCAGGGCCCCGGTATGCGCTGTGCCAGGCCCCTCCCCTTTTAATCAGGGGAGGGAGGCCTGCAGTACCGCGGCGCTACATGCCGACGCGCGTGACACTGTTGCACGTAGCGGCGCGATATTGGTGGCGCCCCAAGAGGGAGGGGGAGCGTGCCCAGTGTAAGCCTTTCTCTTGCTACTGTTCGGACCTCGAGAATTAGGAATAAGCGTAACAATGGCAGACAAGTATGTGATCAATAAAATTGGTCTTTATTCACACTACAGCTCAAAATTCAAGTGTACATCGCAATCAATATGCACCCAATTTATCCGTCCATAAAAGTACTCCCTAGCAACTTACACGCTACCTCCAGGCGATTTATATCCTAAATCAACCGTACATAAAAGTACCCTTTAACAATATCTAAGCTCTATGTCCGACTTTTATACATACTCCTTCATCTCTGGATGATCGGTCCAGGAAAAGTCGTAAGTCGAAACATAGACTGGCCAGCTTTGTTGCACATCGCACTGCGATATTGAATGGTAGCTCCCCAGGAAGGAAGGGTAGCGCTTCCAGTAGCGCCCCACCTCCTGCTTGGGGCGCTACCATTCAATTTCTGGTGCGGGGGGGCGCTAGTTTTTTCGGGGCGCTAAAAGTAGCACCCCCGGCGAAGGTAGCGCCCCAAAGGGGGCGAGATCCAATTCTTCCAATGGGTTTAACAGCCTGTCAACAGGTTTTCCTAAAAAGTCGGAAAATGAGGTGAAAAGGTTCTGGATGAGAAGCAAAGGCCATCTCAGTCAGGCAGTGAAGAGGAAAGTGGGAGCGAAAATAACTTAAAAGGTGTCATTTGGTAGCGCTCTCACCCCTGAATCAGAAGGTTGTGGGTTCACTCCCACGATAGACTTGCACCAAAAGGGGTAGTTTTTCCTCTTCACCTTCTGGGCAGTAATCTGGCAGAGTAGATCACCTGCTCATTGTGGAACTTGCCTGATTTTTATTCTGTTGGTTTCAATGGGATGAAAATTGGACTGGTTCTATCATGGGTGGGTGGTCCGTTCTGTTAGATTGCTGCCCAGGCAGCGAAGATGAAAATCTACCCCGTAATTTAGGTTGACACCGAGGGAGTGCCGCATCATTGGAAGCACTGCCTGCAAGATTCAGTGTGAAGCCCAAAGGCCTGTCTTCCTGCTCAGGTCAATGTAAAAGATCCCATGGTGCCACTTGAAGAAGGGCAGGGATTTCTCCTGGTGTCCTGACTGGCATCCATCCCTTTATTTGGCCGTATCTTGCATTTGCTTTTTATGGGACCTTGCTCTGTGCAAATTGGCTGCTGCATCTGCTAACGTTAAGAGCAATATTTCAGAAACGACTTTTTGGTTGTGAAATGCTTTGGGACGTCCTCAGGGTGTGATAAAAGACTATGGGGGAGAAATTCGGTATCGCCCCGTTTGGGGCGCAATTATCAGCCGGGCGCAAAGTTTAGTGCCTGGCGCTAATTATCGCCTCCGACTGCAAACTTGGCTTCTATCGCCCCTGGAGGTGATTGGAGCGCTAAATCAGGCGCTACACACCTCTCTTAAGGCGCTAACGCCGAGGAGCGAGGCGCTACCTCAGAGCGCTGGCGAAGCTCATGTGATGTCAGTTAGCAATGGAACACAGACCCATTGGCGCGGGCCAGTTCTTAAAGGGGATGGTCGATCTTGCTCTCCATCCACACCCTGCTCATTGCAGCCTTGAATCTCGGCCTGGAGAGACCTGTACATCAATTCTGCTGGAAAGAACAACGGAGAGGACCAGGAATAGAGCTCAGAGTGCAACCCCCATAGTCTCTTCTAAATCGATGCAAGGAAGTTCAAATCAAAATGAACCTGCAAAGTACCCAAAACTCCTTCACACAGCATTGAATCTCTCCAGAAGTCTCTCTCTCTCTCTCTCTCTCTCTCAGAATGCATGGTGCAAAAATATCGTCGACAAAAAGGCAGGAAGCGGTCGCCTTTAAATAGTGCTCCCCCAGTCCCTTCCCGACTGCAAAATGCTCCCCTCAACCTGTCGTTGTTAGCGGCAGGCGGAAAGGCAGGGGGCGCCACTCAATATCCGGTCCGGGGCGCTACCGGGGCGTTGCACGCTCGACTGACGTCACGATCTGTGGGTGCAGGAGATCGTGGCGGTAGTGTTTAGCGCCGCCGCAAAATGTCTGGTCAATTTTGCGAGCGGCGCAAACATCGCCGCGCCCGGGCGCTAGTTGCTTTGCGCCCCATTAGCGCCTTCTTAGGCCGCTAACGGGAGGCGCAAAGCAACCGAATTTTCCCCCCCTCTATGACTGCAAATGTACTCTTTGTTCTTAAAATGGCAAGGGAATTAAATGGAAGGGGGAGGAATAAGGAAAGATTGTGAGAAGCTAGGGTCATGAAATAGCGCCTTTCACGACCTCAGGATGTCCCAAAGCGCTTTACAGCCAATGAAGCACTTCTGAAGTGTAGTCACTGTTGTAATGTAGGAAATGCAGCAGCCAAGTTGGGCACAGCAAGCTCCCACAAACAGCAACGTGATAATGACCAGATCATCTATTTTAGTTTGCTGAGGTCAATATTCCGGCCGGAGGTCTCCAGAATGCCGAGGACAATGATGGGAAACTATTGCTGAAGTTTCCTTTTGAACTTGGTTGGAGCAGTTTAGGAAGCTGAAGGCCTAAGTGTCACAATAGCAAAATACTGCGGATGCTGGAAATCTGAATTAAAAACAGAAAATGCTGCAAACACTCGGCAGGTCAGGCAGCATCTGTGGAGAGAGAAACAGAGTTAACCTTTCAGGTTCTGACGAAGGGTCATCGACCTGAAACGTTAACTCTGTTTCTCTCTCCGCAGATGCTGCCTGACCTGCTGAGTGTTTCTGGCCCAAATATCTCCATGGCTTCTTCCGATCTGATCCTCAGGTCCCCAAACAGCATCCAGTGCATTAAGGTGTGATTAAAAATATTCTGCTTTAACGGATAGCTCGAGTCTTAGCTTTCCTTAATCGGCTTCTCTTTGATAACTGGGTAGAATTGGTCTTAAGAGATAAAGAGCTGATATTGATTGCCATGCGTGTTCAAGCTGAAACATTGCCTCATCATTCAAACATCAATTATTTAATGCGCCGGTGAGCTGCAGATGGAGTATTCTGTCCTGAGACTTGGCATGGTTTTATCTAAATATATATAAGGCACAGCAGATAGTTTCTAAACTGGTAATCCACTGTCAGAAACAAGCTCGGGTTACTATAGAATCATACAGCACAGGAGGAGGCCATTTGGGCCATCATGCCTGTGCTGGCTCATCAAAAGAGCTGTCCATATGTCCCACTCACCCTGCCCTTTCTCCTAAACCATGCAAATTTTTCCTCTTCAAGTATTCATCCAATTCCCTTTTGAAAGTTACTATTGAATCTGCTTCCACCACCCTTGAAGGCAAGGTATTCCAGATCACAACAACTCACTGTGTAAAAATAATTCTCAACTCCCCGCTGGTTCTTTTGCCAACTATCTTAAATCTGTTACAATAGCAGAATACTGCGGATGCTGGAAAACTGAAATCACAACAGAAAGCGCTGGAAAAACTCAGCAGGCCAGGCGACATCCGCGGAGAGAGAAACAAGTGTTAACGTTTCAGGTCGAAGACTCTTCGTCAGAACTGAGAAAAAAGCAGGAAATGAAACAGATGAAGTTTGGAGGCTGGGGGGAATGAATAAAAGAACAAAAGGGGAGGTCTGTGAGGAGCAGAGACATTAAGAGATGCTCGAGGCGAGACGAGATGGTAATAGGACAGGTTAAGAAACAAAAGGTGGCTCAGAAGTGTGAAATGCGCTGGCAGAATGAAAGACAGCTGCCATGGGAGAGAGAGGGAAAAAAAGGGAAAAGGCACAAACCTAAAGTCTGGATAAAAAATATATATACACGGATGTTGCCTGGCCTGCTGAGTTTTTACAGCGCTTGCTGTTGTTATCTTAAATCTGTGTCTTCTGCTAACTGACTCTTCTGCCAGTGGAAACAGTTTCTCCTTATTAACTCCTATCAAAACCCCTCATGATTTTGAACACCTGAGAGTGCTGCACTGTCGGAGGTGCCGTCTTTCGGATGAGACGTTAAACCGAGGCCCCGTCTGCTCTCTCAGGTGGACGCCAAAGATCCCGCGGCCACTATTTCGAAGAAGAGCAGGGGGAGTTTATCCCCGGTGTCCTGGCCAATATTTATCCCTCAACCAACATAACAAAAAGAGATTATCTGGTCGTTTATCACATTGCTGTTTGTGGGAGCTTGCTGTGCGCAAATTGGCTGCCGCGTTTCCCACATTACAACAGAGACTCCACTTCTAAAGTACTTCATTGGTTGTAAAGCGCTTTGAGACGTCCGGTGGTCGTGAAAGGCGCTATAGAAATGCAAGTCTTCTTCTATTAAATCTCCCCTTAGCTTTCTCTGCTCTAAGGAGAACTACCCCAGCTTCTCGAGTCTCTCTCAGTAATGGAAGTCCCTCATCCCTGATATTATTCTAGTAAATCTCCTCTGCACCCTCTCTAAGGTCTTGATGTCCTCCCTAAATGATAGCACCAATAATGTCAGGCCGCATACCAAGAAGGATGCTCCTCCTGTTATTAGGTGCCAGGTACAAACTATCACCACAGCGAGTTCCCCTCGAAAGCCGCCACAGAAAGAGCTGCGTACTGATCTCAGACCATTCTGGAGACAGGCGCGTTAGCACTAAATTGGTACTAAATTGGAAATGCGTATTGCAAATGGAAATATTACACTGAGGCAGTCGGGGTGCATTTCTTCATGGAGCAATGTCGAGGGAGGTATTCTCTGCCTCTAATCTATGCTGTACCTGATTTGGGAGTGCTTACGTACTGAGA
Source organism: Squalus acanthias (assembly GCA_030390025.1). Taxonomy (NCBI): domain Eukaryota; kingdom Metazoa; phylum Chordata; class Chondrichthyes; order Squaliformes; family Squalidae; genus Squalus; species Squalus acanthias. Next base: position 12,182,817 of record CM059450.1, read on the forward strand.
CAGTAAAGTCTTTTTCTTGTTGAGCAGTATAGAGGGAGCTTTGCTCTGCATGTAATCTCTTCTTTATCTGACCAAGAAGGCAGTTTAGATCGAGTTTTACTCTTTTTTAAGCCGTATCATAGCTGACCGAGGAGTGATGGTGGGGCGAGTGCAGAGGGGAGCTTTACTCTGTTTCCAACCCTCTCTCTCTTAGGCAGTCCCTCGGAACCGAGGATGACTTGCTTCCACACTAAAAATGAGTTTGCAGGTGACTGATGAGCCCAATGCGGGACCTACAGTCTCTGTCACAGGTGGGGCAGACGGTGGTTGAAGGGGCGGGTGGGTGGGGTGCTTGGGTTGACGTGCGCTCCTTCCGCTGTTTGCGCTTGGCTTCCGCTTGCTCCTGGCGAAGAGACTCGAGGTGTTCGGCGCCTTCCCGGAAGCTTCTCCTCCACTTTGTGCGGTCTTGGGCCAGGGATTCCCAGGTGTCGGTGGGGATGTTGCACTTTTTCAAGGAGGCTTTGAGGGTGTCCTTGAAGCGTTTCCTCTGCCCACCTGGGGCTCTCTTGCCGTGTCGGAGCTCCGAGTAGAGCGCTTGTTTTGGGAGTCTCGTATCGGGCATGCGGACGATGTGGCCCGTCCATCGGAGCTGATCGAGCGTGGTCAAAGCTTCGATGCTGGATATGTTGGCCTGAGCGAGAACACTGACATTGGTGCGTCTATCCTGCCAATGGATTTGCAGGATCTTGCGGAGGCAGCGTTGGTGGTACCTCTCCAGTGCTTTGAGGTGCCTGCTGTACAAGGTCCATGTCTCTGAAACATATAGGAGGGTGGGTATCACTACTGCTCTGTAGACCATGAGCTTGGTGCTGGGTTTGAGGTCCTGGTCTTCAAACACTCTCTTCCTCAGGCGACCGAAGGCTGCACTGGCACACTGAAGGCGGTGTTGGACTTCGACATCGACGTCTGCCCTTGTTGACAGTAGGCTAGAGCAGTGTAGAGGGAGCTATGCTCTGCATGTAATCGCTTCTTTATCTGACCTAGAAGGCAGTTTAGATCGAGTTTTACCCTGTTTATAAGCCGTATCATAGCTGACCGAGGAGTGATAATGGGGCGAGTGCAGAGGGGAGCTTTACTCTGCTTCCAACGCATACAACAGCTGACCTACGAGTGATGCCGGGGCAGTATAGAAGGAGTTTCACTATTTTCAACCCGTACTGTAGCTGGCCTGGGAGGGATCAATGCGGGCAAAGTGCTAAAGCATTCATTTGTTGGTCTATTATCCCACATTACAACAGTGACTCCACTTCAAAAGTACTTCATTGGCTGTAAAGAGCTTTGAGTCGTCCGGTGGTCGTGAAAGGCGCTAGTCTTTCTTTTTTCTTTTTATGACCTCCCTCACTTCACTGAGCCCCCTTCCCTGCCAAACGGCAGGCTTTTCAACTTCCTGACTGAGTCAGGCCCTCAGTCAAAGACCGAAACTCAATTTTGTTGACGGAACTGGTAAGTTATGATCCCTGTTGTTAAGAAATCAAAGGAACATTTCTTCATAAATGAGCCTCTTGATATGAAAATTACTCTTGGAATGTTTTACAAGGAAATCTCAGGCACAATTGCCTGGTGTCACAGATACAAATGGAAGTTGCCGTAGCAACATAAATTGACTTGGGGGGGGGAAAAAAAAAATTGCAGGCTTCCTCACCTTAGATTGGCTGTGAGTAGGGGAGGGTGACCTAAGGTGGTGGGGGAAAGTAGGTGAAATATTCATCAGATGGGTGAAACGCCACTTATTTTGAAGCATGAATGAATGATCCATTAACAACGGCATCTTTGTAAACGTGTGATTTTTCAGAAGGCAATTTCATTCATGAGCAATTAGCCAGGGGGAAAACACAGTAATAGAATCAGAGAACCGTCAAAGTTTACCGCTATTCAGCCCATCCTGTCTCTCCTGGTTATTTGCTACAGCAATACAACAACAACAAATAGCATTTATATAGCGCCTTTAACGTGATAAAACGTCCCAGGGCGCTTCACAGGAGCGTTACAAAACAAAATTTGGCACTGAGCCCCATAAGGAGATGTTAGGACAGGCGGCCAAAAGCTTATTCAAAGTGGTAGGTTTTAAGGAGCGTCTTAAAGGAGGAGAGAGAGGCGGCGAGGTTTAGGGAGGGAATTCCAGAGCTTAGGGCCTCGGCAGCTGAAGGCACGGCCGCCAATGGTGGGGCGATAAAAATCAGGGATGTGCAAGAGGCCAGAATTGGAGGAGCGCAGAGATCGCGGAGGGTTGCAGGGCTGGAGGAGCTTACAGAGATAGGGAGGGGCCGAGGCCATGGAGGGATCTGAAAACCAGGATGAGAATTTTAAAATCTGCTTTAAACGTTTATTTTCTCTTCTCATTAAGAGACGCAACAGTCACTGCCTCAGCCAGTCCCTGTGACAAAGCATTCCATTCTCGAACAGCCGTCTGCGTAAAGAAATCTCTTCAAATCTCACTCTCTTAGTAACAATTTTAAATGCATGATCCTTCCTCATTCTCTCTTTTTTCTTAATTGGAACTGGAGGTTTACCCACAGATATCGTCACGCTGCCCACTTAAGGACTGCTCATTCCCTGTTCCAGTATACGTTGGGTGGCAGATTTGGGAATGTCCATGGCCCTCTCCCCTCCCTATCTCTGTAACCTCCTCCAGTCCCACAACCCTCCCAGATCTCGGCGCTCCTCCAATTCTGGCCTCTTGAGCATCCCCGATTTGAATCGCTCCACCACTGGCGGCCGTGCCTTCAGCTGCCTGGGCCCCAAGCTCTGGAATTCCCTCCCTAAACCTCGCGGCCTCTCTACCTCTCTTTCTTCCTTTAACACACTCCTTAAAACCTACCACTTTGACCGAGCCCCTGTCCTAATATCTCCTTATGTGGCTCGGTGTCAAATTTTGTTTGATAATCGCTCCTGTGAAGCGCCTTGGGACGTTTTACTATGTTAAAGCGCTAGATAAATACAAGTTATTGTTGTTGTTGAATGGACTGTACCGTGTTAAATATACTCGTGTTTTGTTGCTGGAAGGAAGTGCAGATCTTTGCTTAGACCCTGATGAAATTCATGCGGTAGTTATCTGATTCGAAGTATTGTTTAGCGCAGCAAGGATGCAGCCCTCTAAAATCAATGTCTCCTGCCTTCGCACATCTGGTAGCCGATGTAATTATACAGTCTCACACTGGAGTGAAACAGTTGCAGTCCACCCTTCATGCGTTTTTTTTAAAAAACTTTCTTTGGAGCAGAAAGAGAGGCTACCTTTTGAGAAGCGGCAGATTTTTACGAAAAATAATCCATTGACTGGCACAGGGGTTGCAGACCTCACGATTTCCGCAAACGCGGGTGGAATATATTGACTGTGTCAACGGTGGTTTATTTTCTGTAATCTGCCATTGTGCTGACGGGCTGCTCATTTCTAATTTGAGCCTGCCGTTTCCTTAATCTACTTTCTTCCAGTGTTCTCTCCGTCCGCTGGGTGCCTGTTCCACCCGGGTTATCTCACCCGAGTGTCTCTCCGATGAGATGTTCAACCGAGGCCCCGCCTTCCCCTTCGGGTGGATGTCAAAGATCTCGTGGCACTATTTCGAAGAAGAGCAGGGGGAGTTCTCCCCCGCCAGTGCCCTGGCCAGTATTTATCCCTCAACTAACACCTAGGGGGCGCATTGGAGGCGGGACTGCTGCTTGTCGGGTTTTAGCCCCGCCTCCATCGACTTGTGGCCAACCCACGCTATTGTCCCTTGATTGACCTTGTTAAGCCCGCCCAGCGGGCTTAGCAGGCCAATTAAGGGGAAGCCGGTTACAGAGCACGTCAGCGTATGACGTTTCATCTGTCAAAAATTTTTGACAGATGAACTGTCATCGTTTGACAGCTCTGTGAAGCTGTAAACCACTGACATTCTCTGTAGTTTGATGAGTCCTTGTATTCAAGACTCATCAAACCTCTTTTGTAAGCAGAAATTAGATGGTTGTTGCATCGGAGAATGCAGCAGCCATCTGTCATCTCTGCCGGTGAGATGCGAGACTCTCTGCAGTCCCCAACTGTTGAAGACTGCAGGAAGAAACAAAGGTAAGTAAACATTTTCTATCACTTTCCACTCACCTTACACACTCATCTCTCCACACTTGCACCCATCACTCACCTCCACAGTGCACTTTTGCATCCCTCCGACCCCCGCAGACCCACTGCTCGCCTCGGCGACCCTGGCGGGGTTTCCCGACGTCGGGAAGCCCGCGCCTCTGTTGGAAAAATGGGGATAATCCTCTTAACTGCCTGTTACCTACCTGTTACCAGGCAGTTAAGTGGCTGTAATCCCCTTCCCGCCGCCAGGAGACGGGACCCGGCGCGGGTCGGCTACCCGCCTCCCGGGAAGATGGCACGGAGGCGGGTTGGGGGCGGGATGGGCACCCGCCCCAAGATTCTGCCATTTTCCCGGCAGTCCCGCCTCCAAACCCACCTCCCCAGGGCTGGCAAGATCGCGCCCCTAAACACAGAGGACCTGGTCGTTTATCATATTGCTGTTTGTGGGAGCTTGCTGTGCGCAAATTGGCTGCCGCGTTTCCCACATTACAACAGTGAGTACACTTCAGAAAGGTACTTCATCAGCTGTAAAGCGCTTTGGGACATCCTGAGGTTGTGAACAGTGGCAATTTTGGACGGATTTGTACTGAACCCTTGACTCGCTTTGTGCTGTGGGGAGAAGAGGAGAGCGAGCTTTAGTCTGCAATTGTCTGTGCTGTACTTGACCTGGAAGTACTTGATGTGAGGCTGGGTCCCTGTTCTTCTCCTCAGAGGAAACACACCTCACCTTGTTGAGCACAAAAAGGTTCGCCAAGAACAATCGGGAAGAAGGGTATTTTATCATGGAAGACACACAGTGGAGCCCAAACCTGTCCCCACTAGACGGTCACATAGACACACTATCCAGCAAGAGTCGCTGGTAAGTCTAGGGTGCTGAGACTAATTGTAGCCTCTAACTACTTCCATGGTTGAGATAGGCTAACAGCACAGATTGGGGATTTGGATTATCCTGGGTTGTATGACACCAATCATCGGGGAGCTGATTAATATTTTTAATATTGGTTGCTTTTTGTTATTTTTAATTTTTTTGTGGGGGGGTGAATTTTGCTCATCCAAGACTGGGATAGAGTATGGATAGAGGTACAGTGAGGCTGGGAGACACTGAAAGGTTTTGCTGGGGACAAGGGCATCAAAGGTGGAGGTGAAGGAACGGTTGAGCAAATCAATAGATGTAGAGGTATCGTGGTGAATGGAGGGCGAAAGTTGGGTAGTTGGGTGTTTGAAAGTTTCGTTGTAAACAACTTGATGGTAGACACAGAAAGAAGTGGTGGTTAGAAGGGGCTGGGGGATGTGGGTGGTGAGGCATGCAAAGATGTGGTCGAAACTGGACTTGTCCCTGATTGAGATCATGGGATACAGAGAGGCCATGGGGGAATGGCACGGTTGAGGAGGTGGCCATGATTCTGGGTAGGAGAGTTTATTTGGAGGAAGAGGTTCAGGAGGACAGGAAGGCGGTGAGTTCAGAGAGAGAGAAAGAGCAAGGGGAGCTGAGATGGAGCTTGAAATCAGTGAGGACGAGGAGTGACTTGGAGGAGAAAGGAGGGAGGGCAACTCAGGGTTGGGCTTGGGGGGTAGTCGTCAATGAGGATTGCAAAGTAAAAGCAAGAGGGATGAAATGGGGTAAGGTGCTTGAAGGAGGACAAGGTACCAGAGCAGTAGGGAGAGAGACCAAGATGTGATGGTGATTTGGGTGGGGCAGGTAGTGGAATGTATAGCATGGTAGGGAGACTTCGGTAAGGTGCAAGGATGGAAAGGAGGTTGCTGAGTTATGTCTCCAATGGGTGCTCTGGTCGAGAAGGTCAGTTAACGAGAAGTATGGAGTTGCTGCTCATAAGGAGGCAGTGACACATGCTTTGATGCGCCCTTAGGAGAATGCCCAGAGAAGTACAGAGGGTAGCAATGGGTTAATTCGAGGGGCCAGGGGATGGGGGGGCAAGTCAGGTCTGGGACAGTGATAGGATAGTAGGAAGGCAGAGAAATAGTGATGGGTAGTAGTGATGGGTTGGGTTAGGGATTTTGGGGATGGCAAAGTACCTGGGGATAGAGAGAAAAGAAAAGTGGCATTCCCGAGTGACAGGAAGGGAGGAGAAAGAAGAGAGGAGAGAAGAGCCCGAGAGAAAAAAGAGAGATAGGCTCGGATCTAGGGCGACAGTCAAAATACCTATGTAAGTAAACACGAAGGGAATTCAGGTTACAAAGACATGGCAGAGATTGGGCAAGACATGTCATGGCCATAAACAAAGAGAAGATGATATGAAACAGCCCAGAGTTAAAGCCTGAGGACCTGTGGGGAGATGAAGTCGACTAGTAGACAGTGTCGATAGCTTGGAATGTCCGTGGTCCAATGTCCAGGTTTTTGCAGCCGGTAGTGGAGAGAGGGTCTGGATCTCGAAACCTTGCATCTTCCATCCCCTTTAAAGAGAGTCTCACCCTCGGGTACCTTTTTAATAAAAATGAAAGAGTCCCGGGGATGATTCCATGGTCCCGTGTTCCCATCAGGTAAGCCTGCTGACGAGGAACTCGGGGTGGAGGCCAGCCTGTGGTGGGTGCCTTCCCCATGACCAGCATCGGTCGGGTTAAAATGGCAGGCCCCAGGGTGCCGGGAAGGCTGCGGGAAATGCCCGTCCGCTATTTAAACCATCCGCCTGCCCCATTCTCGCCGTGCGGGCAGGGTTAAAATTGGGCCTATAATCTCTGGGTTGGCAGTCGAGTACTTGGCCATGTACAGTTACAGAGATGACTGTGAGCTGTATATATTTCAAAAAAATAGCTTTAATAACCCAGAGATTTTCACATTCATGTCTGTAAAATGGGACAGCCCACCGTTTGATACTTTATTATATTGATCTGCAGCTGATCTTGATTCCAGGTCGCTGGAAGCCAGCCAGCATTGCAGACGGGCTAAATCTTTCCACGATGTATTAAATCTAGCCTGCTATTGTGAAGCACAGTAGGTCATCTACAGAGAACCCACAATCATCATTTTCCCAGTTGCTTCCAATCGATTGCATTTCTTTTTCATTTTATTATGGCTGCCAAGTGGCTCCATTTTTTACAATTGTGCTGTTGTCAGCAAAGCTTCGCATTTATTAGGGAGATGCTTTCGTGTCTGCTATTAGGAAAGTTTTTTCAAAGCGTGAGCATTTCTGTGTGTGTGTGTGTGTGTGTACATGCGCCCATGAATTACGGCTGTGTCTATGCTTACCTAAACATTTTTCCTGCAGGACCCTTTACAGGCAATTCACAAAGATGAGTTTGATCTGATTAAAACGGTGAACAGAAGAATCTAGAAGCCAGGAGTCGGCCATTCGGTCCCTCGAGCCTGCTCCGCCATTCAATCAGATCATGGCTGATCTTCCACCTCAACTCCACTTTCCCGCCCCGATCCCCATATCCCTTGATTCCCCCTAGAGTCCAAAAATCTATCGATCTCAGCCTTGAATACACTCAACGACTCAGCATCCACAGCCCTCTGGGGCAGAGAATTCCAAAGATTCACCGCCCTCTGAGTGAAGAAATTGCTCCTCGTCTTAGTCTTAAATAGGCCGATCCCTAATTCTGAGACTGTGCCCCCTAGTTCTAGACTCTCCAATGAAACAACAATAACTCGCATTTATCTAGCGCCCGTAATGTAGAAAATCATCCCAAGGTATCTCACGGAAGCGGAATCACAAAAATTGAACCTGAGCCAAAGGAGGATTAAAAGGTTGGTCAAAGAGGTAGGGTTTTAAAGAGGGTCTTAAAGGAGGAGCGAGAGGTGGACAGGTGGAATATAGGAACAGTAGTCGCACATTCAGCCCCCTCAAGCCTGTTCTGCCATTTAATTAGATGATGGTTGATCTGTACCTTAACTCCATTTACCGCCTTTGCTCCATATCCCTGGATACCCTTACCTAACAAAAATCTATCGGCTTAGGGAGGGAATTCCAAAGCTTAGGGCCTAGATGGCTGAATCTATGCCCACCAGTGGTGGGGGGCGGAAGGGCCAGAATTGGAGGAGTGCAGAGATCTCGGTGGGTTATAGCACTGGAGGAGGTTATCATAGAATCATAGAATCATAGAATGGTTACAGCACGGAAGGAGGCCTGGTGACTTATCTACTTTAAGTTCAGACAGCCTTTCTAGTACCTCGTCTTTATCAATTTTTATCCCATCCAGTATCTCCACTACCTCCTCCTTCACTATGTCTATGACAGCATCTTCTTCCTTGGTGAAGACAAATGCAAAGTACTCATTTAGTACCTCAGCCATACCCTCTGCCTCCATGCATATGTCTCCTTTTTGGTCCCTACTCGGCCCCACCCCTCCTCTTACTACCCGTTTACTATTTATATGCCTATAGAAGATTTTTGGATTACCTTTTATGTTGGCTGCCATTCTATTCTCATACCCTCTCTTTGCCCCTCTTATTTTCTTTTTCACCTCTCCTCTGAACTTTCTATATTTAACCTGATTCTCAGATGTATTCCCGACCTGATGCGCTCTTTTTCTGCTTCATCTTACTCTCAATCTCTTTCGTAGGTTACAGAGATAGGTAGAGGACGAGGCCATGGAGGGATTTGAAGAATTTTTAAATCGAGGCGTTGCTGGACCAGGAGCCAATGTAGGGTCAGCGAGCACAGGGGTGATGGGTGAATGGGACTTGGTGTGAGTTAGGATATGGGCAGCAGAGATTTGGATGAACACATATAAACACATATTAATATCTCCATTACCACCATTGTAATGAACTGGATTGTAACCTACTCCCAGAGGTGAAAGGCCAGGTCTGATCCACTGTAGCAGCCAGTCCCAGGGGTGAAAGGTCAGTTCCAATGATAAACGTCCAGTGCCTAAAAGATTGGATAGGCTGGGGTTGTTTTCTTTGGAACTGAGGGGAGACCTAATTGAGGCGTATAAAATTATGAGGGGCCTAGATAGAGTGGACAGGAAGGACCTATTTCCCTTAGCAGAAGGGTCAATAACCAGGGGGCACAGATTTAAAGTAATTGGTCGGAAGTTTAAAGGGGATTTGAGGAGAAATTTTCTCACCCAGAGGGTGGTGGGGGGTCTGGAACTCACTGCCTGAAAGGGTGGTTGAGGCAGAGACCCTCATCACATTTAAAAAGTACTTGGATATGCACTTGAAGTGCCGTAACCTACAGGGCTACGGACCAAGTACTGGAAAGTGGGATTAGGGTGGATAGCTCTTTGTCGGCCGGCACGGACAAGATGGGCCGAATGGCCTCCTCCTGTGCTGTGAATTTCTATGATTCTATGATTCTAACCCACTCCACTACTTAATTGCAGGGGCAAAAAGCCAGTGTTGTACCCACTGCACTACCTGGTTCCAGAGGAGAAAGGCTACCATCTAATTGACTGCACCACCCTGCCCCAAGGGTGAAAAGGCCCGTGTCTGACCTCCTTCCCCAATGAGTCCCCTCTCCTTATTTTTTTTAATGAGTTAGCACGGATCTGCATTCAGAGCGTCTCACTGAGCACGAACGGTAGCAATTCTCATTCAGTACGTATTATATCTTAGTGCACTTTAGCAGCTCACGAGAAGGATTATCGTCTAAAAAGAAAAATCTGCCAGCAATATATATATGTATATTTTTTTCCCTCTGAGGCCTGAATGAATTGGCGTGACAGTTAATAGCTGCTCTACCTGATGAATGAATAACTCTGAACCAAAGCAGGTTATTAGATTTCTGGTCGACCAGGAGGAGAGTTTTAATTAGCTGAAAAGCAACATTAAAAGCTGCTGATAGACAGATGGTTTCACTCATCCTTGAAGCTAGTCATTGCTCCGCAGCAGAACAGGTACTGTGAATCCGAGAGAGGCACAGTGTCTGAAAGTGAAGGCAATGCTCTCAATGATACAATTGCCTGTGCTTTCAAATCTCAAGAATGCGTGAAGCAGCTCATTGCATCTTTGCAGATTAAGTGCTAATAAATACATGACTTAATTATGGATGGAAAAAGGAGTCTGATGTAAAGATTCCACGGACCCCTTTGAAGGGGCAGCAGTGTGACAGGCCATCCACACACAGCAGTGCCACCACTGCCGTGAGTGTGTAACTACACCGTGACACAGGCAAGTTTACATGGGAAGGTTCCATTATAAATGTAGACATAGGAATTCATAACGGAAATACTTAAAAATAAGGACACAGGCCCAACATTTCCTGTAAAGTTTTGACGTTAGAGCGAAGTCGTGCCGTTTTTTTCCAAAGAAATTATAACAGCCCAGAAATTCGGGTCGGAGGCTTCCCACGGGCACAAGCCCCCGACCTGCACTTACCTAGCGCGCCTGCCGTTGTGCTGTGGGCCCGCGTGGGATTCCGATCCTGGGCCTCCTCCAGCTGCCGGCGCGCAGTGCTCGCGTATCCCAGGGGCGCAACTAGTTTGCAGCGTCCCCTGGGATCACGTGGGCCATGGGGAGCCAATCGGAGCAGGGAATCTCCATTCATAGATTTGACAGGAAGACCTGTCAAATCTATGAATAGAGATCGGCCCCAAAACCTAAGTAAAACTTCAAATAAATAAAAAAAAAAAATCACATTTTTAAAATAACTATAAATTACATAAATTAACTATTTTAAACAAAAATGTACATTTTTGAAAAAATTAATTAAAGTTTTTAACGGTGCTAAAAATAAACGTACCTTTCTTTAAAGTATTTAAAAATGATAAACCTGTGGAAAAAATGTTTCAATTTTACTTAATTCACCTCTTACCTCGTTAAAAGCGGGCCTTTCGCCTGCTTTTTCCACGCGCAGCTGCTCGGGACTTACCCGCACGGAGAAACCTGTTAAAAAAGCGGAAGTTCCAGGTCTCCGCGCTGCCTCTCCGGCGCACGCGGTTGACTTGTGAACCCCTTCCTTCAAGAGAACGGAAGTTCCGGTTTCCAGTGCATGCGCGAAACCGGCACTTCCGTTGGCCCTACGGGTGAGTACACAGCGCGCACTCGCCCGTAGGGAACGGAATTTCAGGGCCAACGTGACTGATTTATTCTGATTTTCCTCCAAAGCGTCGCTACACGATCATTTGCGCCGCTCCCAAATTACGTCCACCGGAAGCCACCAGCTAATTAACACAGCTCCGACCCATGCAAAAACCAGCGAACGCAAATTTCCTGCCTTATGCCCGTTCTGAATGGCCGTACACTTCCATCCCTCACATACCAAGTTCCCCTCCAAGCCACACATCATCCTGAATTGGAAGTATATCAGCCGTTCCTTCATCGTCGCTGGGTCAAAATCCTGGAACTCCCTACCTTACAGCGCTGTGGGAGCACCTTCACCACACGGACTGCAGCGGTTCAAGAAGGCGGCTCACCACCACCTTCTCGAGGGCAATGAGGGATGGGCAATAAATGCTGGGCCTTGTCATGAATGAATAAAAAAAAACTCATCCTCATCCCCAAATCCCAGGAATGGGAGCCATTTAACTATCCAGGGCGAGTGGTCACACCTGTAGTTGTGCAACAGATGTGCTCACAGCTGGAAATCAGAGTGACGCCCGATTGGACCTGTTGGGGTTTGCTGGGCGGTGGCCTGGAGACAGTTCCAGATACCCACCCACCCCCTCCACAGTGTTGCTGAGGGATGTAATAGATGTGGGCCTCAGAGGTAGCCTGCCCCTCTGAGTGCAATTTACCGAGGAAATTGGGGCCCCTCCAGCAGACTTGTGCTGCAGTTCTGCTCTGCACCCAAACGGAAAAAAAAAAAGACTTGCATTTCTGTAGCGCCTTTCATGACCACCGGACGTCCCAAAGCGCTTTACAGCCAATGAAGTACTTTTTTTTGAAGTGTAGTCACTGTTGTAATGTAGGAAACGCAGCAGCCAATTTGCGCACAGCAAGTTCCTGCAAGCAGCAATGTGATAATGACCAGCTAATCTGTTTCTTAGTGATGTTGGTTGAGGGATAAATATTGGCCGGGACACCAGGGGGAACACCCCTGCTCTTCTTTCAAACAGTGCGACGGGATCTTTTACGTCCACCTGAGAGAGCAGGGCCTCGGTTTAACGTCTCATCCGAAAGACGGCACCTCTGACAGTGCAGCACTCTATCAGTACTGCACTGGAGTGTCAGCCTAGATTTTTGGTGCTCTGGAATGGAACTTGAACCCACAACCTTCATGACTCAGAGGCGAGGGGGCTACCAACAAAGCCACTGGCTGGAATGCCCACCCTTCTGTGTGCGTGTGAATTTATGCGTCCATCTATTGGTCTGTCTAATTGTTTCCACCTCTGAAGGGACCGTGGGGCTGAAGGTACGCGGAGCGTCCGCCCATCCCAAACAACGTCATTGACGTCCCAAAGTGCTTCACAGCCAATGAATTACTCTTGAAGTGTGGTCACTGTGGTTAATGTAGGCAAACGCAGCAGCAAATTTGCATACAGGAAGCATCCACACACAGCAGTGCCACCACTGCCGTGAGTGTGTAACTACACCGTGACACAGGCAAGTTTACATGGGAAGGTTCCATTACAAATGTCGACATAGGAATTCATAACGGAAATACGTAAAAGTAAGGACACAGGCCCAACATTTCCTGTAACGTTTTGATGTTAGAGCGGAGTCGTGCCGTTATTTTCCAAAGAAATTATAACGTGACTGATTTATTCCGATTTTACTCCAAAACGTCGCTACACGGGAATTTCCTCGATCATTTGCGCCGCTCCCAAGTTACGCCCACCGGAAGTCAACAGCTAATTAACACAGCTCCGACCCATGCAAAAACCAGCGAACGCAAATTTCCTGCCTAATGCCCGTTCTGAATGGCCGCCGATGTACGCCCCAAATTTTAGGCACCCGAGGTCACTATTTCTGTTATTTTATCGAGATTTTTGTTATGCCTCCTCACTGAGACTTGACCTGAATTGCCTCTACATTTGAGAGGTTTTTTCTGTTATTAGTTTCCCAAGCACAAGCACATTTTCCATTATTCATGACAGAGTGAAGGTATTAAAAAAAAAACATAATATTGAATGTTCAAAGGTCCTTGAGACAACCCATTATACACACATTGAAACAAGATTATCATCGCTGGACAATGGTTTGGGGAAACATTATGGAGGAGAAAGAAAAAGAGAAGGTTTGCTTTTAATGGTGGAACTCCCAACTTTGGTAGGCTTACGACTCTCCTCAGGAGTATGCCTGGTATCATCATTCTTTATGAATCAAGTCGCTCACAGACTGTTTCACAGCAGTCGCAGTCAACGGTGATGCCATGCTACCCAGAATGCACCAGAGGCGGGCGAACTAATGGCACCCCTGGCTTTTTTATGCCTTCGGAATGAGTTAGATTAAAAAGAGAACAGCTTTCGCAATTGCATTTTCTTAAACATGCTGTGCTTAACGTGCCTAACATGATTGATGGCATCAAACTTTAATTTTCATAACATTAAGAAGATAACGAAGGGCTGGAAGATAGATGTTTACACTGATCTCCACTTGTTTTTACGCTGGTTTTTACCTTCGGGTGTAGGCTGATGAGCTTCTCAGGAAATTTCAGTGTCAGTTTGCCACCAGGCAAGGTTCCGGCTTAAGTCGGATCGAGGAAATGTACGATTTAAAAACTGGGACCAAATTACGTCTACGAACCCTGGACATAAGATTGTTTGGACCTCTAATGGGACTGACCAGTGCCACTGTACCTGAGAGAATATCTAAGGGATATTGATACGTAGAAAAAAAAATAGGAGCAGGAGTCGGCCATTCGGCCCTTCGAGCCTGCTCCGCCATTCAATATGATCATGGCTGATCCTCTATCTCAATACCATATTCCCGCTCTCTCCCCATACCCCTTGATGCCTTTTGTGTCTAGAAATCTATCTATCTCCTTCTTAAATATATTCAGTGACTTGGCCTCCACAGCCTTCTGTGGTAGAGAATTCCACAGGTTCACCACCCTGTTCCACAGGTTCACCACCACATCTGATACTTGTACCGCCCACAGGGGAAGGAGTTGGAGGCTGGAAGACACTTCCCCAAATATTCTAACAATCTTTCGTGCTCAGTAAGAATCCTTCTTTCAAAGGCTGGGCCCCGGAGTCGAGATCCTTGGCCTCACCACTTGTGGATGAAGATGACTCCAACAGCCTCTGGTGGGGCGTCCTCCTGTTCTGCTTGCACCACTTTCACCTACTCCTGCTCATCTCTGCTCACTAAGTCGGTGCTTGCGACTGTAAGAGGTCGAGCCGGGTGAGGTGCCTGGGGAATGCTCCTCTGAGGGACCCTGTGGTTCTTCAAGGGCCTTTGGCTGCGAATATCTAAAGAGATAACAGCTAGGAAAGAGAATCTTACTGGGATTGCACGCACAGCTACTGAGAGCAGGCAGCTGGTACTCTGCTCCAAATGGTTCTCGACTTGTGTGAATAATGAACAAGCACTAATACAATAGCAAAATGCTGCGGATGCTGGAAATTTGAAATAACAACGGAAAATGCTGGAAAGACTCAGCAGGTCAGGCAGCATCGAGGAGAGCGAAACAGAGTCAACGTTTCGAGTCGGGGACCCTTCGTCAGAACTGGAAAAGGTTAGAGCAGAGAGATTTTTAAGCGGGGGCAGGGAGGAGGGGAGGAAAGAACAAAGGGAAGATCTTTGATAGGACGAAAGGCAGGAGAGATTAAAAGACATTGGAGGCAGTTCAGAGAAGGTTCACGAGGTTGATTCCGGAGATGAAGGGGGTTGTCTTATGAAGAATGGTTGAGCAGGTTGGGCCTATATTCATTGGAGTTTAGAAGAATGAGAGGGGATCTTATTGAAACATATAAGATTCTGAAGGGGCTTGACAGGGTAGATGTAGAGAGGATGTTTCCCCTCGTGGGGGAATCTAGAACTAGGGGGCATAATTTCAGAATAATAAGGGGGAATTTCTTCTCTCAGAGGGTCGTGAATCTTTGGAATTCTCTTCCCCAGAGAGCTGTGGACGCTGGGTCATTGAATATATTTAAGGTGGAGATAGACAGATTTTTGAACGATAAGGGGGTCAAGGGTTATGGGGAGCGGGCAGGGAAGTGGAGTTGAGGCCATGATCTTATTGAATGGCGGAGCAGGCTCGAGGGGCCAAATGACCTACTCCTGCTCCTACGTCTTATGTTCTTATGACAATAGGGATGATGGTGCGAGGCAAAAGGAGAGGTAATGGAAAAAGTTAAGAAACAAAAGATGGCTCTAGATGAGGTGTGAATGATGATGGCAGCAACATTAACAGCTACCATGTGAGAAAACAAGAGAAAAAAAAAATATAAAGAAATACAGGGGTCGAGGTTATGGTCTGAAATTGTTGGACTCGATGTTGCGTCCAGAAGGCTGTAAAGTGCCTAATAGAAAGATGAGGTGCTGTTCCTCGAGCTTACGTTGAGCTTCGTTGGAACAGTGTAAGAGGCCGAGGACGGAGAGGTCAGAGTGGGAGTGGAGGGGAGAATTAAAGTGACAGGCGACCGGAAGCTGGGGGTCACGGCTGCGGACTGAACGGAGGTTGTTCCGCAAAGCGGTCACCCAACCTGCGTTTGGTCTCCCCGTGAACAAGCACTGACTGTTTTTTGCAGGGACATGTCATCTTGGTTCAGTGGAACCGGATATCAGGCACTGCTGATCCGATACCGTCCGTTTTGTTTTGCTCCACCGCCTGAGATGAATTTCTCGGCCAAAGTCGCTGTCGTTTGTTCGCGGAGATGCTCTTTTACCAGTTGCCGTGGAGTGGAGACATCCAGCTCGCAGGGTTTGGCATTCTCATCGACTATCAACGGGGTTGCATTAGTTCGCCTACCTCTGGTGCATTCTGGGTAGCATGGCATCACCGTGGACTGCGACTGTTGTGAAACAGTCCGTGTGCGATTTGATTCATAAAGAATGACGATACCAGGCAGACTCCTGAGGAGAATCATAACCTATCAAAGTTGAGAAGCCCACCGCTAAAAGCGAACCTCTTTTTCTTTCTTCTCCACAATGTTTCCCCAAACCATCGTCCATCGATGATAATCCTGATTTCAATGTGTGCATAAAAGGTTGTCTCAAGGACCTTTGAACATTCGATATGATGTTTTTTTTCATACCTTCTCCTCTGTCATCTTCCAGTCAGACAAAATGGAAAATGTGCTTGTGCTTGAAAAACTAATAAAAAAAAAACCTCTCACTCCTTGAAAATGTTGTTGTAGCAGCAAAGAAATGAAGATTGTGGCAGGAGCAAATTGTACTCACAGTAAATGCGTTTTTATTTCAATAAACGCCCGTGGCTCTCCATTCGCGATCAGAACAGTCTCACTTCCAGGCTCTGAACAGACAGTGCATTTACCAGAATGGATTCCAGCCTTTTCCTGGCTAACTTTGATTCTGCCGTAAAGCTAGGCCTCGCGACAACTAATGGGATAATGGATGATGGGGACATTTTCCTGCAAAGAGGATATTCCGCACCGCTTCTAACAGGAAGACTGGGCGGGACTTGTTGCTTTCTGGACATGATAACAACAACAACAACAACGTGTATTTATATAGCGCCTTTAACGTAGTAACAAGGCGCTGCACAGGAGTATTATAGGACAAAAAATTTGACACCGATCCACATAAGGATAAATTAGGGCAGGTGACCAAAAGATTGGTCAAAGAGGTAGGTTTTAAGGAGCATCTTAAAGGAGGAAGAGAGGTAGAGAGGCGGAGAGGTTTAGGCAGGGAATTCCAGAGCTTAGGGCCCAGGCAACAGAAGGCACGGCCACCAATGGTTGAGCGATTATAATCAGGGATCCTCAAGAGGGCAGATAGTTATCTAGCATTGTCACCAAGTTCACCTATCCGAATTAGGAACAGGAGGAGGCCATTCAGGCCCCTCGAGCCTGTTCCCCGCCATTCAATTAGATCATGGCTGATCTGTATCTTAACTCCATTTACCCGCCTTGGTTCCGTACCTAACAAAAATCTCTCAGCCTCAGTTTTGAAATTTTCAATTGACCCCCCGCCCCAGCCCCAACAGCTTTTTGGGGAGAGAGTTCCAGATTTCCACTACCCTTTGTGTGAAGAAGTGCTTCCTGACATCACCCCCGAACGGCCTGGCTCTAATTTTATGTTGGACGCGACTGCTGCCAACGACATAAAGTAGTTGCACCAGCGCAGTTCCGATGGTTTCTTGGTTGTTCTCACCGGCACGGGATCAACGGGCCGAATGGCCGCCTTCCGTGCTGTAACCATTCTATGATTCTGTGGCTTCATAGGCATCAGTCACTCTGACATAGTAATGTGGTTTGTTCGTGAGTAAATCATCTTCGTAATTATTAGAAGTAAAGACACTCGCGGTTTCCAGTCATAAGAACATAAGAGGTAGGAGCAGGAGTAGGTCATTTGGCCCCTCGAGCCTGCCCCGCCATTCAATAAGATCATGGCTGATCTGATCTGATCTTGGCCTCAACTCCACTTCCCTGCCCGCTCCCCATAACCCTTGACCCCCTTATCGTTCATAAATCTGTCTATCTCCACCTTGAATATATTCAATGACCCAGCCTCCACAGCTCTCTGGGGAAGAGAATTCCAAAGATTCACCACCCTCTGAGAGAAGAAATTCCTCCTCATTTCCGTTTTAAATGGGTGCCCCCTTATTCTGAAATTATGCCCCCTAGTTCTAGATTCCCCCACGAGGGGAAACATCCTCTCTGCATCTACCCTGTCAAGCCCTTTCAGAATCTTATATGTATCAATACGATCCCCTCTCATTCTTCTAAACTCCAATGTGTAATAGGCCCAACCGGCTCAAACTTTCTTCATAAGACAACCCATTTCTAACGGGTTTCTGGTCACCGATGTGGTGATTTGATGGTGGGGTCCAGCTCGGCTCCGGGTCCCTCACGTGTCGCTGGCGTGCTTGAGAAGCGAAAGCTCCCGGAGTCTGTCAACAATCGACATCCACCGAGCTTTAAATTTAAGTAATAATAGACCTGGCTGATGGTGGTTTAATGTTAAATATTACCAACAACAGGGAGAGGGGGGGCTGGTGGGGGAAGAGATCGCCGCTGCCGAACTGAGCCGAGAGAGAAAATTTAAGATTAAAATTTGAATTGCCGTTTCTATCAGCTTATGTCGAACTGGTCTTTCTGTCGGATTAATGAAAGTTATGAAAGTTGACATTTACGCGCGGAATGCTTCAGCACAGCTTCCGGTTCGTTGGCAGCAGTCACTCTGTTTTATGTTACGCCCCCCTTGTTCTCGACTCCCCCCCCCCCCTCCAGAGGAAATGGCTTTTTTCTCCATCGGCCCCAGCAACTCCTTTAATCATCTTAAATATCTCAGTGCGATCGCCCTGTAATCTTCTCTACTCAAGGGAATACGAGCCTAGTCCAATACAAGCCGAGAATTCTGAGATCTAAGTACTTCCGACAAAAGATTATCATTTGCTTATCCAAGTACTGCCTGACATGAATCTTGTCATTCATGTGGAAATGACTTATGAAGTAATATTGGGCGGCCTGCTGGTGGCGCTGTCCAGGGAGAGTATAAATACTCGGGCATGGGCCCAGCTTGCTCAGGACATTCTTTAACAGGAACTATAAAAGGACACAACTAGATCTCCATGTTGGAAAACAGTTGATTAAAGCCTTGTTTAACGCTTAGACCAAGTGCCTAGTAGTTCTCTTACGTCACTGCCATCCTTTTTATTGGGTTTCTTATAGGCAGGTGAATTGACGGAGTCGATTTTACAGCATGTGCTGTCGTCTCGACATGAAAACATTCTCCAGTGGAGTCAAAGTGATCGAATTGATGGATTAGAAAATCGGCCCCAATATTTCTTCTGTAAAGCACAGGATTTGCTGTAACTTTGGAAGGATGGATATCTGTTGTGAGCTTACATAAGAACATAAGAAACAGGAGCAGAAGTCGGCCATTCGGCCCCTCGAACCTGCTCCGCCATTCAATGAGATCATGGCTGATCTGATCTTGGCCTCAACTCCACTTTCCTGCCTGTTCCCCATAACCTTTGACTCCCCTGTAGCTCAATATCTGTCCGTCTCCGCCTTGAATATATTCACTGACTCAGCCTCCATAGCTCTCTGGGGTAGAGGCCCTATCATAAGAACATAAGAAATAGGAGCAGGAATAGGCCACTTGGCCCCTCGAGCCTGCTCCGCCATACAATAAGATCATGGCTGATCTTGGGCTCAAAGCTACTTCCCAGCCCGCTCCCCATAATCCTTCACTCCCTTATCTTGCAAAAATCTGTCTGTCTCCACCTTAAATGTATTTAATGACCCAGCCTCCACGGCTCTCTGGGGCAGAGAATTCATCAGATTTACGACCCTCTGAGAGAAGAAATTCCTCCTCATCTCAGTTCTAAAAGGGCGACCCTTTATTCTGAAACTGTGCCTCCGAGTTCTAGATTTCCCCACGAGGGGAAACACCCTCTCTGCATCTACCTTGTCGAGCCCCCTCAGTATCTTATATGTTTCAATAAGATCACCTCTCATTCTTCTAAATTCTATCAATACCAATCGGAAGCACTGATAGTTGACCATGCGGTCAGGAAAGCAAATTGAGAAGAGAGTGATTTGGAAAGCGATCACAATAATGGCCCAGAAATTGGAGTTCGATGGTTGCCGCGGGGGTAAGGATCCCTCGCGATATCGCACTCCGCGCCTGCCTTTATGGTTTTGGCCCACACGAACTTCAGTTCCTGGGCCTCTCCCTGGTGCCGGCGCGCAGTGTGTGCGTGTCCCAGAGGCGCAGTTAATTCGATGCGACCTCTGGGATCACATGGGCCAGTTAGAGCCAATGGCAGCACACCATCTTTCATTCATAGTTTTGACAGCAAGAGCTGTCAAAACTATGAATACAACAAGCCCCCAAAAGAACAGCTAAACCTCAATTAAATTTAAAAAAAAAGCCATCACATTAATAAAATAACTATAGTTAAATAAATTAACCACTTTAAACAAAAATTTAAATTTTTGAAAAAATTTTAATTCTTTTTAAAAGTTATAAAAATAAACTTACCTTTCTTTAAAGTCTCTAAAAAAGATAAACCTGTTGAAAAAAATTTAAAATAATACTTAATTAACTACTTACCTTGTTAAAAGGGGGTCTTACGCCTGCTTTCTTTATGTGTAGAAACTTCACCACTTACCTGCGCGTTCAAACCTGAAAAAAAAACTAAGTGCGCTGCGTCCTCACAACCTGTAGCGCGCATGCGGTTCACTTAGGAACCGCCCCCTTCGCAATACACGAAGTGCCGGTTTCCCGCGCATGCGCAGTGCATGCAGGAAACCGGCACTTCGGGACCTAATACGCGAGAGTACACAGTGCGTACTCTCCCGCATTAGGTCTAATTTTCGGGCCAATGTATCTTGTTTTTTTTGCTGTGTAAAATATTGCACACCTGAATTTTTTTTAATGGATCATTTAAGCTCTTCCTACCACACACCATTCGCCCTCTGCCAGAGAGACCGAGCAGCCAATTTGCCAAGGCCACGGGTATTGACAGACATGGGCGAGAAATCCCAGCAAGCAATTCATTGTCACGTGCTGGAAGCAGCCTTCTTGGTAGCTGCACCAAAAGGTAATCGTAGACTGGGTGCTCAAGTCGCCAGAGTGAGGCTTGAACCCCGGACCTGTTGACTCAGTCGGCAAAGGTGATAGCAACTGGGTCAAGAAAGAAAGACTTGCATTTATATAGCGCCTTTCACGACCACTGGACGCCTCAAAGCGCTTTACAGCCAATGAAGTACTTTTGGAGTGTAGTCACTGTTGTAATGTGGGAAACGCAGCAGCCAATTTGCGCACAGCAAGCTCCCACAAACCGCAATGTGATAATGACCGGATAATCTGCTTTTGTGATGTGGATTGAGGGATAAATGTTGGCCCAGGATGCCAGGGAGAACTCCCCTGCTCTTCTTCAAAATAGTGGCCTTGGGATCTTTTACGCCCACCTGAGCGCGCAGACGGGGCCTCGGTTTAACGTCTCATCCGAAAGACGGCACCTCCGACAGTGCAGCGCTCCCTCAGTACTGCACTGGGAGTGTCAGCCTAGCTTTATGTGCTCAAGTCTCTGGAGTGGGACTATGAACCCACAACCTTCTGACTCAGAGGCAAGAGTGCTGCCCACTGAGCAAAAGCTGACACTGAACGGAACTGAGCTGCTTATGACCTGTTTTGGCGGTGCTGATTGAGAGGCAGGCTTGATGGACCAGCTGCTCTCGTCCTGCCCGTCAATTTTGTAGATAAATGTTGACACCAGAAGCGCTCTAGTCGAAGGGAACGGTAGCCAAGTGGTTATGTTACTGGACTAGTAATCTAGAGGCCTGCACTAATGAGCTGGCGACTATGAATTCAAATCCCCTCATTGGCAGCTGGGTAATTTAAATTCAGTTTATAAATAAATCTGGAATTAAAAAGCTAGTATCAGTAATGATGATTATGGGATCGTTGTAAAAACCCATCTGGTTCACTAATGTCCTTTAGGTGAAGGAAATCTGCTGCCCTTACCTGGTCTGGCCTATATGTGACTCCAGACCCACAGCAATGTGGTTGACTCTGAAAAGGGCAATTAGGGATGGGCAATAAATGCTGGCCTTGCCAGCGACGCCCACATCCCGTGAATGAATAATAAAAAAAAAATGTGTCTAGTTTTCTTTGAATAATGCCACGAGATCCTTTACGTTAACCTAAGCAGGCTGTTTGGGACCTTGGTTTGGCATTTCATTCCTAAAAGACGGCATCTCGAGTACGACACTGACACCCTATTTTCCGTGTCTTTACATTTAAAAAAAAAAATCATTTATTGGGGGCAAACAGCCAGAGCAAATGTTGTGGAAAAAAATGGCTGCAGTTTCTCTTTAAGTAGCTGTTAATACATTTTGTTTTGCTCTGATGAGGCAAGCCTTTTGTTTGCGTGGGCTGACAATATCATGCTTGGCGTGAAGAAAAATTACAAGCGAAAACCATCACCAACACAAATAATAGATGAGAGAAAAACACAGCAGCTAGCAGCTTCCATGATTACAGATTTGCAGTGTGCTGTCTCGGGTGTGAATTGTATCTGTTCTGTGAATTCATAGTCCCCAGGAGCTGGAATGAGATGCAGCGCCAAATTGTTCCATTCAGAGGCAGAAGAAAAAAAAGAGAGAATGAAAGTGTCACGAGGGAAAGAGAGAGAGAGAGAAGGGATTAATAAAGAAGGGATCCAGGGAACGAGGAAAGAGGCTGGACAACAACAACAACTTGTATTTATATAGCACCTTTAACGTAGTAAAACGTCCCAAGGCGCTGCACAGGAGTATTTTAAGACAGAATTTTTTTTTGACACAGATCCACATAGGGATAAATTAGGGCAGGTGACCAAAAGGAGCTTCTTAAAGGAGGAAAGAGAGGTAGCGAGGTGGAGAGGTTTAGGCAGGGAATTTCAGAGCTTAGGGCCCAGGCAACAGAAGGCACAGCCACCAATGGTGGAGCGATTATAATCAGGGGATGCTCAAAAGGGCAGAATTAGAGGAGCGCAGATATCTCGGGGGGTTTGTGGGGCTGGAGGAGATTACAGAGATAGGGAGGGGCGAGGCCATGGAGGGATTTGAAAACAAGGATGAGAATTTTGAAATCGAGGCGCTGCTTAACCGGGAGCCAATGTTGATCAGCGAGCACAGGGGGTGATGGGCGAACGGGACTTGGACAAAGGGAGAGATGGGATGGTGAGAGCACCAGAAAAATGGAGAGAGTTTGAGAGAGATAGAGAGACAGAAAGAGAGAAAGACAGACGGAAAAAGAAAGAGATAAATGGGGCTTAAGTTAACCCCCCCTCCAGAAAGAGTGGGAGCAGCTAATTAAAAGGGCGCCCTTTGGGGCCTAGCGAAAACAGCCTACCCACCATTTCAGACGATGCGTGTGCGCGTTGCCATGGCAGTCAGCAGGGGGCAGCATTGTTTCTAGTACTGGACGCAGATCCCATGCAGCAATCCTGTTGAGAATATCGTCACCGACCGGCAGTGGACTGGAACCCATTAGAGACGGAGGACAGCTGAGAGACAGCCACTTTCCAACTGCACTGCCGTTGTGGGATGGGCAAGAAGGATGCTAACTCCCAACCACCTTTAATGGCAGCTTGGTTGAAGGTGGACCTGTTGGGTGTCTTTGAATCAGACCTTTTCTGCCCTGGAGGCCTGAGATGGCAGATAATTCAGCTGTGACGGTCACACGTGGAAGTATCTTCTCTCAGTTTAGGATGAGTGAGGTTCTCCTTTAAGGAATACTTGTGAGATATGCATTCACATCAGCGAGCGGTTAATCAATGCTAATGATAATCTTCACTTCATCCACAACAGACTGAAGCTACTTCCCTCATAAAGTGCCACAGGTCATGAATACACATAACTTAATCAGCGAGGGATAATTGGTGTGTGATTATCCCCTACACTTGAAGAAAGGTGTGATTACGAGCAGCCTGTTCTGAATGTAGTATAATGACTGTTCCAAAAAAAAAGTTTGACTGAGGGAAGTAATAGACAAGAAATCTGTGAGGAACAGATGGAGAGCAATAGGCAACCAATGTGGCCGGGTTTTGTGTCTACATCTTAAAATGGTACGTTGTTTTCCTTCTTTTGGGAATGTGTGGCAGTGACAAAGGCAGCCTGCTAGGCTGCACTACCGAGGGGTCCTGAAACAGGCGTTAGTTAGGCACCTCATTTACATATGCAAGTGGCCTTGTGCCCCTTTGAGGTGGGCTCAGCAGGCGCCTGATAGGTCGCCTTCACCAATATGGCGGGGCCCGTACCCCAGATGCAGATTGGACGCGGGACAGTGTCCCCCAAAATTGGTCCTCCTTGCCCCCACTTTTTACGCCTGGAAAACAGGTGCCATGAGGACCCACCCTCGCCCCCTGCCCACCCACCATTATTCTGTGTGGTACTTTTTAAAAAATTCGTTCCTGGGATGTGGGCGTCGCTGGCAAGCCCAGCATTTATTGCCCATCCCTAATTGCCCCTTGAGAAGGTGGTGGTGAGCCCCCTTCTTGAACCGCTGCAGTCCATGTGGTGAAGGTGCTCCCACAGTGCTGCTAGGGAGGGAGTTCCAGGATTTTGACCCAGCGACAATTAAGGATCGGCCGATATATTTCCAAGTCGGGATGGTGTGTGTGACTTGAAGGGGAACTTGGAGGTGGTGGTGTTCCCCATGCGCCCGCTGCCCTTGTCCTTCTAGGTGGAAGAGGTCGCGGGTTTGGGAGGCGGTGCCGATGAAAACTGAGCCCATCAAGACCAAGAGAATCCCAGATTTGGTTCCTGGGCTGGGCTGGGGTAACGGATCTTAGCCAGGGTGGATGGTAGGAATGCTGGCGCTGAGCTTCTCATTCTCTGGGCGAGGGAGAGGAGGGGGAGAAAAATGAACCTGATTGATGTTGTTGTTGGAAAGTGCAGGCCTGTGTGTGTATAGGGGGAGAACAGGATCAGGCTTGACTGAATTATGAATTATTGGTCACTTGGCTAAATCCTGCTCGATGGGAATGTGTGTCGGTAGATTGGTCACTAAACACCAAGTACGACTTGTGCTCTCGTCAATCAGGCTCCACGAGGGTAGGCTCAGCGGATTTACCCTTATACAGGAAACTCTTTCCTATCCGGCACCGACGGGACCGGGATGGTGCCGGTTGATTAAAAATTCCGGATAAGGGAGAGGTATATCGACCGAGGCTATTTTTAACAAACAAAAATAAAAAAATCAAGAAATGTGCAGTGTAATTGGGTACTCCCCTACAGAATGTTGTGTTAAATGGATGGTGGAAGATGCTTGATTAAGTCCAGTACTGCCAGTTGAGGGTAATCCATAACTCTTTAATTACTTAACAGTAAAACAAAAACTTATAAACGACTGTATACTGTAGTTTTCGAAGTATGAATTCTGCCGGTTATTAGAGAATTCTGGATATTTAGGTGCCGTTTAAACGAGAGTTTCCTGCATTAAAATAATTCAGGATAGAGCTGGCCGCACCTTCCCCATGGCTACCTGGAGTGCCAGACATGATAGAGATTCACTGGCCAGAGACTAGACTTGAGAGTTGGGAATGCGCAGCCACAGGCAGCTCAGTTGAACTGACAAATGGCCTTGTCATTAATTAGCAGAGCCAATAGCGATAACTTCTTTTTAAAATTGTATTTTCTAACTTTAAGAGGTGGTGGAATTGCAATATTACGTATCCCAGCAAGAGTTAATGTGACTTGACCTGCCCGTGTACCCGAACGTGTTGCATCTTCTATATAGCGATTTTCACGACCTCAGAAAATCTCAAAGCGCTTTACAGCCAGTTAAGTACTTCTGAAGTGTAGTTACTAATGTAGGAAACGCGGCAGCCAATTTGCGCACAGCAAGGTTCCGCAAACAGCAATGTGATAATGGCCAGATAATCTGTTATTTTAGTGATTATGTTTGAGGGATAAATATTGGCCAGGACACCGGGGAGAGCTCCCCTGCTCTTCTTCCAAATAGCGCTGTTGGATCTTTTACGTCCACCTGAGGGAGCAGACAGGGCCTGGGGCTTAACGTCTCATCCAAAAGCTGGTCCCTCTGACAGTGCAGCTCTCCCTCCGTACTGGCACCGAAGTGTCAGCCTGGATTTTTTCACTCAAGTCTTATGGAGCGGGACTATGAACCCACAACCTTCTGACTCAGAGGTGAGAGGGCTACCCACTGTGCCATGCATGACACCTAATGCGGTTGCATCTGTGCCTTCTGTTGAACAAAATTGAGAGGTCGCACAACACCAGGTTATAGTCCAACAGTTTTATTTGAAATCACAAGCTTTCGGAACTATCGCTCCTTCCTCAGGTGAAGTAAATTGGATACAGAATCGTCAGAGCATATATAGATGGAAAAAAAAGCATGTGTACTTTACAATTGCAGACCAATAAATTAAATCATCCTGACTATCTGCCGAGGTGTGATAAAGTTAATTAAGTCAGCCAGGAAGGTACCACATCAAAAGACATAGCAAGATACAACTGAGACAATGAGGTGAAGTCGCAGGGGTTCTAACGTGTCAAAAGCTGCCGTCTGTATGTAAAACGAAAAGCTTTAAAAAAAAATTTACTTTTTTACTGGGAAAATTTTTACTTTTTTACTGGGAATCACATGTTGAAGGCAGCCTTTTTTATTGTAAGGAACAGAGAATACGTACCGATCAGGAATCTTTTGGGCTGTGCATTTTAGGCAGCAGTCGCACAGTTTTTTTTGCGACTTATCCATAGCTTACCTGAATCCGAAGCACTTAGTCGATGCAGAATGTGTCAGAATGTTTTGAAAGCTGAGTGAGTACTTTGTAATTGTCAGTTGGATGTGTGAATAATTACAGTCAGTCTTCAATCTTTCTCAGTTGCATTATCCTACGTTCTCCTTTGCTCCTACTGTGCTAGACCTCAAACATGTTCATTCTTTCCCTTTAAGTTGCGTTTGCAGCAGCTTCAATGGGAGATAAGCACCTTCAAATACTCAGGAAAGCTCTGTCTCAAACTTGTAAACTCCACCTGATTGACGTCGGTCTTTAGCTCCATGTATGGCAATTTGCATAACCAGCCGGCAATATTTATTGAGGGGAACAGGAATAGGCCATTGAGCCCCTCGGGCCTGCTACATAAGAACATAAGAACATAAGAACATAAGAAATAGGAGCAGGAGTAGACCAATCGGCCCCTCGAGCCTGCTCCGCCATTCAATGAGATCATGGCTGATCTGATCCAACCTCAACTCTAAAGAACACAAGAAGTAGGAGCAGGACCAGGCCACTCGGCCCCTGGGCCCGCTCCGCCACCCACAGGGCCTTGACCGATCCGAACTCAAACTAATGTCCAATTTCCAGCCTGCTCCCCGTAACCCCTTATTCCCTTTACTTCTAGGAAACTGTCTATTTCTGTTTTAAATTTATTTAATGAAGTAGCTTCCACAGCTTCCTGGGGTAGCAAATTCCACAGACCCACTACCCTCTGAGTGAAAAAGTTTCTCCTCATCTCAGTTTTGAAAGAGCAGCCCCTTATTCTAAGATTATGCCCCCTAGTTCTAGTTTCACCCATCATTGGGAACATCCTTACCGCGTCCACCCGATCAAGCCCCTTCACAATCTTATATGTTTCAATAAGATCGCCTCTCATTCTTCTGAACTCCAATGAGTAGAGTCCCAATCTACTCAACCTCTCCTCATATGTCCACCCCCTCATCCCCGGAATTAACCGAGTGAACCTTCTTTGTACTGCCTCGAGAGCAAGTATGTCTTTTCTTAAGTATGGACACCAAAACTGTATGAGGGGAACAGGAATAGGCCGTTGAGCCCCTCTGAGCCTGCTCTGCCATTCAACTAGATCGTGGCTGATCTGTGCATCAACTCCGTTTATTCACCTTAGATCCATATCCCTTGATACCCTCACCTAACAAAAATATATCAATCTCAGTCTTGAAATTGTCCCCCCCTGAATCCACGGCCTTTTTGGGGGAGAGAATTCCAGATTTCTCCTACCTTTTGTGTGAAAAAGTGCCTCTGATTTCCCTCCTAAATGGCCTAATTTTAAGATGATGTCCCCTCGTTCTTGATTCCCTCACTAGACAAAATACAGGAAACTCTTTGGTACCGGGACCGGGGTGGTGCCGGTTGATTAAAAATTCCGGATAACGGAGAGGTATATCTACCGAAGCTATTTTTAACAAACAAAAATAAAAAAAATCAAGAAATGTGCAGTGTAATTGGGTACTCCCCCACAGAATGTTGTGTTAAATGGATGGTGGAAGATGCTTGATTAAGTACAGTAATGCCAGTTGAGGGTAATCCATAACTCTTTAATTACTTAACAGCAAAACAAAACTTATAAACGACTGTATACTGTAGTTTTCGGAGTATGAATTCTGCCGGTTATGAGAGAATTACGGATATTTAGGTGCCGTTTAAACAAGAGTTTCCCGTAGTTTCTCTGGATCTACCCTGTCGAATCCACTTAATGTTTTGAACACCTCGATCGGATCGCCCCTCAATCTTCGAGGGAAAACAAGCCAAGCTTACGCAGCCCTTCCTCATAATTTACGTCACACATTCTCAATTGGCACTTTTCTTCAATTTTGACACCTTCTTAAGAATATCTCCCCAGTAGCTCCTGGTATATGGTGCCACCTTTGACCTTCTGTGTGATGGTCCCCCAGATCCCCTTCATCAAGCACTTCATGATGTCCTCATGATGTCTGCTATGGTCTGTAGATCTGGATCTGGTAAACCTTGGTTGACACTTTCTGTGCTGTCCTTCCATTTCTGACAGAAGTTGACCCCTCCACCAGATTGAATCGCTGTTTCATATTGGTCAAGGACCTGTTTTAGCTGGTTGAGCCACCTCAACCCTCTTAAAGGATCCCACGGCACTATTTCGAAGAAGGGCAGGGGAATTCTCCCCGATGTCCTGGTCAATGGGCCGAAACTTGATCCCGGGACGCGAGAGTACGCACTGCATACTCTCGCGTATTCCCACTCCAATTGCCGGTTTTCTGCATGCCCTGCGCATGCGCTGAAAACCGGCAATTGCTCTTCCGAAAAGGGGGCGGGGCCGGAGTGCATCGCGTGCGCGCTACAGGCTGCGCGCACGCTGTGCACTTCATGCTTTGGACGCGCAGGTAAGTAGGGAAGATTTTGGAAATGTAAAAAGGAGGAGTAAGACCCGCTTTTAAGAAGGTAAGTAGTGAATTAAGTATTTTTTTGAATTTTTTTTTACAGGTATATCTTTTTTATAGACTTTAAA
This sequence comes from Squalus acanthias, assembly GCA_030390025.1. NCBI lineage: Eukaryota > Metazoa > Chordata > Chondrichthyes > Squaliformes > Squalidae > Squalus > Squalus acanthias. The sequence continues at coordinate 12,211,621 of CM059450.1, forward strand.
GACAGGTAAGTTTATTTTTATAACTTTTTAAAAGATTTTAAATTTTTTCAAAAATTTAATTTTTTATTTAAAATGGTTAATTTAATTAACTATACTTATTTTATTAATGTGATGGTTTTTTTTTTAAATTTAATTGAGGTTTAGCTGTTATTTTGGGGGGGTGTAAGATTCATAAGTCTCTCAGCCATGCTGTGAGACTTATGAATGGAAGATGGTGTGCTGCCATTGGCTCTAACTGAGTCACGTGATCCCACAGCTCGCACGAATTAACTACGCCGCTGGGATACGCAAGCCCAGCACAGCTGATGTCTGGAACATCAATTTCGTGCGAGCTGGATCAGAAAAAGCATAAGCGAGGTGAGACATCGCGGGAAAGGCTTACCCCCGCGGGAACAGAGCGAGATCAATTTCTGGGCCATTATTTATCCTTCAACCAACATCACTAAAACAGCAACGGCTCGATTTTAAAATTCTCATCCTTGTGTTCAGATCCCTCCATGGCCTCGGCCCCTCCCTAGCTTTGAAACCTCCTCCAGCCCTGCAACCCTCCGAGATATCTGCACTCCTCCAATTCTGGCCTCTTGCGCACCCCCTATTTTGATCACTCCATCATTGGCGGCCGTGCCTTCAGCTGCCTGGGCCCTGAACTCTGGAATTCCCTCCCTCAACCTCTCCGCCTCTCTACGTCTCTCCTCCTTCAAGACGCTCCTTCAAACTTACCTCTTCTACCCTAATATCTCCTTATGTGTCTCGATGTTAAATTTTGTTTGATAACGCTCCTATGAAGCGCCTTGGGACGTTTGACTACGCTAAAGGCGCTATATAAATGCAAAATGTTGTTGTTGTATTATCACATTGTGGGAGCTTGCTGTGTGCAAATTGGTTGCCGCGTTTCCTACATTACAATATTAATTGCTCTTCAAAAGTATGTCATTGGCTGTAAAGCGCTTTAGGATGTCTTGAGGTCATGGAAGGTGTAAGTCTTTCTTTTTTTTTCAGAAGACTGAAAGGGAATCCTATTCAGGTATTAAAGATGCTAAAGATTAAAGATAGTATCTGGTGGCTTTGAGCCCAAGATCAGCCATGATCTTATTGAATGGCGGAGCAGGCTCGAGGGGCCAAGTGGCCTATTCCTGCTCCTATTTCTTATGTTCTTATGATACTTGAGGGTATGAACAGGATGAACCCTGAGAAGCTGTTCACCATGACCCTGAGATAGGACAAGAAGGGGGCATGAGGTGACGCTCAGAAGAAGGAAGCTGAATGGATAGAGCAGATGTACCTACTTTACACAGAGAGTGCTTGGAATGACTTGCCCAGAGAGGCAGTCAAGGCCTGATGACAGTTCTGGTTAACACACCACAGGAAAGATGTGATTGCGCTAGAGAGGGTACAGAGGAGATTTACGAGGGTGTTGCCAGGACTGGGGAATTTTAGCTATGAGGAAAGATTGGATAGGCTGGGGTTGTTTTTTTTGGAACAGAGGAGGCTGAGGGGAGATTTAATTGAGGTCTATAAAATTATGAGGTGAATAGATAGAGTGGATAGGAAGGACCAGTTCCCTTAGCAGAAGGGTCAATAACCAGGGGGAATAGATTTAAAGTAATTGGTAGAAGGATTAGAGGGGAGTTGAGGAGAACTTTTTTCACCAGAGAGTGGTGGGGGGTCTGGAACTCACAGCCTGAAAGGGTGGTAGAGGCAGAAACCCTCATCACATTTAAAAAGTACTTGGATATGCACTTGAAGTGCTGTAACCTACAGGGCTACGGACCAAGAGCTGGAAAGTGGGATTAGGCTGGAGAGCTCTTTGTCGGTCGGCACGGACACGATGGGCTGAATGGCCTCCTTCTGTGCCGTAAATTTCTATGATTCTATGACATCGGTCATTTTGAGAGGGAATTGGACAAACCAATTAAGGGATGAAGGTAGTGAGCTACATATCTGCTTTTGGCCCGGAGACCACTCTGATCGATGGAAATGACCATTTGCAGTCCTGTACGTTCCTATGCTCCTCCAGTACAACAGACACAAAACTGCTGAGCCAGCAAGCAGCATATTAAAAAGTGCTGCAAAGATACAAAATAGTCCGATTGAGTTTTTGCGGCAACAAAAAAGCTTTTCCTGTACAGCAAGTCTCAAGATAAACACCTTCTTATTTATGCAATGCGCATTTGGCATATATTAAATATCTTATTTACCAGAATTTAATCTTGATTGCATGCCATTCATCATATAATGTATAATTACTGCACTGCACCTAAATAGTAATTGAAGCAAACCTGCCTCTAATTCACCAATTTTAAACTCACAGTCAAGGAGGTGATGTGCTACCAGTATAGTTGTGTAAGGATTAAGTACCGTCATTTAAATGTCAAGTGGCGAGAGCAAGATCTTCATTTAAGCGCTTCTCACAAAGCTTAATGTGTTATTATAGCAATTACTGTTCCTTTTTCATGCTTTTGCAGCCCTCAACTCCTTCTCTGCCAAATGCAGCGTCAGTTGTGGCTCAGCTGGCCGTGGGTTTAGGTCCCGCTCCAGGGACTTGTGCACATGAATCTAGGCTGACGCTCCAGTGCAGCGCTGAGGGAGTGCTACACAGTCAGCGGTGCCGTCTTTTGGATGCGGCGTTAAACCGAGGCTCCCGTCTCTCCTCTCAGGCGCTACATAAGTGCAAGCCTTTCATTGAAACGTATATAATTCTCAGAGGGCTTGACAGGGTAGATGCAGGGAGGATGTTTCCCCCTGGCTGGAGAGTTTAGAACCAGGGGGGTCACAGTCTCAGGATGAGGGGTCGGCCATTTTGGACGGAGATGAGGAGAAGGTTCTTCACTCAGAGGGCGGTGAATCTTTGGAATTCTCTACCCCAGAGGGTGGTGAATCTTTGGAATTCTCTACCCCAGAGGGCTGTGGAGGCTCAGTCGTTGTGTATATTCAAGACAGAGATCGATAGATTTTTGGGGACTAAGGGAATCAAGGGATATGGGGATCATTGGCCCAAAAATTAGTGTCTCTACGCGAGAGTACGCGCTGTGTACTCTCGCGTATTCTGTCTCCAATTGCCGGTTTTTTGCATGCACTGCGCATGCGCTGAAAACTGGCACTTGGTGATTTCAAAAGGGGGCGGTTCCTAAGTGAACCGCGTGCGCGCTACAGGCTGCGCGCACGCAGTGCACTTAGTGCTTTGAACGCGCAGGTAAGCATGGAAGATTTTGCACATAAAGAAAGGAGGCGTAAGACCCTCTTTTAACAAGGTAAGTAGTTAATTAAGTATTATTTTGAATTTTTTTCAACAGGTATATCTTTTTTAGAGACTTTAAAGAAAGGTAAGTTTATTTTTATAATTTTTAAAAGATTTTAAATTTTTTCAAAAATTTAATTTTTTGTTTAAAGTGGTTAATTTATTTAACTATACTTATTTTATTAGTGTGATGGTTTTAAAAAAAAATTTAATTGAGGTTTAGCTGTTCTTTTGAGGGGGTATAGATTCATAGCTTTCACAGCACTTGCTGTGAAAACTATGAATGAAAGATGGTGTGCTGCCATTGGCTCTAACTGAATCACGTGATCCCACAGCTCGCACGAATTAACTGCGCCTGTGGGATACGGAAGCACTGCACAGCTGCTGTCCAGAAAATCAAGTTCGTGCGAGCTCGGAATGAAAAGGCAGGCGCGCAGTGAGATATCGCGGGGAAGCCTTACCCCCGCACGAAGGCTCCGTCATTAATTTCTGGGCCATCGGGCGGGAAGGTGGAGTTGAGGTAGAAGATCAGCATGATATTTATTGGCTCGAGGGGCTAGATGGCCGACTCCTGCTCCAGTTTTTTTTTGTTCTTATATTCTTTCTCTGCAGTAAAGTCCCACAGGTACAGACAACCCTCTAGCACCTTGCTCAAGTGTAAGCCTAGAGTGGGGGTGTTGACAGTCTATTCAAACACAAACTGAATCACAGCCAAACCTGATCCTAGTCTCTTCTGACGTTCCCACGGATGCCCCTTTTTCAGTGGGAACAGCGGCTGATTCACCCTCTCCAACCCCAGGGTGCTGAGGTCAAATGCATCACTCCAACTGCTGTAGCGGCTGAGACCAGGTAACTCGGTGTGGATCTAAACCCTTCCAGGCTCAATACTGCACAAAGCAATATGTCTACCCATTGAACCGGTGCTGTCAAGCTTTCCAAATAACAATATTCAAATCAAAGAATGTTACAGCCATTCAGCCCATCATAGAAACATAGAAGATAGGAGCAAGAGTAGGCCATTCGGCCCCTCGAGCCTGCTCCGCCATTCAATGCGATCATGGCTGATCATCCAAACTCAGTACCCTGTCCCTGCTTTCTCCCCATATCCCTTGATCCCCTTAGCCTTAAGAAATATATCTAACTCCTTCTTGAATATATTTAATGAATTGGCCTCAACTGCCTTCTGTGGTAGAGAATTCCACAGGTTCACCACTCTCTGGGTGAAGAAATGCCTCCTCATCTCAGTCCTAAATGGCTTACCTCTTATCCTTAGACTGTGACCCCTGGTTCTGGACTCCCCCGCCATCGGGAACATCCTTCCTGCATCTAGTCTGTCTAGTCCTGTTAGAATTTTATAAGTTTCAATGAGATCCCCTCTCATTCTTCTAAACTCTAGCGAATACAAGCCCAATCGACCCAATCTCTCTTCATACGTCATTCCTGCCATCCCAGGTATCAGTCTGGTGAATCTTCGCTGCACTCCCTCCATGGCAAGAACATCCTTCCTCAGATAAGGCGACCAAAACTGCACACAATACTCAAGGCGTGGTCTCACCAAGGCCCTGTACAACTGCAGCAAGACATCCTTGCTCCTGTACTCGAATTAGTCTGTGAAAGAGCTATCCAAATCGTTCCATTCCTTTGCGTTTTCCCAATATCCTTTTCCAAAATATTTATCCACTCCCCCTTGAAAAGCGACCATGGATTCTACCCTCGTCACTGTTTCTGGTCGGGGATTCCAGGTTGCTATCCCATGATCATCCTGTCGGAGGTACGATTCAACAAGAGATCGTTAGGAGCACGCCAGTTTTCTCCTCATCCTGTAAATATGGAATATCTCGGTGTTTCTGCCAGGTCATATTCCCCGGCCCCAAACCCCTTCCGAGTGTCAGCCAGTGGCTCAGTTGGTAGCAACCTGGCCTGCACTGTCGGAGGTGCCGTCTTTCGGATGAGACGTTAAACCGAGGCCCCGTCTGCCCTCTCAGGCAGACATAAAAGATCCCGCGGCGCTATTTCGAAGAAGAGCAGGGGAGTTCTCCCCCGGTGTCCTGGCCAATATTTATCCCTCAATCAACATAACAAAAACAGATTATCCAGTCATTATCACATTGCTGTTTGTGGGAGCTTGCTGTGCGCAAATTGGCTGCCGCGTTTCCTACATTACAACAGTGACTCCACTTCGAAAAGTACTTCATTGACTGTAAAGCGCTTTGGGACGTCTGGTGGTTGTGAAAGGCGCTATAGAAATGCAAGTCTTTCTTTTTTCCCCTTCTTCCCTTCACTTGTGCTGAACATCAACTAAACTCGCCCAAGCAAAGCTCGGCAAAGTTCAACTTTCACACCGCTCTGGGACTCAAACTGGTGATCTTCTCGTTGAAAGTCAAACATGACCGGACTCCCTTTATTCAGATCATCCCCGGCGGTCTTCACTGTCTAACTCTCCCATCAACATGAATGAAGATGCGCTAGATGTTTGCCCCGCAATGTCCCACCTATGTAGAGCTTCATCAATTTTATAGGCATTAGCATCACCCATGGTGTTAATCTAAATTCTTTTAATCTGTGGTCTGTTTTCAGCATTGAGGTTCAATAGGACAGGAAGAATTCATTAGCTAGGGCATTTCAAAAACATGAGGTTGCAGCTTCAGTAATGGAGTTGGAGGTTTGATTAATCTTTCTAGTTGAGCAGAGAATAGACAGTGATCTTAATGACCACATGGGAGATGAGAATCAAATCAAACAGAAGGAGAGAAAGGATCCAGCGAAATAAAAAAGACTTGCATTTCTATCGCGCCTTTCACGACCTCCGGACGTCCCAAAGCGCTTTACAGCCAATGAAGTACTTTTGAAGTGTAGTCACTGTTGTAATGTAGGAAACGCAGCAGATAATTTGCGCACAGCAAGCTCCCACAAACAGCAGGGTGATAATGACCAGATAATCTGTTTTTAGTGATGTTGATTGAGGGATAAATATCGGACAGGACCCCGGGGAGAACTCCCCTGCTCTTCTTCGAAATAGTTCCGTGGGATCTTTTGAAACAATAACAACGTGTATTTATATAGCTTTAACATAGTAAAATGTCCCATGGCGCTTCACAGGAGCGTTATAAAACAAAATTTGACACCGAGCCACATAAGGAGATATTAGGGCAGATGACCAAAGGTTTGGTCAAAGAGGCAGGTATTAAGGAGCGTCTTAAAGGAGGAGAGAGAGGTAGCGAGGCAGAGAGGTTTAGGGAGGGAATTCCAGAGCTTAAGGCCTAGGCAGCTGAAGGCACGGCCGCCAATGGTGGAGCGATTGTTATCGGGGATGCTCAAGAGGGCAGAATTAGAGGAGCGCAGATACCTCGGGGGGTTGTGGGGCTGGAGGAGGTTACAGAGATAGGGAGGGGCGAGGCCATGGAGGGATTTAAAAACAAGGGATGAGAATTTTAAAATCGAGGCGTTGCTTAACCGGGAGCCAATGTAGGTCAGCGAGCACAGGGGGTGATGGGCGAACGGGACTTGGTGCGAGTTCGGACATGGGAGCAGAGTTTTGGATGACTTCAAGTTTAAGCAGGGTAGAACGTGGAAGGCCGGCCAGGAGTGCGTTGGAATAGTCAAGTCTAGAGGTAACAAAGGCATGGATGAAAATTTCAGCAGCAGATGAGTTGAGGCAGGAGTGGAGTCAGGAGATGTTCCAGAGGTAGAAATAGACGGTTTTAGTGATGGCGTGGATATGAGGTCAGAAGCTCATCTCGGGGTCAAATATGACACCAAGGTTGCGCACAGTCTGGCTCCGCCTCAGACAGTTGCCAGGGAAAGGGATGGATTTGGTGGCTAGGGAACGGAGTTAGTGGCAGGGACCAAAGACTTCGGTCTTCCCAATATTTATCTGGAGGAAATTTCTGCTCATCCAGTACTTGATGTTGGAAAAGCAGTCAGACAATTTAGAGACCGTGGAGGGGTCGAGAGAAGCAGTAGTGAGGTAGCGCTGAGTGTCGTCAGCGTACATGTGGAAACTGATGCTGTGTTTTCGGATGATGTCACCGAGGGGCAGCATGTAGATGAGAAATAGGAGGGGGCCAAGGATAAATCTTTGGGGGACACCAGAGGTAACGATGCGGGAGCGGGAAGAGAAGACTATACAAGTGATTCTCTGGCTACGATTAGACAGATAAGAATGGAACCAGGTGAGTGCAGTCCCACCCAGCTGGACGACGGTGGAAATATCGTTGGAGGAGGATGGTGTGGTCAACGTGTCAAAGGCTGCAGAAATGTCGAGAAGGACGAGGAGGAATAGTTTACCTTTATCACAGTCACATAGGATGTAATTTGTGAATTTGATAAGAGCCGTTTCGGTACTGTGAGGGAAAATTCCAGGCCTTTTACATGCTCTCCAAGCAACCAGTGACATGACAACACTGAAAAACGCCTGGAGGCAGGTCTTATATGATTGGGAAAAAAACAGTCAAAGACATTTAGCGCATCAAACAGGCCACTGAGCACGTTTAGCATGTTTACGTCCACCTGAGAGGGCAGACGAGGCCTCGGTTTAACGTCTCATCTGAAAGACGGCATACAGATGTCATATATTATTAATTTAGCAATATTATTCATTTTTCCTCCGTTTCTTCATTTTTTTCTGTCTTCATTATGTCCCGACCATTTCAGACACAGTTGCTTGACTGAGCAGGCAAAGGAGAAAAAAAAAACCCTATATTTATAATAGATGTTAGCAAGAATTTCTTTGCTCAAAGGGTGATAAATGTTTGGAATAATCTCTCAGACAAGGTATTGGAAAAAGAAGACATTCAGGCTGTTCGAAATATAGTTGGATGCCATGCTGGAGAGTCAGAGTACTAGAGGGACCAGCTTTGATGTGCTAAATGGCCTGTTTGATGCGCTAAATGTTTTTGACTGTTTTTTCTGATCTTATGAGACCTGCCTCCAGGGCTTTTTCAGTGTTGTCATATCACTGGTTGCTCAGAGAGCATGCAAAAAGACTGCGAATTTTTCCTCACATGCTAAGAGAAGGTGCCTTGCCTCAACTCCGTGACTGGAAAACAACCCGGTTCGATATTTTTATGGGCGTTAATGCCAAACCCCGTGAGAATCTCAGGCCCAGAACGCCCAACTTCCCGTCATGTGCTGGGAGCACTGCGGCCGAAAGATCCAGAAAGCCTCCCGACAGCCTTGAGAACCAAATGAACACTTCCCGCCAGGGACAGCGATTATGAACAGGAACCCTGTCTGTTTCCCAAGAAGATTGGGGAATGCAGATGCTCAAAGGGTCCTGGGTGTCCTTGTACATGAGTCACTGAAAGTGAATGTGCAGGTGCAGCAAGCCATTAGGAAGGCAAATGGTATGCTGGCCTTCATTACAAGAGGATTTGAGTACAGGAGTAAAGAAGTCTTACTCCAATTATATAGGGCCTTGGTGAGACCACACCTGGAGTACTGTGTACAAATTTGGTCTCCTTACCTAAGGGAGGATATACTTGTCATAGAGGGAGTGCAACGAAGGTTCACGAGATTGATTCCTGGGATGGCGGGACTGTCATATGAGAAGAGATTGAGTAAGCGAGGCCTGTATTCTCTTGAATTCAGAAGAATGAGAGGGGATCTCATTGAAGCATACAAAATTATTACAGGGCTTGATAGGGTGGATGCTGGGAGAATGTTTCCCTTGGCTGGGGAGTCTAGAACCAGGGGTCACAGTCTCAGAATAAGGGGTCGGCCATTCAGGACTGAGATGAGAAGAAATTTCTTCACACAGAGGGTGGTGAATCTTTGGAATTCTCTACCCCAGAGGGCCGTGGAGGCTCAGTCATTGGGTATATTCAAAACAGAAGTCGATAGATTTCTGACTAGTAAGGGCATCAAGGGATATGGTGATAAGGCCGGTGAATGGAGTTGAGGCAGAAGATCAGCCATGATCTTATTGAATGGCGGAGCAGGCTCGAAGGGCCGAATGGCCGACTCCTGCTCCTATTTCTTATGTTCTTATGTTCCTCCCACCCTGCTAAGCTAAATATTGTATAGAGTCTGTGAAACGAGCAGATTTGATGGGTCAAATGTCCTTTCCTCAGTCCATAATTGATCCCTGGGATAAGAGGGTTGTCCTCTGAGGAGAGATTGAGTAAACTGGGCCTATAGTCTCTGGAGTTTAGAAGAATGAGAGGTGATCCCATTGAAATATATAAGATTCTGAGAGGGATTGACAGGGTAGATGCAGGGAGGATGTTTCCCCTGGCTGGAGAGTCTAGAACTAGGGGGCAAAGTCTCAGGATAAGGGGTCGGCCATTTAAGACTGAGATGAGGAGGAATTTATTCACGCAGAGGGTTGTGAATCTTTGGAATTCTCTACCCCAAAGGGCTGTGGATGCTCAGTCGTTGAGTATATTCAAGGATGAGATCGATAGATGTTTGGACTCTAAGGGAATCAAGGGATATGGAGATCGGGCGGGAAAGTGGAGTTGAGGTCGATGATCAGCCATGGTCTTATTGAATGGCGGAGCAGGCTCGAAGGGCCGTATGGCCTACTCCTGCTCCTAATTCTTATGCTCTTAAGTTCATGGTACTTTGAAAGAAATAGAACCTTTTACGACTTCCGGATATCTCAAAGCGCTTTACCGCCAATGAAGTACTTTTTGAAGTGTAGTCACTGTTGTAATGGAGTACTTTGCGCTGTATTCTAACAGAGTGCAGGTCAGGGATAAAATCCTGGATCTTCCTTATCAAAGTTCATTACCAACAACAACTTGCATTCATATAGCGCCTTTAACGTAGTAAAACGTCCCAAGGCGCTTCACAAAAGCGTTAGCAAACAAAATTTGACACCGAGCCACATAAGGAGATATTAGGACAGGTAACCAAAAAGCGTAGTCAAAGAGGTAGTTTTTAAGAAACGTCTTAAAGGAGGACAGAGGGGTAGAACGGCGGGGAGGTTTAGGGAGGGAATACCATACCGCATGGCGCATTATAGAAACATAGAAGATAGGAGCAGGAGTAGGCCATTCAGCCCCTCGAGCCTGCTCCGCCATTCAATGAGATCATGGCTGATCATCCAAATTCAGTACCCTGTCCCTGCCTTCTCCCCATATCCCTTGATCCCTTTAGCTTTAAGAAATATATCTAACTCCTTCTTGAATATATTTAATGAATTGGCCTCTACTGCATTCTGTGGTAGAGAATTCCACAGGTTCACCACTCTCTGGGTGAAGAAATTCCTCCTCATCTCAGTCCTAAATGGCTTACCTCTTATCCTTAGACTGTGACCTCTGGTTCTGGACTCCCCGGCCATCGGGAACATCCTTCCTGCATCTAGTCTGTCTAGTCCTGTTAGAATTTTATAAGTTTCAATGAGATCCCCTCTCATTCTTCTAAACTCCAGCGAGTATAAGCCCAATCGACCCAATCTCTCCTCATACGTCATTCCTGCCATCCCAGGTATCAGCCTGGTGAATCTTCGCTGCACTCCCTCCATGCCAAGAACATCCTTCCTCAGATAAGGTGACCAAAACTGCACGCAATACTCAAGATGTGGTCTCACCAAGGCCCTGTACAACTGCAGCAAGACATCCTTGTTCCTGTACTCGAACCCTTTCGCTACAAAGGCCAACATACCATTTGCCTTCTTAACCGCCTGCTGCACCTGCATGCTTACCTTCAGCGACTGGTGCACAAGGACACCCAGGTCTCGTTGCACTTCCCCGTCTCCCAATCTATTGCCATTCAGATAATAATCTGCCTTCCTGTTTTTGACACCAAAGTGGATAACCTCGCATCTATCCACATTATACTGCATCTGCCATGCTTCTGCCCAATCACCCAACCTGTCCAAATCATACTGGAGTTTCTCGGCATCCTCCTCACGGCACACACTCCCACCCAGCTTTGTGTTGTCTGCAAACTTGGAGATATTACATCCAATTCCCTCGTCTAGATCATTAATATATATTTTGAATAGCTGGGGTCCTAGGACCGATCCCTGCGGTACCCCACTAGTCACTGCCTGCCACTCGGAAAAAGACCCGTTTATTCCAACTCTTTGCTTTCTGTCTGCCAACCAGTTCTCTATCCAAGTCAATACCTTGCCCCCAATCCCATGTGCCTTAACTTTACACGCTAATCTCTTATGCGGGACCTTATCGAAAGCCTTCTGAAAGTCCAAATACACCACATCCACTGGTTCTCCCTTATCTATTTTACCAGTTACATCCTCAAAAAATTCCAGTAGATTAGTCAAGCACGATTTACCTTTTGTAAATCCATGTTGACTTTTTCCGATCCTGTCACTGTTTTCCAAGTGCTCTGCTATTACATCTTTTATAATGGACTCTAGCATTTTCCCCACTACCGATGTCAGGCTTACATCTATAATTCCCCGTTTTCTCTCTACCACCTTTTTTGAATAGTAGGGTAACATTAGCTACCCTCCAATCCATGGGTACTGTTCCAGAGACTATAGAATTTTGGAAGATGACCAGCAATGCATCTACTATTTCTAGGGCCACTTCCTTAAGTACCCTAGGATGTAGATTATCAGGCCCTGGGGATTTATCGGCCTTCAATCCCGTCAATTTCCCTAACACTATCCACTGAACAATTGGGAAGCAACTAGGCTCTGTTTTATGAAATGAAGGTATGGTGTGGGCCGATCACACAGTAAAATAAAATCCTTATTCATGCATAATGTGCTTTTATTGGGCAGGTGTCCCTTATCCGAGACACTAGACAACTGTTGGCTTCTCCGTGAAGAGCAAAGTTGGTTTCAAAACCTTGTACATCAACTATGATGGGCTAATCAATACATGCTTTCAGTATGATGTGCACTCTGGGCAAGAGAGAACAACACAAACCCATCTGGGACTGTGAGGTTAGTGTATGTTTGTTGCAAGATTGGACAGTTGCATGCTCATCGTAGCAAGACCAGCTGGTATCTGAGAATGGACCGGAGTGACAATACAGGAAACTAATTAAGAACAGACAGACTCTGCTGGCAATGAAAGAGTCTGTAATTGAGATCAGATAGGCTGCATTGACAGTGGAGGTGTTTGTAATTGAGCGTGTAGAGACTGTGCTGGCAATTGGCGGAGATCGAAATTGATAATATGGAATCTGGAATACTGCATACAGTTTTGGTGTCCATACTTAAGAAAAGACATACTTGCTCTCGAGGCAGTACAAAGAAGGTTCACTCGGTTAATCCCCGGGATGAGGGGGTGGACATACAAGGAGAGGTTGAGTAGATTGGGACTCTACTCATTGGAGTTCAGAAGAATGAGAGGCGATCTTATTGAAACATATAAGATTGTGAAGGGGCTTGATCGGGTGGATGCGGTAAGGATGTTCCCAAGGATGGGTGAAACTAGAACTAGGGAGCATAATCTTAGAATAAGGGGCTGCTCTTTCAAAACTGAGATGAGGAGAAACTTCTTCACTCAGAGGGTAGTGGGTCTGTGGAATTTGCTGCCCCAGGAAGCTGTGGAAGCTACATCATTAAATAAATTTAAAACAGAAATAGACAGTTTCCTAGAAGTAAAGGGAATTAGGGGTTGCGGGGAGCGGGCTGGAAATTGGACATGAGGCTGAGTTCGGATCGGTCGAGGCCCTGTGGGTGGCGTAGCGGGCCCAGGGGCTGAGTGGCCGGGTCCTGCTCCTACTTCTTGTGTTCTTTAGATTTGAGGTGAGGATCAGATCAGCCATGATCTTATTGAATGGCGGAGCAGGCTCGAGGGGCCGATTGGCCTACTCCTGCTCCTATTTCTTATGTTCTTATAACAAACAGACTACAAAGTGAAAGAAGGGACTGCGATTCAGGATGATTCAGACACGTTGGTTGGGAGGCATGCGTTATCCAGCCATCTATCAGCGACCTGACATCGCCCCAGAAAGAGCAACGCACATTCGAGATCTGTAATTGGTTGCATGATTCAGCTAAAATAGGTCAGTGGTATATGTTCGTATGCCACAGGCTGGGCTTGGATTACATGTAGGGAATGGCATTGTGTAATTAGGAATGTCGGAATGGCTGGATGACCGATTATCCGGTGCAAAATAGTCTCTCAATGCTGGCTCACGTGTCCCTTGAGTTGCAAAGTGCATGTGGGTGGGTGGTGGTGATGGCAAGGTGACTTCACTTTAAGGGGAGAAACACTGAAGGGGCTTGTTTCTGCAGGGTTCCTGTGGACCTTCTGCCGAAGTTAAGGCGGATGATGAGGAGAAGCCCGAGGGCAGTACAACTCCTGAAGGTTTCTTCAATTATTCTGGCTCTGCTCAGCAAAATCTGAACAGTACAGATTCAAACAGAACCAAAGACTTGAACGATACCCAGTCATCCTATCTCCAGTACAGTCTGGCAATATGAGGCATAAACTGGAGATGACCTATATCCGGATACTGTTCATATTTGATCCGTTAAATTCAGGAAAAGCCAAAGGAAAAGGAAGAAAATATAAGAGAAAGTAGCTGAGAACAGGACAATCGCACACACACACACACACATATCAGAAAAACTTGCATTTGTATAGCGCCTTTCACGACCTCAGGACGTTCCAAAGCGCTTTACAGCCAATGAAGTACTTTTTGGATTGTAGCCGCTGTTGTAATGTACGCGAGCGAGAGAGACAATGGCTGGAATTTTAAGTTTTTGGCCCGCTGGAAGCAGGGGTGCCACCCGTAGAGCGCAGAAGTCCGGGTTTCCCCGCACACTCGGGAGTTTTAACTCCACAGCGTGCGTGTGACATCCCGGACGGGTTCCCCTGATAGCGCTTCTCTTTAGTTTAATTATTTGACATTGCACTTGAGAAATGATGCAAAACACCAACTGTGCAATGATAGCAGATGGATTCATTATGTGGATTGTTGATGGACAATCTTTAGATTCAATGTCCATAATTGGTGAGACCACACCTGGAGTACTGTGCACAGTTCTGGTCTCCTTATCTAAGAAAGGATATACTTGCCTTGGAGGTGGTGCAACGAAGGTTCACTAGACTGATTCCTGGGATGAGAGGGCTGTCCTACGATGAGAGATTGTGTAGAATGGGCCTATACTCTCTGGAGTTTAGAAGAATGAGAGGTGATCTCATTGAAACATACAAGATTCTGAAGGGGTATTGACAGGGTAGCTGCAGAGAGGTTGTTTCCCCTGGCTGGAGTGTCTAGAACTAGGGGGTCACAGTCTCAGGATAAGAGGGTAGGCCATTTAAGACTGAGATGAGGAGGAATTTCTTCACTCAGAGGGTTGTGAATCTTTGGAATTCTTTACCCCAGAGGGCTGTGAATGCTGAGTATTTGAGTATATTCAAGGCTGAGATAGATAGTGACATGAATCTGTCATAAAGACTTATGAAATAATACTGAGTGGCCTGCGGGTGGCGCTGTCCAGGGAGAGTATAAATACTCGGGCACGGGCCCAGCTTGCGCAGGACATTCTTTAACAGGAACTAGTGAAGGACACAACTAGACCTCCATGTTGTAAAACAGTTGATTAAAGCTTTGTTTAACGCTTAGACCAAGTGCCTAGTAGTTTTCTTACGTCAGATAGATTTTTGAACTCATGGGGAATCAAGGGATATGGAGATCGGGCGGGAAAGTGGAGGTGAGGTTGATGATCAGCCATGATCTTATTGAATGGCGGAGCAGGCTCGAGAGCCGTATGGTCTACTCCTAATTCTTATATTCTTATGTTCTTAGAATACAGAGCTGGCCCTTTAAATTATATTACCAAGCCTGATTATCCATTCTGGTATTAAAAGGCCCTTTTTTCTCCCACCTCCAACACTTTTATAACTAATGAACGGAAGAGTTTAAAGAAACTGGGAAAATACACAATTGTTTTGAATGCCCTCCTGAGGTGAGATGCAGCAAGGTGGGAGGAGGCTCATGTGGAGCAGAAACACCAGCATAGATCTATTGGGCCGAATGGCCTGTTTCTGGGCTATAAATACGATGTAATGATTTTTTTCTCCCGGGTGTTGCAGGTAGCAGTGTCCTGGAATCAATCTTATATCAATGACTTGGATGAAGGGACCGAGTGTAATGCAGCCAAATTTGCTGATGATACAAAGATAGGTGGGAAAGCAAGTTGTGAAGAGGAGTCTGCAACGGGATATAGACAGGCTAAGTGAGTGGGCAAATATTTTGGCAGATGGAGTATAATGTGAGAAAGTGTGAGGTTATCCACTTTGGTAAGAAAAATAAAAAAGCAAATTGTTATTTAAATGGAGGGAGATTATAAAATGCTGCGGTACAGAGGGATCTGGGGGTCCTTGTGCATGAAACACAAAAAGTTAGCATGCAGGTACAACAAGTAATCAGGAAGGCAAATGGAACGTTGGCCTTTATTGCAAGGGGGTTGGAGTATAAAAGCAGGGAAGTCCTGCTACAACTGTACAGGGTATTGGTGAGACCATACCTAGAGTACTGCATACAGTTTTGGTCTCTTTATTTAAGGAGGGATATACTTGCATTGGAGGCAGTTCCGAGAAGGTTCACGAGGTTGATTCCTGAGATGAAGGGGTTGGCTTATGAAGAAAGGTTGAGCAGGTTGGGCCTATACTCATTGGAGTTTAGAAGAATGAGAGGTGATCTTATTGAAACATATAAGATACTGAGGGGGCTCGACAAGGTAGATGCAGAGAGGATGTTTCCCCTAGTGGAGGAATCTAGAACTAGGGGGCATAGTTTCAGAATAAGGGCTCGTCCATTTAAGACTGAGATGAGGAGGAATTTCTTCTCTCAGAGGGTCGTAAATCTGTGGAATTCGCTGCCCCAGAGAGCTGTGGAGGCTGGGTCATTGAATATATTTAAGGTGGAGATAGACAGATTTTTTGAACAATAAGGGAGTGAAGGGTTATGGGGAGCGGGCAGGGAAATGGAGCTGAGCCCAAGATCAGATCAGCCGTGATCTCATTAAATGGCGGAGCAGGCTCGAGGGGCCGAATGGCCGACTCCTGCTCCTATTTCTTATGTTCTTATTCCTGGAGACTCCAGGGCAATCCTGGAGGGTTGGCAACACTAGGCCCAAGGCCCAGTTTCAATCGGGCCTACCTGTTCGGGCTCAGGGAACGCTCCAGCCTGAGCTCAGTTTGCACCTGCCTAGCAGCTCAAACTAATTCCTAGCGTAATTTAAAAAAAATATATTATAGATTTGAGATCCCCCTATGCTAAAATCATAATCTCAAAGAATCAATAGCTGAGAATAAGCAGCGGTGATGTTAGCAGGATGTGTTCAGGATAATTGGAACCAATCAATTAAAACTGGCGCTGTGCAACGTATTGACGAAAATAATTTAAAAATCTGAAGAAAATTCCAATTTTTGAATGCCAGTTAAAATAAAGGTCGACCTAACCAGAGATTTATCCGAAAAATATCAGGTCTGGTTATGATTTATTTCTTTGAATGGTTCTGCGTTAGCTCGGGAATAGAGATGTATTTAAAGGGATCTTCTTGGGCAGGTTTATTTTTCAGGCTGTATTTAAAAAGTAAATATTTTTTAAAAAGGTAGACAAACGGGCGTACTTGGGGCGTGGGACTTTGCACCCAAAAATTGGCCCTTGTTGCACCTGTTTTACGCCAGTTTTACACTCATTTTAGATCAGTCACAACAAGGTCCAATTTCTACCCTGCTGGCTTTCCGATGAGACGTTAAACCGAGGCCTCAACTGCTGGTTCAGGTGAATATAAATATTTCGTGGCACCATTCGAAGACGAGCAGAGGAGTTCTCCCGGTGTCCGGGTCAACAGTAAACCTGCAACCGAAACCATCGAAACAGGTTAGCAGTTCATAAGAACATAAGAAATAGGAGCAGGAGTCGGCCATTCGGCCCCTCGAGCCTGCTCCGCCATTCAGTAAGATCATGGCTGATCTTCAATCGCATTTCCACTTTCCTGCACTCTCCCCATATCCCTTGATTCCCTTAATATTCAAAAATCTATCGATCTCTGTCTTGAATATACTCAACGACTGAGCCTCCACAGCCCCCTGGGGTAGAGAATTCCAAAGAGTCACCGCCCTCTGAGTGAAAAAACTTCTCCTCGTCCCAGTCCTAAATGGCCGACCCCTTATTCTGAGACTGTGACCCCTGGTCCTAGACTCCCCAGCCAGGGGAAAACATCCTCCCTGCATCTACCCTGTCAAGCCCTGTAAGAATTTTATATGTTTCACCAGATATGAGATCACCTCTCATTCTTCTCAACTCCGGAGAATATAGGCCTAGTCTACTCATCTGCTCTTGAGATCTTGCTTTGCGCAAAATGGCTGCCAGGTTTGCCCTCAAAACCACAGGGACAGTATTTCAAAAGTAATTAATTGTGATGTGCTTTGGGACGTCTTGAGGACAAGAAAGGAGCTATATAAATGCAAT
The DNA here is from genome assembly GCA_030390025.1 of Squalus acanthias. Taxonomy (NCBI): domain Eukaryota; kingdom Metazoa; phylum Chordata; class Chondrichthyes; order Squaliformes; family Squalidae; genus Squalus; species Squalus acanthias. The sequence continues at coordinate 12,229,214 of CM059450.1, forward strand.
AGAAGAAATAAAATGAGAAAATTGAGGCAGAAAACAATTATGACTGGACTGTTTAGCAAATTTAAATTGGCATATCATCCACTCTGACTGTGTCACATAAACCATGAGCTGATATGATATCAAACTGAATACATGCACACAGAAAGGTGGGGAGAACATGAGTTAATGTGCTCAGATTCCGCCCCAGTAGGCGGATTATAATGTAAAACAACAGGATAATAAGCAGGTGCCCATAATATTCCCGTAGAAGTGATCTTACTTCCTGTTCCTTCCAGTGTGGGCAATAGCATGTTTGAAACAATATTGTATTCATTTGTCAGCGGTGCTTATATCTGAATATTAGTAGCTGTGCTAAATAAGCAGGTGTTGGAAGCCCTACCAACTGCAAATAGAAGAGTGTAACATGCACAGGTGTTGTACCTGTGTGTAGATCAGTGTTTTATTATACATAACAGTTTTGTGCCTGTTCAAACAATGCATTCTTTCTTAGTGTCATACCTGTATAAACAGCGTGTTTGATACTTTTATGTGTGTGTATATATATATATATAAATAAAACACAATATTATACCTGTGTAATACAGAGCATTATATTATAGAATCATAGAATAGTACAGCACAGAAGGAGGCCATTCGGCCCATCGAGTCTGCGCCGGCTCTTTCGAAGAGCAATCCAGTCAGTCCCACTCCCCCGCCCCCCGCTCTTTCCCCATATCCCGGCAATTTTTTCTCCTTCAAGTATTTATCCAATTCCCTTTTGAAGGCTACTGTTGAATCTGTATCCACCATCCTCTCAGGCAGTGCATTCCAAATCCTAACCACTCGCTGCGTAAAAAAGTTTTTCCTCGTGTCGCCTCTGGTTCTTTTGCCAATCACCTTAAATCTGTGCCCTCTGGTTATCGACCCTTCAGGTATTGGAAATAGCTTCTCTTTATTTACTCTATCTGAAACTTTGATGATTTTTAACAATATTATACCTGTGTAAAACGGTGCATTATGCCTAACACAATGGGCCAACGTTTGCGATCGGAGGTTTCCCGCGGGCGGACACCTTCGACCTGCAAAATGTCTACGAAAGTACCTGGTGGCCGAGAAGTACAGAGACTCGCGGTCCTGGGCCTCTCTGGGTCTGCGTGGGCAGAGGCCCACGTATCCCAGGGGCGCAGGCGGTTCATAGGCGCTCTTGGGATCACGTGGGCCAGCCCAACCATTAAAAGGGAGTCCCCATTCATACATTTGACAGTTCTGTACGTACGGAACTGTCATAACTATGAATGGGGATCACCTAAAAAATACACCAACACATGAAATAATTTTTTTTTAAATTACATATTTAAAATTAATTAAAATGCCATTTAATTAAATATGTTAAACAAAAATGTAATTTTTTGGGAAAAAAAATTAAATGTTTTTACAGGGCTAAAAATAAACTTACCATTTTGAAGAGTATTTTTAATTTATAAATGAGTGATAACATTTTATTTTTCTATTTTTTAAAACTCTTATGCTGGTAAAACCAGACCTTACGCCTGCTTTTACCAGGCGTAAGAATTTGACAGGCGTTCAGCGGGCGGAAGTTGGGCAAATAGCACAGCTCTCCGCCCGCAGGAGGTCCTTCTCCCGGAGGATCTGTCCAGAGGATTCTTGACAGATTGCAAGTGCCGGGTTTCAGCGCCAGCGCTTCGCGCGCCTAAACCCGGAACTTGCGCGGCCCCGAATGGCGCGGGCGCACCTCGTACGCACCCGTGGGGGTCGCAAAATACGGCCCATTATTAAACTTATAAGTAATGTATGGTGTAACAGTGCAATGGTTCACCAGAATTTGCCATTGACCCTTGGCATATGTCTTGTATGTGGACTTATTTATCAAGACCCTGTATATATCAGCTTAAGATTCCTCTGTAACTAGGAGAGTCTATTTGAAGTAGCCCTGCCTAAATCACAGCTTGTGGGTCATATGCAGCCTTCGAGCCCTGCCAATCCAGTTCTATTGGTGCTTATATTTCTCACCAGCTAGTTTGTCCTGATTGAATTTTGCAGGCCTGGAGGTTTGATAAGGGCTGGTGTTATATAAAAACATAAGAAATAGGAGCAGGAGTAGGCCATTCGGCCCTTTGAGCCTGCTCCGCCATTCAATAAGATCATGGCTGAGCTTCTACCTCATCTCCACTTTCCTGCACTATCCCCATATCCCTCGATTCCCTTAATATTCAAAAATCTATCGATCTCTGTCTTGAATATACTCAACGACTGAGCCTCCACAGCCCTCTGGGGTAGAGAATTCCAAAGATTCACCACCCTCTGAGTGAAGACATTTCTCCTCATCTCGGTCCTAAATGGCCGACCCCTTATTCTGAGACTGTGACCCCTGGTTCTAGACTCCCCAGCCAGGGGAAAACATCCTCCCTGCATCTACCCTGTCAAGCCCTGTAAGAATTTTGTATGTTTCAATGAGATCACCTCTCATTCTTCTAAGCTCCAGTGAATGTAGGCCTAGTCTACTCAATCTGTCCTAATAAGATAATCCGCCCATCCCAGGAACCAGACTGGTGAACCTTCGTTGCACTCCCTCTATGGCAAGTTACACAGAATTACAGCATAGACATTCGGCCCAACTGGTCCATGCCAGTGTTTGTGCTCCACACGAGCCTCCTCCCACCCTACTTCATCTAACTATCAACATATTCTTCTATTCCCTTCTCCCTCATGTGTTTATCTAGCTTCCCCTTAAATGCATCTGTGCTATTCGCCTCAACCACTCCCTGTGGGAGCGAGTTGCACATTCTCACCACTCTTTGGGTAAAGAGGTTTTGCCTGAATTCCCTATTGGATTTATGAGTGATTATCTTATATTTATGGCCCCTATGGGCAATTTTGTTGTCTCATTGGTGGCTAAATCCTAAATCAGGACCCCAAGATCACTTGAGATACGTGCAGTTGTCCATGGATTTAAACTTAATCCAAAAGCAAAATACTGCGGATGCTGGAAATCTGAAATAAAAACAGAAAATGCTGGAAATACTCAGCAGGCCAGGCAGCATCTGTGGAGAGAGAAACAGAGTCAACGTTTCAGGTCGATGACCCTTCGTCAGAACTGGAAAAAGTTGGAGATGGAACAGGTTTTTAAGCAAGTGTAGGAGCCGGGAAAGGGGAGGGGAGGGGAGGAAAGCACAAAAGGGAAGGTCTGTGATAGGATGCTTTTGAAAAGAAAAAAAAACGCGCATGAGTGGGAATTTGAATGGGCCGCGCAGCCCGTTAAAGGGGCCACGCACCCAAAGAAAAATTAAAGCGGACGTTGGTCTCTGCCTGTATACATATACAGGAAACTTTTGTTTATCCGGCACCCAAATATCTGGAATTCTCGCTTAACCGGCAAAAATCATTCTCCGAAAACTACTCTCAAATAACCGGCAATGTTGCCGAGTCACAGTCGAGTCTCCGCGAACGCCGAGTACTCCGAAAACTCCTCTCAAATAAACGGCAATGTTGCCGATCCCGAGTCCGAGTCCGCGAACGCCGATTTAGTCAGTAGGGGTAGTTTTCAAAAGTGCCACTACTCGGCCTCCTGGCGCTGTCGGAAGTATACTGCACATTTCTTGATTTATTTATTTTTCTTTGTTAAAAATAGCCTCGGTAGATATAACTCTCCGTTATCCGGTACTTTCGATAAACCGGCACCACGCCGGTCCCGTCGGTGCCGGTTAATAAAGAGTTTCCTGTAATCCGCCTTCTAAAGAATCTATTGCAAAGAAATGAGGATAAAACAAAATTCAATTTGTTTCGTGCTGTTGAAAGCAAAATTTAAGTGCAACGATCTTTTGAATGAAACCTCGATTCTGTAATTTGTTACCTTGTTTTTTGCTGTTGTTGCAGAGATTGCTGACCATGGATCACTTGAGGATCCAAGGAAATCGTCCTGCCAAGTTGGAATCTAGAGATTGAACAGTTACTGAAGAGGGTGTGCTTGAATCAATCCGTTTTACAAAGTGAAAAGACCCCAGGAATATAAAAAAAAAACCTGATTTCTTCCTCTTTTCACAAATATTTCTTCTTTTTTTTTTGTCGAGTGCTTCCATTTGTAAAGAGCAATGAAAGCAGAGATGACTAGAACTGGTGTGTTGTTGCTGGTTATATTTGAAACTACGGTAGCCACTAGTCACTCTTAGACTCTTTTCAAAAGTCAGCCACAGTGTCCTGAACAATGTCCCGTGTCAGCCTGTGGGCAGCGATTGTTCTACTGACCCAGCTTGGAAAAGTCTGCGGGGATTGTTGGCTGATTGAGGGAGAGAAAGGCTATGTTTGGCTGGCAATCTGCAGCCAGAACCAACCTCCTTATGAGGCCATTCCTCAACACATCAACAGCACGGTGCTGGACCTCCGCCTCAATGAGAACAAGCTCAAAATCCTCCTGTACACTTCGCTCAGCCGCTTCGGCAACTTGACTGATCTAAACTTGACGAAGAATGAGATTAGCTACATCGAAGACGGAGCGTTTTTAGTCCAGTCGAACCTGCGCGTGCTGCAGTTGGGCTACAACAAGTTGACCAACCTCACAGAGAACATGCTCAGGGGCCTAACCAGGCTGGAGTACATGTATGTCCAGCACAACTTGATCGAGAGCATCTCGGTCAACAGCTTCTGGGAGTGCCCTAACCTCATCAGTATTGACTTGTCTGCTAACAAGTTGGCTAAGCTGGAGAGCAACACCTTCACCAGTCTCAGTGGCCTTATGGTGTGTGAGCTGGCGGGCAATCCTTTCAATTGCTCCTGCGAGCTCATTGGCTTTTTGAATTGGCTTGCCGAGTTTAACAATGTCACGAAGACCTATGACAGACTTCAGTGCGAGAGTCCCGCGGAATATGCTGGCTACCCACTCTTGAGTCCAAGACCTAACAGTAACCGGAATGCCATCAGTCTCCTTGCTTCCTCGTGTAGAAATGGGGTGAAGATAGTTCCATTCTCCACACCCATGGCTTCCAAAGATCCTGAAGCATACTCTTCGGGAATCAACCCAGCAGAATTCTCTTCCACAGAACCCATTACAACCTATACTCTGGACACTTCGAATAGCCCTACCATTAAACTGCACCATGTGACCATCACTGGGGCAACACTAGTGGTTCAGATCCCCACCCCCTACAGCAGAATGTATATTCTTGTTCAGTACAACAATAGTTACGTTTCGGACGTCACAAGTCTACACAACAAGAAAGAATACATTAAGCTGGAGAAACTGAAGGCCCATACGGATTATACCTTCTGTGTGGCCTCCATTCAAAAGTCCCAGAGGTTCAACCATACTTGCTTGACCTTTGCCACAAGAGGACGAATAATAAACCAACCCTCCAATTCTTCCACCACTACACATTACATCATGACTATCCTGGGGTGTTTATTTGGTATGGTCATTGTTCTGGGCGTGGTTTATTACTGCTTGAGAAAAAGAAGGATTCAAGAGGAAAAACAGAAGTCCATCAATGTTAAGAAGACCATCTTGGAGATGAGGTATGGGCCGGAGTCTGAGACGAGCAGTATGATTCATTCAATGCAAAAATTCCATGAACAGCCCATTTCAGTATCAAGGATGTCCTCCCTCCCATCTGTGTCAGGGGAGAAAGGACAATTCAAGCCAATGGAAGTAAATGAGACTCCAAAAGCCACCAAAGGCAACTATATTGAAGTCCGTACTGGGGAGACCTCCGACCGCAAGGAAGAGGAAACGAAACAGACAGATAATGGGCAGGGGTCAACAGCAGAAATCTCCACCATCGCCAAAGAGGTGGACAAAGTTAATCAGATCATCAACAACTGCATCGATGCATTGAAGCTGGATTCTGCCGCTTTTATAGGTGCCGATTCCGAGATATCCATTGACCGCCAAATCACCCCTAGCACTTCATCCTCCCAACTGGAGAGGCCTGGCTTCCTTTCACCCACCTACAAAGAAGGGGGCTATCCACTGCAACGGCAGAGCAGTGTAGACACGGGCAAGAAGCGCTGCAGCATCTCATCCAGTGGTTCCGGGAAGAGCACCCGAGTCTTCAGCCTTGATATTCCCGACCAGACATCCAAGACGGAGGCGAAATACATCGAGAAGAGCGGCCCAGCCCCCGCGCCTTTAAAGCGTCTTCCTTCAGCGGCACCAGGAGAAGTCCACCGGTTGGAGGTACAGCAAACCTACCACTGCAGTGAGCATCGCCACTCCTTCCCTGCCTTGTACTACGAAGAGCACGGGGACACTTTAAGCCAGAGGTCCACACTATTAAAGCCACTCTCCCGATCCAAAAGGGACTCCGCCTACTCCCAGCTCTCCCCCAGGCACCAGTTCTCCGGATATTCCTCCAGCCCGGAGTATTCGTCGGAAAGCACTCACAAGATCTGGGAGAGATTCCGCCCCTATAAAAAGCACCCTCGGGAGGAGGTGTACATGGCCGCTGGACACGCCTTGCGAAAAAAAGTCCAGTTTGCTAAAGATGAAGACTTGCACGATATTTTAGATTATTGGAAAGGCGTTTCTGCTCAGCAAAAGTTGTGACTGGGCTCAAGACTAGATTGATAAGTTTACAGAAAAAACAAACAAACAAAGAAAGGGGTTAATGGGTCCTTTTCATTTAGTAAGTGTTTGTAACTTCTCATTTTCTAAACCACAGTCCATAAAACTCCCCTAAAACGCTTTAATTGCCAGTCCTTGATTTTTGAACACCCCTTCCCCCCTCAGTCTGCTCCTGAATACCCAGTCATTTATTTGACACTACCAAATTAGCCCATCATTTTAATTAAGTGATATGAATTGAGGAGTATTTCTAGATATGACTGAGCGAGCATGATCCTGATAATGGGAGGTAAAGCAGAAAGAGGTTTCTTTTGGGGGGGGAGGGAGGGGGGGGAGAACATTTTTTCCTCTGGGTGAAAGAGTCTCATTTCCGTTAACTACTGAAAACGAGCCGTGAAAAAGTGGTTATGGAAATGTTCTCATCAGGGTAGAAGTTATTGCTGGTAATATTAGCAGATGCTTATTATATTCCACTGTCTTAACAGAGGCGTTAACCCATTGGGATTAATAGCTTGTTAAAATAATGGGTAGCAGACTGCTATAAGAACGCATTAAGCACTAGTTCCACTAACATCACCAACAGTGCTTTCCAGGCTATTGGTCTTGAGACCTGTGCGCTGTAGATGGGCCGCCCGATCGCAACGCCAGTTGAACACCCAAGTTGCACATCCACCCGCCCTCAGCATTTCAAACTCAGTTTAACTGTAAAGAGCCCCGACCACCAAGTGAAATAACGGGGGCAATTTCAACCTAACCCGCCCATCGGAAAACTGACGGGATTGGGCCCGAGGCTAGTTTTGCACCCCGTCCGATTTTACTCCCCATTGAAGTCAACGGGAGCAATATTGGGCAGGGTGTAAAGCTGATGTTCCGCCCGATCCCATGGGGTTCCCACCCGGCCAGTTAGGTTACAATTAACCCCCATTATCTCGGGCAGTTTGACAAACCTTCGGAATAGTCCTCGATCTCATTTCCCACCTCCCATCTCCATGGAGCACTCCAGTCCTGCACATCTGGAAAACATGTTTTTTTCAACAACAAAAAATCTATTGATGCCCTTATTGAAATAGCCTAGACAAAGTTTACCAAAAAAAAGTCATCTCACAAAAATGTTAGCTCAGAAATTACTGTTGGCGACCTGACTGGACAAGCACTTACTGTGGTGTCGTGTTTCTTGGCTCGCTGTTGACTCGGAGTCAGAAGTTTGTGTGTTCAAGCCCCACTCCAGGACTTGAGCACATCATTTAGACTGACACCTCAGCGCAGTGCTGAGGGAGTCTGCTGCATCACTCTCTTTGGGATGAGACGTTAAACTGAAGCCCCTTCTGGGGAGAAGTGAAAGTTCCCGTGGCACTAGTTGAGGAAGTCCAGGATTAGTTCTGGAATTCTGGCCCACCATTTATCTCTCAGCCAAGACCACCAAAAACAGATTAACTGGTCATTTGTGGATGAATTGGTTGCTGTGTCTGACCGCATCTCAGCACCTTGAAAGTAATGAATTAGCTGCAAAGCACTTTAGGATATCATGAAAGGTGCCATATCAATGCAAGTTCTTTAATGCACTTGTGTGATATTCAGCTGTCACCTATTATATTCAAAATGTTGAGTAATAAATGTACGAACCCTTTTAAGACCGAGGACAGAGAGCTATCATACAAACCCCTTAAGTGTTTGGCCGCTAATACTGCAAGCAGTAACTTTGGCGCTACCATTTTTTTGTCGGTCTGGCAATACTGCAGGAGTTTTTAATGTTAAATCTGGAAGTTAGAGTACCGTGCCTATGCCACGCTCGAATTTAAATGGAGAGGCAGGATTAGCATTCGAGCCTTTCTGAATTTTTGAATTTGCCTGATTTGGTTCATGTTTGGTCCGAGTGGGGACTTTTCCCTATCCGAATCAGATGCTCCAAACTCGGATCGATTTGGACTTTCTTGCCCACTCCAGGCGAGGGCAGTGCCAGGCAGCTGTGAAGCCGCACCACAAATGCCCCCTTTAACAAATCCAAATCTGGACTCTGCCGATGTGCTGGTGCTGTTCACGTGGCTCTGCGTAGTGGAATGCTCCACTGGGGGAGATGGCCAGGGGGTGTGGGGTGGGAGAAGTAGGGAAAAACTGACATTCATCTCAGCTCAAAGCAAGCATGTCTCCTCTCACCCAATCAACACGCGTATTTGCAATCTGCCCTTACAACCGATGGTAATGGTGGCAACAAATATTTTTTATGTTTTGCAAATTTTTTTTCCCGTAATATTGTAATAAAACAATGAAGTTTCTGCAAAATGCAATGTAAATATAGCTTTTTACAATTCACATATGTATATCATTTTGCTGTTCTAATTCCATGGAAGGTGTTTAAGCCTTCTTATCATGTGAGCTGCCACTTCTTCGACCTGCCACCATGTCCCTCCAAGAGCCAAAGGCCTGCAGAAGGAATGGAAGACATGAAGGGATTTGTAGTAGAATTGAAATAATCCAGGCCAGACTGAGGGGATAGGCATCTCCACTGCCTGTTGGCTGTGAAGAGCTAAGAGTGCGAGAAGACTCAACCCAGATCCAAGTGGGCATGTGCCAAAGCTACCTCCCAGTCAACACTAACAGGGAGTAGGTTGGCAATCTCACTCAGAGAGGCCATGGAGTTAACTGGCGTGGGATTACAGAAAGGTGGCATGATGATAGAGTAGCGGGCGCTCTTCTGAGATCGGGGCTGGTGCCCATTGTTTTTGGGCAGATGCAGAGGGAGCTTTACTCTATGACCATACCTGCGCCTGGGCATGCTTTGATGCTGACACTGGGTGCCAGAGTAGGAAAGTGTTCCACATCTCAGTGCTAACATCTTAATTAGCTCAGAATTCACCGGGAACAAAAGTGTACGGTTTGCTAAGACATTATACAAAATGGATTATGCCAACAAATGGAATCAACGTTATTTTGTTTCTGTGTGTGTTTTTTTACAGAAATATGAATCTTTGTAGTCTCTTTAATTTATCACATAGACCTCTCAAGATAAGGTCAACCTCAACGCACCAGAGCCTAACACATTAGTCCAGGGCATGTCACACCTTCAATGCCCTTCACCACCAGTAAGTCAACTTAAGAATCTTACTGTATGAATGACCTCAAGGCTGAGAAGTTGTGAGTGAGGAGGGAGTTGAAGATTCTGAATTGATCTCAGGGTTTTTGTGGGGCGATACATAAACTACATGAGCTTTTGCTTTTGATTACCAACTGGATCCTTTGATTGAATAATAATTCTCTGCCAAGCATTCGTTGCTTTCTGTATTATAATTATATACCTTAAAAAGAAAGAGTTATTATGAGATCAAACAGTCCAATCTTGGGTGTTATATATTTAAGTGGAAGCCTTGTAAATGTTATCCAATCAAGATGGCCACCCAGTGCATTTTGGAAAATTGCAGCTACCATGGCAACAGTAGGCGCCATTTTCCTGGTGTTGCTAGATTCTGTTTAAACCGTTGCACGAATAGTTGGGTTGAACAATTTCTTCCCAGTTCCCTTTTTTTCGTGGGGGGCGATAAGAAATTTTAAAACTCCCGACGGAACTGTGTTTTATTTACAAACCAAAGATTAGTTGGAGATTGTGACTTAATTCACAGATGCAGCAAACAGGGCAAAAAAAAAAGACGGAGACCTGTTGCATCATGTAGGCGCAGGCCCCGTGTACCGTGTACAGTGGACACGAGAAAGGAAGGGGTGGATCCCGGTCTCCCTCTTCACTTTCCTTCCCAGCCCAATGTTGAGGCCCCATTTGTAGGAGTCCTGATGAAAATGTACCCTTCCCCCACCCCCCCCCTTATTTAGTTTATAGAAATCAAGGAACTTCTCAGTAGCGAGTTGAGTAATTAACTTCTAAGGCATACGGGATACCTTCCTTTATTAGCCGAGGCATAGAATACAAGAGCAGGGAGGTTATGCTTGAACTGTATAAAACACTAGTTAGGCCACAGCTAGAATACTGCGTGCAGTTCTGGCCACCACATTACAGGAAAGATGTGATTGCACTAGAGAGGGTACGGAGGAGATTTACGAGGATGTTGCCAGGACTGGAGAATTGTAGCTATGAGGAAAGATTGGATAGGCTGGGGTTGTTTTCTTTGGAACAGAGGAGGCTGAAGGGAGACTTAATTGAGGTGTATAAAAATATGAGGGGCCGAGATAGAGTGGACAGGAAGGACCTATTTCCCTTAGCACAGAGGTTAATAACCAGGGGGCACAGATTTAAAGTAATTGGTGGAAGGATTAGAGGGGAGTTGAGGAGAACTTTTTTCACCCAGAGGGTGGGTGGGGGTCTGGAACTCACTGCCTGAAAGGGTGGTAGAGGTAGAAACCCTCATCACATTTAAAAAGTACTTGGATATGCACTTGAAGTGCCGTAACCTACAGGGCTACAGACCAAGAGCTGGAAAGTGGGATTAGGCTGGATAGCTCTTTGTCGGCCGGCATGGACACGATGGACCGAATGGCCTCCTTCTGTGCCGTAAATTTCTATGATTCCATGGTGTTTGTCACTTTGCCCAGTTTACCTTGGTTGAGTGAGTTTAAGCAGTTCTGTCAGGGAAATTTTTATTTAAAGCGATAAAGGCGCCTAACCCGAGTGCAGTGTCTGAACAGGATACTTACTGAATAGATTAAACAAACATCCCATCTTGCTTCTTCTTCCCCAGCAGGAAAAATACTTGGTCCCATAACTCAGGGGGATGTAGCCCCAAGCGTGTATGAAGAGGTGTATCTTTCCACACTGCATGATTCAAGTTACAATTTTACCACGAGTATTCAGACCCAACTTCGGCATGGCTTCACTTAACTTAGCCGAGTCCCGGTCAATTGCTTTGAACTGCTTTCTTTACAATCAGGGCTACTGTTTCCCAGTGACTGAATAGGATTGTATTCTATGGAATTCCAGGATTTTCTTACTGGCGTTTCAGGAATCACATTCCGTTATTTTTTTGTTCTCACAGGTCGGAATATTTTCTCTGTTTAGAACACATTTCGCAGTGACAAGCCAACATGGGGCAATGGATGTTCTCGAGCAGATAAAGGATCAGTCATTAATACAGAGTTGTAAGCCCACTCATATTTCCTGGTGTACTCAGGCAGAAGAGTGGTATTGGCTGGCTCTGCTTGATGTTGTCACCTGTGCTGGTACCTGATAGGGACATAGACTAGGCTATGAATAACTATTGCCCTCATTAGTTGATGAACACTGAACACACTCGTATCATATTCCTTTGTTCACTATTTTAACAGAGGTGTTAACCCATAGAACCACAGATGTTGACAGTACAGAGGGAGGCCATTCGGCCCAGTGTGTCTGTGCTGACACTTTCCGAGAGCAATCCAAAGCTAATCCCATTGCCCCGTGCTCTCCCTGTAGCTTTGCGTCTTCCACCATTTTGAATATTTCCACCATTTTGAATATTTTTCCACCATTTTGAATATTTTTCCACCATTTTGAATATTTGTCCCTCAATGATCTCTGCCTGAACTGCTCTCTGGAAGAGAAGTTATGGGCGGAATTTATATTATAGTGATGTAAAGCTCTGGTTAGACCCCATTTAGAGTACTGCATTCAGTTCTGGGCACCGTATCTCAGGAGGGATATATTGGCCTTGGAGGGGGTGCAGCGCGGATTCACCAAAATGATACCGGGGCTAAAAGGGTTAAATTATGAGGACTAGGCTTTTATTTCCTTGAGTACAGAAGATTTAGGGTTGATCTAATTGAGGTGTTTGAGATGATTAAAGGATTCGATAGGGTAGATATAGAGAGAAACTATTTCCTCTGGTGGGGGGAGTCCAGAACAAGGGGCATAACCTTAAAATTAGAGATAGGCCGTTCAGGGGTGATGTCAGGAAGCACTTCTTCACACAAAGGGTAGTGGAAATCTGGAACTCTCTCCCCCCCAAAAGCTGTAGACCCTTACTGACTACAATCGAGCCACTGTCACTCTTGTTTGTGGGGATTTTAAGTCTTCGCGTCTCTCTGAACCAAAGCTTTTGACTTGTTTTTGATGAATTTATGCGCTCAATTGGCACCGGAGATTAGAGTACATTCCACTTTGGGCACATGTGGTGTCAGCATCAAACACTCCCAGCTCAGCTATTTCACAGTTCGATGAAGAGTAAAGCTCCCTCCACCCTACCCCAACAATGTGTGTCAGTCTCACCCTCAGAAGTGAGCGTGGGTTGTAACTTCCACCGTTAACAGTGAGTCTTAATCCTTATCCTTTCTCCCCACCATCAGTCCTGTTTAAACGTTAGAACGCAGCGTGACTCAAACATATAAATATTTATCATTTCTGGTGGGCGGTGGACACATTCCCAGTGACGATTCGCCTTTAAGCCCCAGTTCAAAACATTTCTGTTTTTTTAAATGGTCTTGTACATCTCCTGTGCATTTTTCCCGCCATTCTTTACTGCTCCTCTGTAGCTTTTACATCTCGCAGAGTTCCGCATAGAGCAGCAAAAATGGACGAAGGTTTGTGCTCTCCCCCTGGGTGTGGACACTGTCTCTTTAACAACAAGAACAACAACAACAACAACAACAACAACAAAAAAAATGAAATGGACCCATGGTAATCCAAACTCTGTTCTTAAAGATGTTTTTAACCTTGGTCTTGTTCCAACTGAATTTATGCACCGAAAAACTGGTACAAAGTAATCAAAATGTGAATTTTGTAATACAAAGGCAGAAATGGTTTTGGGGTGGGAGGGGAGAAAAGGGGGACGGAAATTATTTAAAAACAAAAGACAAAAAAAAAAACCGACAGTGAAACGTTAACTGCATGATTTAATGTATTTTCAGAGCGAGTATTGTTGTGTATGTGACTGTTTGTCAACTTTGTTTATTGTGACAGACCACTTTCTACGTGCGTGCTTGGAGCTGAATAGAAAACAGGGATGAAGAAGAGAGAGAGAAAAAAATAAGGGCCTTTGTGAAGGCCTGAACTGTATTTTAGCCTGCACGGCCTAGTGCGAGCCACCCGACCCTGATCCCGGGCCCTGTCAGTTTACCATAGCTGCGAGATCAGTTGGATATCCCACACTTCTGGTGTGGAGAACAAGATTTCCCCCCAATTTCTTTCCTTTTTTTGTTTTGGAGATCTGTGCCAGCTTCCCAGTTTTTTTGATGGCATAAACTTGCTGTCGTTTGACATGTAGTGATGGGCTGCCCGACTATGCGGATTCCATTAGTAGGACATCGCAGTGGGAGAACATTGAAGTCCTGTAGAGTCAGTTGGGACTCAAAAACAGTTCCTGCCCACAGAGGATGGTGGCATTGACTCCCAAGACACCAAAGCATGTTCTTGGAACCTAACTTTTACTTTAGTGTGGAGTTAAAGTCACTCAGTATCGCCTTGCTAGAGGCTCCAGCACCACTCCCATTCTCTACAAACAAGCAGTTATGGGTGCATCAATTAAAGTCTTGCTTCTGATTCGATGCAGTTCCGAGCAGGTTTCCTCCTTTGCAGTCAGACAGCAAATATGGTTGTCTCGAATGTTAAATTTAAACGGTTCGACGTCACGGGCCTAGAAATTCGTCCCCGGAGGTGGCGGCCGTCATTGACTGCAATGGCACTGAATACCGGGCGCTGTGTATAACGGGCGGCCGATCTGATACCGCCCGAGATAAATTTCTAGGCCGTGTTGTACAGTGTACACATTTCCCCGGTGACGATAAACCTTTAAGTCTTAGTTCGAAACATTTCAGCTGTTTAAAAATGGTTCCTTTGCCCATCACACAGTAACGTAGCAAAAGGAAAGTAATTTGAATTTCTACACTCGACGTCGCTTATTTTTTCAACCGCAAGGGGACTCTTGCTTCTGTGTATCTCATTCAATGGGACGAGGGCTCGCCCTCTCACTCAACCTTTCAGCTGTGAGAGGAAGGTGATGCGAGATTTTCCTTCCTTTAGTGAGGCGGTTCTTTGTTTTCTTGTCGGCGAGTCTGCCCCTCGCGACCTGGCCAAGAAGGGGAGGAGAGTCAACACAATTAGAAACAGGCTGAGTGTTAGAGCAATATCCACTTTGGGGCATAAGTTCAAATCCCAGGAGGGAGTGAGAGGGCGGATGAAGTTATTTTTCAGGGATTACAGGGTACATCAGAACATGCTCCTTTATGTTCTGAGACCTGTATTCAAATTAAGCTCTGAGGGATGGAGACTGTTAGTATTGTGCACTAGAATACTATCATTCTGATGTTTCATAAGAACATAAGAATTAGAAGCAAGGGTAGGCCATATGGCTATTCGAGGCTGCTCTGCCATTCAATAAGATCTGGGTATAGAAGTTCCTTCTGCATTCCCTATTTGATTCCTTGGTGACCTTCTTATATTGATGGCCTCTAGTTTTGCTCTTCCCCACGGCGTGGAAACATTCTCTCTGTATCTGCTCTATCAAAACCTTTCAGAATTTTAAAGACCTCTATTAGGTCACTCCTCAGCCTTCTCTTTTCAAGAGAAAAGGTGAGCCTGCTCATCCTTTCCCGATAGATATAAGCGTACTTTTGCTACTCTCTTCCTTTTACATACTTGTAGAAGCTCTTATAATCGTTTTTTTTATATTTCTTGCTAGTTTACTCTCATATTCTATTTTCTCCCTTTTAATCAAATTTTTGGTCTAATTTTTCAAATCCAGCTCAGACGGAGGGAATGGTGATTCCCTTTCTCTGATGGGGTCTGGCTAGGACAGTACTACAGTGCTGCCCTTTTACATCGGAACATAGGGATTGGTAGACGAAAAGAGACTAAGGTCCATCTAGTTTGCCTTCGACCATCCTGGTTAGTCACATGATACATCAGTAATGGAGTTGTTGACTATTAACAGCGATCAATCTCTATCACTAGTGGGCTGGATTTTACATATCGAGATGAGTTGAGGGTGGGACTGCTGCCTTCCGGGTTCTAGTCCTGCCCCCAGCGACGTCTGACGAACAGACGCCCTGCAGGCTTGCCGGCCAATTAAGGGAAAGCCGGTGTCAGATGATGTCAGTTGATGATGCTTCATCTGCCAGTTTTCTTAAAGGCATATGCACTACACTTGTTTGACAGATGAATTGTCAGTGTTTGACAGCATTGAGGTGCTGTCAAACACTGACAATCACTGTTCAAAAGTGCACCCTTGTACCCAGGCTCTCCAATTACTCTCTCCTTAGGATAAAACAGATGGCAGCTGCAGCTGAGATTGCAGAAGCCATCTGTCACTTCTCCCGATGAGATGAGGCTACACAAACACTTCACAGCTTGTCACCTGCAGAAACATCTGACCACATTAAAAATTACTTTCACAACATTCTCTCACCTCTCATACCCACCATTGTCCCATTGCATCCTTCACACCACTTCTGCAGCTATCATCCAAACACCAACATAGCAACAGACCCACAGCACGCCTCACTTACCCTGGCGGGGTTCCCCGACATCGGGAAGCCCGCAGCAGCAGTCGAAAAATGGTGAAAAGCCTCTTAACTACCTGTTAACAGGCAATTAAGTGGCTATAATCCTCTTCCTGCTGCTAGGAGTTGGGTCCCTGCGCAAGTCGGGGACCCAACTCCCGGGAAGATTGGTTGGAGGTGGGTCGGGAGCGGGTTTGGGACCCGCTTCCATTCTTTCTGACTTTCCCAGCAGTCCCGCCTCCAAACCCGCCTCCTCGGGGCTGGTAAAATCCAGCCCAGTCTACAACAGACCCAGACATGATGTGAGGAAGACCCCAGTGGTGAAACCTTAGGTCCAAAGTCACCTGTTCCTCCTAAGCATGCTACACTCACCACTTTATGTCTCATATATACTGGATCCCAAAATGTTATTTTCTGAAATTTGTATTTGAGAGGATCAATACTGACTGCTTCAACTGTCTCTCGAGTGAGCCTGTTCCATGGATTGCCCACTCGCTCACTGAAATATTTCCACATCAGAGAGCTAGGTTCAAATCCAGTCTAAATCGGTATAATTCTCACAGATAAGGAGCAGGGTGGAATAGTGTATCTAGAATATTGATCTTTCACTTCAGGGAATGGGTTGAAAGCTATTGTGCTACCAACATAGCCAATTCATCCTTCCCTTCAAATTCATTTCCTTGAATCATGGAAATTCCAGTACAGTAGGCAGCCCATCCATGTTGTAGATATCTACTCAAATCCCATTCCCTGCTCCTTCTACATATTATGGTGCGTTTCTTCTTCAAATGTTTACCTGATTCCCTCTTAAATGCTGTGATTGCCTCAGCTTCAATACCCACTTGTGGACAAACATTCCACTTCCTAATTAACTACTGTGTGGGAAAAAAATCTTCCTACCTTCCTCTATATCCTTCCAGTGCTAATCCTCAGTTTATGACCCCTTGTTACTGATTCACCAACCAATCAAAGTAATCTTCCACTGTTTACCCTCTCACACACTTTTGAGCACTTCTGTTACATTATGGCTGGAATGATCCTATTGCATTTATATTGGACCACAGGAACATAGGATCAGGAGGAGGCCATTCAGCCCCTCGAGCCTGTTCCGCCATTCACTGAGATCACGGCGGATCGGTGACCTAACTCCATATGCCTGCCTTTGCCCAATATCCCTTAATACCTTGGGTTAACATAAATCTATCAATTCCAGATTTAAAATTAACAATTGACGTAGCATCAGTTGCCGTTTGCGGAAGAGAGTTCCAAACTTCTACCACCCTTTGTGTGTAGAAGTGTTTCCTAACTTCACTCCTGAAAGGTCTGGCTCTAATTTTTAGACTATACCCCCTAGTCCTAGACTCCCCAACCAGCGGAACCTTTTCCATGGCTCCAATAGCCTATATTTGGGACATCCAAAACTGCGCTCATTGTGGTTTAACCAGCGCCCAGCAATTAGCACCCCTTGCTTTTGTATTCAATGCTTTTATACACAAAACCCAGAATCCTATTTGCTCCTAATTATGGCCTTCTACATCTGATGTCCTGCTTTTAAAGATATGTGTATCTGGGTCTCCAAGGGGTAAACGACTGGCACAACCAACTACAAACCCATTAGTCTTACTTCCATTCAGTACAAAATAATGGAATCGGTTATCAGGAGTAAACTTGGGGATTATCTGTACAACAATAACCTATAGCTGTCAACGAGGATTTCAGAAGGAGAAGATCCTGCCTGAACAACCTCCTGGATCCCTTTGAGCAAGTGAAAACCCAAGTGGATTGTGGTAAGCTCCATGATGTGTTGTATCTTGACGCCCAAAAGGCTTTTGACAAAGTTCCACATGAAAAGCTATTCATTGAACTCAAAGCTGTGGGTTTCCAGGGTAAAGAAATAACAATCATTTAGATAGCGCCTTTCACAATGTTCCAAAGTGCTTTACAGCCAATTAAATACCTTGTAGTCACTGTTGGTAATGTACGGAAACACGGCAGCCAATTTGCGCACAGCAAGTTCCCACAAACAGCAATGTGATAATGACCAGATAATCTATTTTTGATGGTGTCGGTTGAGGAATAAATATTGGCCAGGACACTGGGGAGAACTCCTATGTTCTTCTTCAAATAGTGGCCATGGGAACTTTTACAACCACCTGAGAGGGCAGAAGGGGCCTCAATTTAACATCTCACCCGAAAAGACGGCTCCTCCAACAGTGCAGCACTCCCTGAGTACTGTATTATCAGCCTAGGTTTTGTGCTCAAGTCTCTGGAGTGGGACATGAACCCACAACCTTCTGACTCTAGAAGAAAGAGTGCTTCCCAGCTGAGCCACGGCTGACACCATAGAAATGGATGAGAAACAGGCCGAAAGGTAGCAAACTCGTTAAAGGAGTTCTGTTGGAGCAGGGGGAAGTATTGAGTGGGATGCCTCAGGGATGGATGGGTGTTACTTATGTAACTGACCTGGACTGAGAAACACATTGCAAAGTAATCAAATTTGCAGATGATACCAAACTAGATGGGGCAGTGGAATTGGAGAAGGCAGGTCAGAAATTACAGGATGAGTTGGATATAATATGTCAGTGGACAGAACAATGGGAGACAACATTTAATGCAGATGAGTGTAAAGGAAGGAAAAATGGGTGATACACATACTCCATTTAGTGTTGAGATAGCTAAGCATGAAGCGGAAAGGGACATTCAAGTCTTATTAAACTCAATGCTAAACTTATCCAACCAATACAGAATAGCAAAACCAATAGGATGTTGAAGGACATAGCCAAAATAGTGGAATAAAATCAGTGGAGGTAGGGATCAAACTGTGCAGTGCTGTGGCCGGACTGCACCTTGAGCACGACATCCAGCTCTGGTCACCAAGAAACCAGGGAGAGATAAAGAAAGAAAGACCTTGCATTTATATAGCACCTTTCACGACCTCAGGATGTCCCAAAGCGCTTTAAAGCCAATGAAGTATTTTTGAAGCGTAGTCACTATTGTAATGTAGGAAATACGGCAGCCAATTGCGCACAGCAAGCTCCCACAAACAGCAATGAGTTAATGGCCAGATCATCTGTTTTTTTGGTTATGTTGATTGAGGGATAACTTATTGGCCAGGACACCGTGGATAACTCCCCTGCTCTTTTTGAAATAGTGCCAGGGGATCTTTTTACATCCACCCGAGAGGGCAGACGGAGCCTCAGTTTAACATCTCATCTGAAAAACGGTACCTCTGACAATGTAGCACTCCCTCAGTACTGCACTGGAGTGTCAGCCTAGATTTTTGTGCTCAAATCTCTGGAGTGGGACTCTGAACCCACAACCTTCTGACTCAGAGGTGAGAGTGCTACCCACTGAGCCACAGCTGGCGTCAGTGTAGGGATGAGGCTGATCCCAAGTATTAGGGAGCTGAGTTATGAGGAGAAACTTGGGATTTTCAGGCTGGGAAGGTGGCGTCTGAGAGGAGAGCTTATAGCGGGATATAAGATTGAATGGAAAAAGTAAACCTGCAATATTACATTGAATTAATTTGCCAGATAAGAACAAGGGGACACAGGACCAAAGTAGTAAAAGATAATTATGGTGATTGATATCAGGAGATTCACAGGGAGTAATCGATATGTGGAATGGTCATCGTCTCAGGCCATTTAGGACTTAGATGAGGAGAAATTTCTTCACTCAGAGGGTTGTGAATCTTTGGAATTCTCTACCACAGAGGGCTGCAGATGCTCAGTATAGTCAAGGCTGAGATCGATAGATTTTTAGACACAAAGGGAATCCAGGGATATGGGGATAGGGTGGGAAAGTGGAGTTGAGGTAGAAGATCAGGTATGATCTTATTGACTCGAGGCGACTGTATGGCCTTCTCCTGCTCCTGTTTCTTATTTCTTAATGGATTACCAGATGAAGACAAAATTCCTGTAGAGTGAGGGTTTGGATGGTGCAACCTGTTACGCAGAGTAGTAGAGCGTGTGAGTGTAATATGATGATCTCCGCTGTGCTGTTGTGGGCAGGCAAGTGTATAGAGCGCTGGACTGATGAGCTGTAACATCCACTGAACCATAGAGAATAGATGGCTTGGTGCTTTGCAATGTTATTGATGCAATTAAAGGATTAAAATGTCTTAGACTGCAAGCCTGGTGCTCAGTTATCCCTTAAATGTATCCGAACTATTAGATTCTCTTACAGCCTTGTTAGATGCTCCATGTCTGTAATAGACAATTTGTCGGGCATTTGAGAAGAATTCCAGTCAATTTTTCTTAACAAACTGTCCCTTGGCTTTATGACAATTCTAATAGCTTCATGTGATAGAAGTAGTGGGATAGTCCTTATGATGTAAACCTTTCGTGACAAGCAGTGTGGTTATTACTCAAGATGAGGATTGTTAGTACCGGAGAAAGGAACACTTTCCATTTCAAGTGTTTGCCGTCAGCACCCAGTACTCCCAGATTATAGTTATAGCAGCTTGATGCAGAGCAGTGCGTCCTCTACTCTGCCTCAACAACGTACCTCGCCCACCACGCTCAGTAGCGCACCCCTGTTCCACCAGCGGAGCATCTTTCCATTAACCAGCACAGCCATGTTGTGCACGCTCAGACAGAGATTGCCGATCAGTGATAGTTTTGTGCTCTGAGCCCATGCCCATTCTGAAGCAGATTGAGACTGCCTGAACTTAGTTCATAACATTTCGAACTTATCAAGAAAAGTTTTTTTTTACCCAAAGTGTGATAAATGCTTGAAATCATCCACCAAGCAAGGGCACGAGAAGCAAAAACAATTGGGGTTATTCAAAATACAACTGGATGCCACAGTAGGACATTGAATGTGCTGGAGGAAGGAGCTTTGTTGAGCTGAATTGGCCTTTTCTCATCCTTGATTTCTTTACCTCCATGAATGTCTCAGATCTTGTTCCTTCTGACCATCCATCTCCCTCCAGGGAGGATTAACGGGAGGGAGAGACACCTTGGGTACTGTTGGACACCTCTTACAGAATCACTTGTAGAACGGAGTGGACAGAGGCCCTTGGAATCAAAAGCAAATACGGCGACAATTTTTGGGGCAGGTAACCATTAGGTCAAATGTCATCTCCTGGACAGTCATCGTCAATGGCCAAATGGTCGATAGAGAAAGGGGCGGAGGGGAAGGCTACTAGACTGAGTGACACACCATCCAATGTTGCTCTCAGGTGACTAATCTAGGTGAAGATAAATGAATTTAACAAATGCTCAAGGGTCCTCAAAAACTCTTCTCATTTGTTTAGGGACAACGTAACAACATGCGTGTCTTTATGTCACCGTATCACGACGTATGGCTCATCTGACTCTTTCCTCCCCAAAAAGGGTTTCCGTGGCTTTTTCGAATCAGAAAGTAATTTAGTCTACTTGCTATCTGATACCAAGAGTTTGCTTTATTACATCTCATAAAAGGGAGCGTTGATACATTTCTCACACAGCCACTTAAATTACGTAAATTCATTCTTTCTTTCTTTCTTTCTTTCTTGTAAATAAACGGGTTTGGTCTCCATTCAAAACTGTTGCGTTCTTGAGGAGAGGGCGAGGGTTACAATGAGCTGAGAGACTGATCTTTCACTCCTGGGAGGTGGGTTCTGGTCCAGTCTCCTTCTGTCTACGTCCTGGGGTGGCTCCTAGGAGATCAAGTCTATCCTCCGCGGCTGATGAAACCTAGGCGGTTTTCCAAGAGCGTTGGCACAGTGGTGCTTTCATGCATTGGAGTAATAATTAAGCAGATGTTGAAGACATGCTTCAGGCGCCCTGCCCAAAGAGTGTTGTTGGCCTCTCCATCACATCTAGCCGGTTCTTCTAGTTGGGGGTTGTGTGTCAGGCTAATGACCTGTCCACGTAAAAAGGGAATTTGTTATGGAAACAAACGCAGAGCATGATCTGCTGGATGTAACGCAGCGGAAGAACATAAGAACATAAGAAATAGGAGCAGGAGTCGGCCATTTGGCCCTTCGAGCCTGCTCCGCCATTCAATAAGATCATGGCTGATCTTCTACCTCATCTCCACTTTCCTGCACTATCCCCATATCCCTTGATTCCCTTAATATTCAAAAATCTATCGATCTCTGTCTTGAATATACTCAACGACTGAGCCTCCACAGCCCTCTGAGGTAGAGAATTCCAGAGATTCACCACCCTCCGAGTGAAGAAATTTCTCCTCATCTCAGTCCTAAATGGCCGACCCCTTATTCTGAGACTGTGACCCCTGGTTCTAGACTCCCCAGCCAGGGGAAACATCCTCCCTGCATCTACCCTGTCAAGCCCTGTAAGAATTTTGTATGTTTCAATGAGATCACCTCTCATTCTTCTAAACTCCAGAGAATATCGGCCTAGTCTACTCAATCTCTCCTCACAGGACAATCCCACCATCCCAGGAACCAGTCTGGTGAACCTTAGTTGCACTCCCTCTGTGGCAAGTATATCCTTCCTTAGGTGTTGTCTAATGTGCTGGTAGGCACGGAGGAGATGAAGAAGAAGAGGAGTCACTAGGATTGTGGTTGCGTTCTGCCTGCTGCACAGATTAATCTTATGAAGGAGTCTCGCCACAGAGGCCTTGGAGGAGGAAGACCCACCTCCCCCCCTACCTCAAGGGCAGGAGGGAGATCACCCAGAGGAGCAGCCTGAAGAGGCCGTGGAGACTAACCTGTTGCCAGCTGCAAAACCATTCATCTCTTGGCTTCCCCTTTTCCTTCATGAAGATGCCATCATCTGCAGCCCATTATCCGTGCTCAACAACTCACTGGGCTCCCGTTCATGGTGCCTAGTAAAACACCTTTCCCAAAACAAAGTTGGCACACTTTGCAAAAACTTCAGCAGCAGAGCTCTCTGACATTTGGACCACAGTAATTAGCTTTCTTGCAGCCAAGTTGACGCAGGTGATGCCTGCCGCTCTAAGCTGCTGCAGGCCTTTAAATCCTGCAGCACCACGTTATTTCCTGCCCACCAATGGGCAAACCACAAATCACAGGTCATTTCCAACATAATGAGCTCGACCTAATTATTCAAATGAGGCCGACCCCAGAAATTACAGCGAGGTCAGCACTGGTGACATCGGGTGGGTGCCATTCCTGTCTTGCTCCAACTTCTGGCGTTTCACATTGATAGGAGGGACTGGTCTCGTCTCCATTAGATGTTGCATGAGGCAGGGCTGATTCTTATTGCCAACAGGAGTGTTGAAAGACAGTACTTGTGACTATTTGATAAGCATTGTGCACAGTCCCTCAGACTCAAGATATGGTCTTCCTTTTGGAATTCTCCTCAAACTCTGACCCTGACATCAGGAATCGGCCTCAAGACTCTTCTCTGTACTGCCTCCAGCACTTAAGTATCTCCCATGTTTTGTGGCGACCAGAACTGGACGCAGTACTCAAGGTGTGCTTTAACCAGAGCACTGTACAGTTTGAGGACTACTTCCTCTGACTTACATTCTATTGGCTTTGTTAGTTGCTGCTCTGCACTGGTTGGACATAGAATCATAGAATGGTTACAGCACAGAAGGAGGCCATTCGGCCCGTCGAGCCCGTGCCGGCTCTCTGCAAGAGCACCTCAGCTAGTCCCACTCCCCGGCCCTTTCCCCATAGCCCTGCAAATTTTTTTCCTTCAGGTACTTATCCAGTTACCCTTTCGAAAGCCATGATTGAGTCGGCCTCCACCACCCTCTCAGGCAGTGCATTCCAGATCCTAACCACTCGCTGCGTAAAAAACTTTTTCCTCATGTCGCCTTTGGTTCTTTGGCCAATCACCTTAAATCTGTGTCCCCTGGTTCTCGACCCTTTTACCAATGGGAACAGTTTCTCTCCATCTACTCTCTCTGGACCCCTCATGTTTAACAAGTGTCAGCCTTGGTTCAATGGTAGCACCTGGAAGTCAGAAGATTCAGGGTTCAAGCCCCGCTCCAAAAATTTGCACACATTTGGAACTCGCTACCACTTGGAGCAGCTGAGGCGAATAGCAGAGATGCATTCAAGGAGAAGCTGGATAAGCACCTGAGGGAGAAAGGATTAGAAGGATATGTTGATGGGGTGAGATGAAGAGGGTTGAAGGAGGCATGGACCTGTTGGGCCTGTATCTGTGCTGTAAATACTTTGCAATACATAATTCAGACTCATACTTTAGGGGCGATTCTAAACCCTGCCCACCGGGCGGAAATTTGGGTGGGCAGTCAAGATGTCCCGTGGGACTAGATCTCCAACATCCCCCACTGATAGAGCCGGCTATAATTTTAACCTGCTCTTTTGAGCAGGCGAGAAGGTTATGCGGCGGGGTCCTCCTTTAAAAATGATGATTAGGCTCCGATTAAGTCATCGGGGCCCGACGTCCATTTTATCCATGAGCCTGAGCGGAATAGCGCATGTTGCTTTCTCACCAGGCCTACCTAGCGGGAAGAGGAGCCGAGGCCAGCAAAGGCCCAAAAAGCGAAGTCTTCCTATTTTGATTTAACTTTGCTTGTTTCTACACACTTGCCCATCTGGGCCCTTACAAGGAACGTTTAGGTTCTCCCCGTCCCTGGGCTGCACCCCTCGCCGCCACCCCCCCCCCCCCCCGCCCCCCGATCAACTTACCTGAAGTGTCGAGGACCATTCCTTTGGTCCCTGGCAGTGGTCTCCTGCCAACCGACATTGCGCTTCCGCTGGTTTCGGGCAGGAGCCTAACCAGGAGCATTGCAGCTAAGGTCATTCGAAAGACTACAAAAAGTGCAAGTTCTTTCTTTTAAGTCTCTCATTTTTGAGCTGCTTGCTTCAGTTTCCAATGCCCTCCAAGTTTGGTACCATCAGCAAATTTGACCACTTTGCACTGAGTTTCTGAGTTCAAGTCATTGATGTAAGTGAGAAACAGTAGTGGTTCTAACAACGGGCTCTGGGGCACCCCACTCAGCATCCCGCCCCTGCCCTGACGTAACTCTTAGGACAAGTACTCGTAGCTTTCTACCCTTCAATCAATGTCTTAACCATTTCCAGGGTTTACCTGGAATCCTCACAGCTCTGAATTGGACTAATAGCCGTTCATGGGAAACTTGATCAAATGCCTTTTGTAAGTCGTCATGTGTTATGTTGTAAAGCTATCCATTGTCCACTTGGGATGTTACTTCATCAAGGAAGTTGAGGAGATCAGTTGGGTAGAATCTTCCCTTTCTCAATCCACATTGCATTGCTTACTAAGGTATTCTTATACTTATACTCTTCAAATTTTCTCCTGATAGTTAATTCCATTCTTTTACACGCAATGGAGTTAAGATTAAGGGTCTGTAGTTGTCTGTGTTTGTTATATCCCCGTTTTTGAATATGAGTTCCACACTGGCCTGTTTCCAATCTACTGGTGCTTTCTCAATGTGCAATAACGCCCTTATTATGGTTGCCAGTGCCTCTCCTTTCTCCTTAGTCTCTCTCAGTACTTTAGGATTAATACCAATTATTCCTGGTGATTTGTTTCTATTGAGCCCCTTTTAGCCTGTTTAGGAGATCCATCTCATTGATATCATAGTCATTGAGTTTGCTTAGGTTGCCTTGTGAGAGGAGGGAATGTTGCTCATGTCTTCCCTTGCGAATACTCAGAAATAATTCAGAATATTTACAATCTTGTGCTTCTCTTTAGTTTTGATTCCCTTTGCATTTTTTATGGTTTTCATCTGTTCTCTAACTACCCTCTTGCAACATTCCTACATTACATCAGTGACTACACTGCAAAAGTACTTAGTTGGTTGTGAAGTGCTTTGGGACATCCTGAGGTCATGAAAGGCGATATAGTTCTTTTCTTTCTTTTTCTTTCTTTCTTTCCTTTCCTTCCTTCCTTCCTTCCTTCCTTCCTTCCTTCCTTCCTTCCTTCCTTCCTTCCTTCCTTCCTCCTTCCTTCCTTCCTCTCTCTCTCTCTCTTTCTTTTCTTTTCAATTCTTTCCTTCAATTCTTTCTCTCATTTCTTTCAGAATTTTTCACTGTTCTGTTCATCCCCTGCTGCCATGCCCTTTTTTCTCGGCCTCCTGCGTTCCTGAACACCCTTTTAACTTGCATCTTCATTTGTTATATTCATTCTAGTGAACCCTTTCTCTCTATAGAATTTGTGGAGATAATATTTCCTCGCTATAACGTTTTTAATTTGTTGGTCAACCTATTTTTGGTCAAGTAATCTAATTTTTCTAATCCTCTTTCCTAAAACATTATTTTCTGCCATTCAATGTTGACCTATTTCAACAAAGATTTCCTTCATTTCTCCTCCTTCTGGTGTCTTGCATTGTCAGATACTGAATGTTAAAGGGATATCTCGAAATGATGTTCTCAAACTGACATGACACATTTACACTTATCGAGGTTCAATATACTGATTAGAACTGATAGTGAGCCTAGTCTGGAGAGACTGCCTGTTTCACTTTGTCACTGGTGCCTTCCTTTTCTGCGGGAGGCGCTTGTAGACTTTAAGGTGGGATTGGTCTTTGTCTAATGTCAGCAGTCATTGGTCTCTGCAAGGCAAGACACTTGCTGATGTAAGAAAATCTCTGAATGTTCAGACTATATCCCCGATTTTCATCGCTCCACCATTGGCGGCCGTGCCTTCAGCCGCCATGGTCCTAAGCTCTGGAATTCCCTCCCTAAACCTCTCCGCCTCTCTCCCCTCCTTTAAGACGCTCCTTAAAACCTACCTCTTTGACCAAGCTCTTGGTCACCTGTCCTAATATCTCCTTATGTGGCTCGGTGTGAAATTTTGTTGGATAATCGCTCCTGTGAAGCGTCTTGGGACGTTTTACTACCTTAAAGACGCTATATAAATGCAGGTTGTTGTTGTTCTATTGTTGCAAATGCTGACTCCTAACAGTGCCCCCCCCCCATCCTTCGCCAGACAGGGAGGAACAAATGGAGGTGGAGCAAGGGGGGTGGGATCAACACGAGCTCCAGCAGTTTGCTTTGCTGATGATAAGATTAGAAGCTCTTGCGAGGAGGCGGGATACATTTTCTCGGGACTTCTCCCGTTCCGTGGCCGTAGCGGGAGAATCCCGAAGCAAATTTACCCCCAAATAACTCGCACCTGCACATTGTGAGACACAGAAGCAAGTGGAAAAAAATAGCCTTTTATTTTCCAACCCCCGCCCCCTCCCTCCGCCCCCCCCGCAGAATTTTAGCATCCTGATTGCATTGTAGAAATCTCCAATGTTTCAGGAGCAACGAGTGCTGACAACCTATCCACTTTGTGTGAGCCCTATTGTAAATCTGACAGTCATATCCCCCCAGGGTCACAAGGCCCCAAAGCCTAGCCTGCAGCACTCCGCAGTCGCTCACAGAGGGCGCGCATTCACACTCACCCAGCGAGGCTCGGTGAGCTCGGAGTGTACGTGCGGTTTTCTCCAAGGACTTTTCACTGTGATCTCAGTTCGGCTCCGGATCGCCATTGACGAGGGACATTCAATCACTTTAAGTTCATCCCTGTTTTCTGTTCCGCTGCCGGCACATTAAGGCATGGATTTTCACGTGATAAGTGTTTGGCTTATGGGCTCTTCCCCAAACAACGGTCCCCGGCAACAACAAGAGTCACAACAGCTCGAGAAATAAAGGACTCTGAAGCCAACAACTGTACTATCTGTTGAGATGGTTCAATTGCTTCCTGACAATCTTCATTAGTACCAAGTGATTGGTGGTTCTATCTATCCGATTGAGTTTATAAAATGGCTGTGGTAAACAGTCCAGTGTTTTTTTTTTGTTTCCTTCATTCATTCATTCGGCAAGGCTCCCCATCCCGAGCTGCTCTAGTACAACTGAGTGGCCTGCTAGCAAGCTGGGCCTCATCAGAGGGCTGTTAAGAGTCAACCAGGTTGGGTGTGGGTCTGGGGTTGCATGTAGGCCAGACCGGGTAAAGGACGGTCGGTTTCTTTCCCTAAACCGAATTCAAAGTTCTCAAGCCGCCATGGAGGGATTATGAACTCACTATTGGTCCACGCCTCCGGATTTGCAAGTCCAGCAACGTAACCATTACATTACCGCACCCATGAGGTTGGGGCAGGAGAGGTGGAGAAAGGAAACAGGGATCTGATCAATTCTAATGATACTCAAGTATTGAAGCCTTGTGACAAAGACCATCAGGACAAGTCAAGAGGCGGCTCAAGAATTGCGTATGAGCATAAACAAGGCAATGGGACTGTTTGGATTGGATCAGCCCTTCAAAGGAGTGACACCTTTTGGAGATGTATTTTCATGTTAAAAACTTGAGCCCGTTAACATGAAGTTGGCACGTGGGCAGAGTTGCTGTCAGTTTGTATTTCTGTTCTGCGAACGATGTTTCAGTTACATGCTGCCCGTGGCCAAGAGCAATTTATTTGCTGTTTAGTCTTTGAAATTGGGGGCGTTTTGAGGAGGGGCAGAGGGTTCCTGTCGAATTCAGGAAACCAGCTCTTGAGTTACTCGTTGGGGTTTATCGGGCCTCAGCACCCTCGAAGGCTCGGTTGAAGAATATGATCCCCGCAGACCCTGACGTATCAACTAGATTGTGCTGGGTTAGGTGGTCTTAAACTTGCCTGGATGAGTGCAGCTCCAACAACACTCAAGAAGCTCGACACCATCCAGGACAAAGCAGCCCGCTTGATCGGCACCTCATCCACCACCTTAAACATTCACTCCCTCCACCACCGGCGTACCGTGGCTGCAGTGTGTACCATCTACAAGATGCACTGCAGCAACTCGCCAAGGCTTCTTCGGCAGCACCTCCCAAACCCGCGACCTCTTCCACCTAGAAGGAGAAGGGCAGAAGGCGCATGGGAACACCACCACCTCCAAGTTCCCCTCCAAGTCATACACCATCCTGACTTAGAAGTATATCGCCGATCCTTCATCGTCGCTGGGTCAAAATCCTGGAACTCCCTAACAGCGCTGTGGGAGTACCTTCACCACATGGACTGCAGCGGTACAAGAAGGCGGCTCACCACCACCTTCTCAAGGGCAACTAGGGATGGGCAATAAATGCTGGCCTTGCCAGCGACGCCCACATCCCATGAACGAATAAAAAAAAAACTGGGGCAGCGGTGGTAGTCTGTACCCCTGGGGCTAGGGAGTGGAAATTCAGCACCGACTCCCAATCACTATCCAGTGACACCCCTTCAAACCTCTCGCCTCCCCTGTTGAAATGCCTGTGTGTTTATATGGTTGGGGGTCTGAGGACAGGATGAGGCTCGGTTGTGAAGCCCCTCATTGTTGAACAGCCAGCCTGTGTAGGCGTGCAGATGAAGAACAGGTCGGGAGTGCCAGGGCTGGAATTGCGAGGGACGGGGAGGGCGGGCAGTGGAGGGAAGCACTGAGGGTAGCTACTGCCTATGGAAGGAAACCTTGGCCAGCCTGATTCAGCACTGACAGGAAAAGAGGAGAGAAAATGGCAAAGAGTGAAAATAGATCCCAGCCTCCGGACAGCATTTCCACGTTTACAACAAAATATTGGAAGCCCAGCGCTAGATCATTCGGCTTTGGCAGAACATTTGCGAAGAGTTTGTTGGCTTCCGTGCAAACACCAGAAGGCACACACTTTCGACACAAAGCTTCGTGGCCCCAATGCCGTGCCCTCCCGGAGATCGAAGCTCTGTACTCCGACCGTCGCACCCGGGAAAAAAAAAACTGTTCCCTCCGAACTCAGAACATTCCAGAAACAGCCGGTCTCGATGCTGCAGCCCTCGGCTGACTCCAATCGACTGAATAAAGCATCGGCTGGAGAAACAGACTGGAAAAAAATAATACATTTTTAAACCGTGATTTTTGGCTAACTTGATGAGGACAATCCGGTACCTTCAAATGCAAGTAAATATCACAATTGCCAGCTATCTGTTTCCGAGCATCTTCTCTTCAAATATATCCCCGTGAATTAGAAAGCAGAGATACAGATCTAATGTAGCAGCACTACAGTGAAAGACAGATGCTACTTTTAACTTATAATGAATGAGATTAAAAATGCCTGTGTGTATATATATTTTTTAATAAGTTAGTGGACTTGCCGGTTATAGGAACCAAACGAGTTTGAAATGAAGACAGAAAGAGGCAGGGAATTTATACAGCAGGCATTCTGTAAAGAGGTTAGTGTCTCAGATGGAGAGCTTTGCTCAGAACTGCTGAGCAGTTTGATCAATCTTAAAGGACATCGAAAAATAGGAGCAGGAGTCGGCCATTGGGCCCTTCGAGCCTGCTCCGCCATTCAATATGATCATGGCTGATCCTCTATCTCAATACCATATTCCCGCTCTCTCCCCAATAGAAACATAGAAAAGTAGGACTGCCTAGAGCGGGAAAGTGAACAGCGACAGAATTCCTGCAAGTGCAATGTTTTTAAATGCGCTTTCGATGCTTCATCAATGGGTTTCAAAAAGAGCGTGCTTGACGGCTCATTTGGCAATACTGAACGGAGGAAATCGCCACAAGCATATTTACAACCTGTTGGCCGATCAAGCGCCGTGCGTACAAGTCCCGTCGCTTGAGAAGACCGGGCTCGTTCGTATAACTATCTGGGGCCCTGGTCGGGTCGCCAAATTGAGTTGGACACATTCCTGGAGGGTTCATCACAAGATCTCCCACCTCCAACCATCCTGCCCAAACAGCTTTTTTCCCCCCTATCTCCAAGAGTTTAATAACTGATAAACAAAAGTGTTAAAAGGAAACAAAAATACAAAATTTTTTTTTTAATTACTTCCCCCCCCCCCCCCCCCAAGGTGTTGCTCGCAGCAGTGTCCAGGAGATTAATCTTTAATTCCTGGAGACTCCAGGACAATCCTGAAGGGTTGGCAGCCCCCTGCTTCATTGCTCATGAGTTGCCAAAGACGCCAGGGCTGGATTGTCCGGTGCCAGTGAAGTCTTGGGGTTGGGAGGTTCTGGGGGGATGGGGGTGGGGGCAGGGATCGGGGTTGCAGTAATGTTTCCCCCACCCCTGCCACCACTCGTTTAATTATGACGTGGTCAGATCTCTTAAATGAAATCCGGGGCCTAATGAGCACAGAACATGCAGCTCCATTTGCACTTGCTCCTGCGATGGCCATCTTGAGCACATTGTAGGCCTCAGGCCTTTGGGCCTACAATACAGGCAATGGATGTCCACTGTCGTACTAGTGGGCCAATGGTGACCAGAGGAATTCTTAGCCCCAGAAATCACTCCTTAAAAACACTATGAGGCAACTATCGGATGATTTATGGGGTATTAAACCCTGCAAATTCAGGTACTACATGTCCAATCTTTATTGTTTACTTTTGTTTATTTTGAGATCTATGTAAATTAACTGCCACTTTAAGAAAACCAATTCGGACACTGCCAAAGGACTATATAATGTGGATGTTATCACGATGCCATGGCTGTTTCACTCGCCTGTATCCAACTTGCTTGTCAGTAAGTGGCACTGATTGCAGTTCCCAAGTTGTTCAGAGTTGTTGACAATGATGACAGTCTTCCGTGGCTTCGTGCCCTGAAGGCGGGCGATCAGATTGGAAAGATGGGTCTTCCAATAACAGCTTTCATATGAAATCCTTACTTAATAAAAATAACGTATTGTTCAGAAAAACGAACAAAAAGAAATGACATTGTTTCCCCCCCCGCCACCACCCCCTCCCCCCCCCCCTCTCCTCCGGCCCACTTTGATTGTTTTTTTTGTACTGAACCAGCACAGTCGTCATGGCAACAGGTAAGGCTGCCACCGACATCCTGCGGCCTTCTCCCCACCTCTCCTGCAGGATGACACAGCATCTTCCAGCGTACAAAAATGATGGTTATATGAGTCAGTAGTGGAGATTCCCGAGAGCCCTTAAGTTAAGCACTCGTTAAAGTCCGGTCTCAATAGCACTCAGTCTAGACTCTGTTTAAATCATGTTTAACTGGTTGTGTATGGAATTTTTTTTCTGTAAAAAAAAAAGAAAACACTCTCTGTTTCACTTCGAATTGCAAGTAATCTTTCCTGAATTCTGTACTTAATAAATCTATTTCTATATTTGCAATAGATTTGCTATAAAACATTACCAAATGAAATGGACTCTCTGTTTTCTTAATGCAACTGTTGTAGTTGCTTGGCTTGCTACTGTCACGGGGAGGTCGATTTAATGACAAGCTCGGTGACCTTCGAGGCAACATTAGTTGTGATCTGAGATCACGTAACAGGGTGAGCCATGAGAAGGCTGTCATCATGCATCTACCATTGTAGTCAATTATCGAGCAATCATAACAAAGACCGCCTACTTCCGCCTCCGTAACATCGCCCGTCTCCGCCCCTGCCTCAGCTCATCCGCTGCTGAAACCCTCATCCATACCTTTGTTACCTCTAGACTTGACTATTCCAACGCACGCCTGGCTGGCCTCCCACATTCCACCCTGCCTAAACTTGAGGTCATCCAAAACTCGGCTGCCCGTGTCCTAACTCGCACCAAGTCCCATTCGCCCATCTCCCCTGTGCTCACTGACCTACATTGGCTCCCGGTTAAGCAGCGCCTCGATTTCAAAGTTCTCATCCTTGTTTTCAAATCCCTCCATGGCCTCGCCCCTTCCTATCTCTGTAATCTCCTTCAGCCCTACAACCCCCCCGCCCCCCCGCCCGAGATATCTGCGCTCCTCTAATTCTGCCCTCTTGAGCATCCCTGATTATAATCGCTCAACCTTTGGTGGCCGTGCCTTCTGTTGCCTGAGCCCTAAGCTCTGGAATTCCCTGCCTAAACCTCTCCGCCTCGCTATCTCTCTTTCCTCCTTTAAGACGCTCCTTAAAACCTACCTCTTTGACCAAGCTTTTGGTCACCTGCCCTAATTTCTCCTTATGTGGATCGGTGTCAATTATTTTGTCTTAAAATACTCCTGTGCAGCGCCTTGGGACGTTTTACTACGTTAAAGGCGCTATATAAATACAAGTTGTTGTTGTTGTTCAATGGAATGCTGAAAATGGATTGGCTGAAACAGATGTCATCGTATGGCTTTCCAACAGGTTTCTAATCACGTGATTGGTGAAGCAATTATATCATCATAAATAACAACAGGAAATGGTGGAGACACAGGCAGTATCTGTGGAGAGAGAAACAGAGTTAATGTTTCAGGTCGATGAACCTAATATCATCACATTGCTGCTGCGATAAAATGTTCGGCTGTTATTGAGGAACTGAACCCGAGCTAATCAGCAAGATTGCGTCTTCAGTCCCTGGCCTGTGCTGATCTCAGCTGCACTGGAGGTGGAAGCGCTACATTTGGCTTCAGTGCCTCCGCGCTAAGGAGGAAAGCGGTCAGCCAGGGTCCCCCACTCCTGTTCGCAATCCTCCGGCGAAGTACGTACCTGTGGCCACCAGGTGAGGGCAGGGTCGGACGTGGATCTGAAGCCCCTTCATAACTGAACAGCTAGCAAGAGTCAGCCGCTTAGATATCGGCCGGCGCCAACTAGGCCGCAGGAAATGATCCCCGTGCTGCAACGGGTAGGCCCGAGGCACACCTGATTTCGGGCCTCCGGCCACATTTACATGAGACATGCGGGCACGTGCTGGGCGTCCCCGTGAACATCGTTGATGAATCTCGGGCCGCTACGTCACCGGCATAGGTCCCCGGGGGGGGCGATCAGGAGGGAGGGAGGGGCAATTGAGAGAGGGGGAAGTGATCGAGAGGGAGGGGGGCAATTGAGAGAGAGGGGGAAGTGATCGAGAGGGAGGGAGGGGCAATTGAGAGAGGGTGAAGTGATCGAGAGGGAGGGGGGCAATTGAGAGAGAGGGGAAGCAATCAGGAGAGGGAGGGATGCGATTCGGAGGGTGGAGTGATCAGGAGGGGGCTGAACGGGAGCCGGCAGTGGTCTTTGGCGCTTTGGCACTCTTGATCCTGTTGGCTCCACATTCAGGTCGGTAGTTTTTTAGCAACTTACCTTTATGCTGGTGGCCTCCAGTGGTCCCTTTAAGGACCGCTAGTTAGACCGCATGTAGACCAGATTTTCCTGAACACAGCCAGCCCAGGGTGTTAGGCTCCCTATTTGCACATGTTCCATTGCTGCTTGCCTGGTGTCACACCAAAGTATGGTTTGCCATCCTGCCAGGTGGCAAAGAACCTGGCAAGGTTATCCTAAATCAGGACTGACTGTCCTCAATTTCTGATTTCAAGCTCGAGGTTTCTCCACTACCAACCATCTCCTTAAACTCCTTTGCCCTGCTCCCTCCACCTTTACCTCCAACTCATGGAATAGGTGGGTCAGTGGCAGCTTGGCTAAGGAATTGGCTTAAGTGAGTTGTGGTAAATGGCTGTTTTTCAGACTGGAGGAGGGTAGACAATGGTGTTCCCCAAGGGTCAGTGCTGGGGTCACTGCATTTTTTGATATATATAAATGACCTGGATATTGGAATACAGAGTAGAATTTCTAAATTTGCCGATGATGCCAAACTTGGGGGTGTGGCAAACAATGATGATGATACCAATCAACTGCAACACGACATAGAAAGGCTAGCAGAATGGGCAGACAAGTGGCAGATAGAATTTAATACAGAGAAGTGTGAGGTGATGCGTTTTGGCAGAAGGAACAGGGAGAGGCAATATACACTTAATGGCACAGTTTTAAAGAGTGTGCAGGAACAGAGGGACCTGGGAGTTAATGTACATAGGTCCCTGAAGGTGGTGGGACATATTGAGAGAGCGGTTAGCAAAGCATATGGGATCTTGGGCTTCATAAATAGAGGTATTGAGTACAAAAGTAGAGAAGTTATGCTGAACCTTTATAAAGCACTGGTTAGGCCACAACTGGAGTATTGCATCCAGTTCCGGTCACCACACTTTAGGAAGGATGTAAAGGCCCTTGAGAGGGTGCAGAGGAGATTTACCAGAATGGTTCCGGGGATGGGGGATCTTAGCTACAAGGACAGGTTGGAGAAGCTGGATTTGTTTTCATTAGAGCAAAGGAGGTTGAGGGATGATTTGATAGAAGTGTACAAGATTATGACGGGTTTGGATAGGCTTGATGGGGAAATGCTGTTGCCACTAGTTGATGGTACAAGGACTAGGGGACACAGATTTACGGTTTTGGGCAAGAGAGACAGGGAGGACGTGAGGAAAAACTTTTTTACGCAGCGAGTGGTGAGGACCTGGAACTCGCTGCCGACGGAAGCGGTGGAAGCGGAGACATTCAATGTTTTCAAGGGAAGACTGGATAGGCACTTGAGGGAAATAAACTCGCAGGGCTACGGGGATAGAGCGGGGGAATGGGACTGACTGGATTGCTTGACAGAAAGGCGGCACGGACTCGATGGGCCGAATGGACTCCTTCTGTGCCATTATGACCCTATGACTCTAACAACAAGTTCGAGGAACTCATGAATTTCTTTGTCACTAAGATTGAGACCATCCTTTCAGCTGCCTCTGCTGTATCACTCCCTTCTCCTTGCCCTCTAATCCAAGCTTCCTCCAAAGCTCCCCCCAGCCCTAGCTCTGAACTCACTTCTTTAGTTTCTCTCCAATCTCTCCTCATGCCCTCTCCGAGTTCATCTTGTCCACGAAACCCACCTCCTGCTCTCGCGACCCTATTCCCTCTAAACTGCTGACTACCCAACTCCTGACCCCCCCGCCATGCTAGCAGATATTGTAAACAGTTCCCTATACTCAAGTACTGTCCCTCTCCATTTCAAATCAATTGATGTCAGCCTTCTCCTCAAAAGAAACAGCCTCAACTCTTTTGTTATTGCAGAGTACCATCCCATCACCAACCTCCCTTTCTTCTGCAAAGCCCTTCAACATCCTGTCGCATCCCAGATCCATGCCCACCATTCCCTCAGCTTGAAACTAAGGTGTCAAACTTGGCTCAGTGGGTAGCACTCTCACCTCTGAGTTCTGAAGGCTGTGGGTTCAAGCCCCACTCCACGAGACTTGATCACATAGACTGGCACCTCAATGGTGTACTGCGGGAGTGCTGCACTGTCAGAAGTGCCGTCTTTCGATGAGACATTAAACCAAGGCCCTGTCTGACCTCTAAGGTGGATGTAAAGATCTCATGGCACTATTCGAAGAAGAGCAGGGGAGTTCTCCTCGGTGCCCTGGCCAACATTTATCACTCAACCAGCATCTAAAAAACAGATTATCTAGTCGTTTATTTCATTGCTGCTTGTGGGAGCTTGCTGTGCCACGTTTCCCGAAATTACAACTATGACTTCAAAAGTACTTCATTGGCTGGGGAGCACTTTGGGGCGTCCTGAGCGCGTGTGAGACTTCTTCTGCTTTTTCCTTCTTATCGTGCATTTCCAGTCAATATGAAGCTGGGACCGACACGTTGAATGAAAGGATATGGGTTTCTGCATCCTTGGTGCGGAGAGAATGGGCTGCTCCTCTCAGGCTGAAGTTCAACCACGTTATCCAGGGTAACGTGAAGGGAAGTCTCCAGCTTCTAGTGACTTAAGAATATCAGACTCTGTGGCTGGGGCCCGAGTAAATAATCCACCTTCCATTTGCCAGCACTGTTGTTCCTCACCCTGTTGAGTGCACATACAAACTCCAGGAATGGGACCCTATGGTGTTCTCAAAAAATAATCAGCTTTAATGCTCTATTATAATTTTTATGAAGCATAACTACAAAATGGTAAGCAATCGTTTCAGAATTACCACCAGCTCTTTGAATAACTACTGAAGTGTATTAAAAGGAGTGTCAGCTCAGTGTGTGTAGCATCTGTTACGAAATATTAGCATCAACGCCCGACACCATCCAGAACAAAGCAGTTGGATTAATTGGCACCCCATCCACCACCTTAAACATTCACTCCCTCCACCACCGGCGCACGGTGGCTGCAGTGTGTACCATCTACAAGATGCACTGCAGCAACTCGCCAAGGCTTCTTCGGCAGCACCTCCCAAACTCCTGACCTCCACCACCTAGAAGGACAAGGGCAGCAGGCGCCTGGGAAGGCCACCACCTCCAAGTTCCCCCTCCAATATGCACACCATCCTGACTTGGAAATATATCGGCCGTTCCTTCATCGTTAATAGGTCAAAATCCTGGAACTCCCTACCGAACAGCATTGTGGGACTGCAACGGTTCAAGAAGGAGGCCCACCACCACCTTCTCAAGGTCAACTGGCGATGGGCGACGCCCGTATCCTGAGATTGAAATGAAAACTATGTGGGGCCCACCTACAGTGAGCTCTGAGATAGCAGAACTTGATCTGTACTGTCTGCACCAATTTGCCACATCACTTTTTATTTGAATTGAGAAGGGCCAAAGTTTACATTGCAGAGAAAGATTGAAGACAGAAGAGAGGAGGCGAATCAAGCAATAGAGATAAGGTCATTCTAACAGAAAATGCTGGAAACACTCAGCAGGTCAGGCAGCATCTGTGGAGAGAGAAACAGAGTTAACGTTTCAGGTCGATGACCCTCAGAACTGGAAAAAGCTGGAGATGAAACAGGTTTTTAAGCAAGTGTAGGGGCCGGGAAAGGGGGGAGGGGAGGAAAGAACAAAAGGGAAGGTCTGTGATAGGGTGGAAGGCAGGAGAGATGAAGAGACAAAAGGGATGATGGTGCGAGGCAACAGGAGATGGTAATGGGACAAGTTAAGAAACAAAAGATGACTCTAGATGAAGTGTAAATGGCACTGGCAGAATGAAAGACAGCTGCCATGTGAGAGAGAGAAAAAATGGAAAAAAAAGGATAGGGGCAGAGGTTATGGTCTGAAATTGTTGAACTCGATGTTGAGTCCAGACGGCTGTAAAGTGCCTAATCGAAAGATGAGGTGTTGTTCCTCGAGCTTCGTTGGAACAGTGTAAGAGGCCGAGGACGGTGAGGTCAGAGTGGGAGTGGAGCAGAGAATTAAAGTGACAGGCGAGCGGAAGCTCGGGGTCACCCTTATGGACTGAGCGGAGGTGTTCCGCAAAGCGGTCACCCAATCTGCGTTTGGTCTCCCCAGTGTAGAGGAGCCCGCAGTATTTTGCTTTTGTAAGGTAATTCTAAGTTCGGGTTTTAAAAGCCAATCGTTTGTGAGAAGAAGACAATAATATTGAAGGAAGGAAGGCGATCCATAGTTTTGAGGCCCTAGGAAAGAATGGACCAGACTATGAGACAATGCAATGATTTCATTACCAGGAGGATCAAGGAGAATGAAGAGTGTGTCGACCTGTATACTGGGGCTTACAAAAAGCCAGAGAGGAAGATTCAGAGGGCAATGAGTGATAGATAAGGAAGGCTCTAATGGAGAGAGACTCACAATGAACTGTGCAGTCAACCATTTCTCATTTGTTTACAAGCACACAATGTGGCGTTGTAAATCGCGACAAATTTAATTGAGGTTAATGGTGCAGCAGAAATGCTTGACAACAAGCTGCTCAGCCCTTGACTACAAGATTCCACTCACAGTCCGCTGCCCTTTCATGATGTCACTGGGCAGAACGTGAAGATATTAGTGAGGAGATGGTCTGCTGAAATAACCTGCTCCTCAGATGCCCTTCGACCCAACAGCTCTAAAGAACGGAGCTGGGCAATAAGTGACAGTGAGTCACTGATAAGTATACACAACTCGAAGTCTTGAAGCAATTCAGCAAAATATAAGCGCCTCAATGTAGTGAAAGACAAATTTATAACTGATATCAGGAAGTTCTTCATACAAGGAAGTGATCAGTCCATGGAATAGCCTCTTAGATAGAGTGGTGGAGGTGCAAATCCCTGACAACAACAACAACAACTTGCATTTATATAACGCCTTTAACTAGCCATAGAATCATAGAATCACAGGAAGTTACAGCACGGAAGGAGGCCATTTCAGCCCATCGTGTCCGCGCCGGCTAACAAGGAGATATCCAGCCTAATCCCACTTCCCAGCTCTTGGTCCGTAGCCCTGCAGGTTACAGCATCCCAAGTGCACATCCCAGTACTTTTTAAATGTAGTTAGGGTTTCTGCCTCTACCACCCTTTCAGGCAGTGAGTTCCAGACCCCCACAACCCTCTGGGTGAAGAAATTTCCCCTCAAATCCCCTCTAAACCTTCCACCAATTCCTTTAAATCTGTGCCCCCTGGTTTTTGACCCCTCTGCTAAGGGAAACAGGTCCTTTCTATCCACTTTATCTCGTAATTTTATACACCTCAATAAGGTCTCCCCTCAGCCTCCTCTGTTCCAAGGAAAACAAACCCAGCCTATCTCGTCATTCCTCATAGCTAAGATTCTCTACTCCCGGCAACATCCTTGTAAATCTCCTCTGTACCCTCTCTAGTGCAATCACATCTTTCCTGTAATGTGACCAGAACTGCACGCAATACTCTAGCTGAGGCCTAACTAGTGTTTTATACAGTTCAAGCATAACTCCCCGCTCTTGTATTCTATGCCACGGCTAATAAAGACAAGCATTCTGTATGCCTTCTTAACCACCTTATCTACCTGGCCTGCTACCTTCAGGGATCTGTGGACATGCACTCCAAGGTCCCTTTGTTCCTCTACACTACTCAGTGTCCTACCATTTAATGTGTATTCCCTTTCCTTGTTAGCCCTCCCCAAATGCATTACCTCACATTTCTCTGGATTGAATTCCATTTGCCACTGTTCTGCCCACCTGACCAATTTATTGATATCTTCCTGCAGTCCACAGCTTCCTTCTTCAGTATCGACCACACAGCCGATTTTAGTATCATCTGCAAACTTCTTAATCATACCCCCTATATTCAAGTCTAGATCATTGAGATATACCACAAAAAGCAAGGGACCTAGTACTGAGCCCTGCGGAACCCCACTGGAAACAGCCTTCCAGTCACAAAAACACCCATCAACCATTACCCTCTGCTTCCTGCCTCCGAGCCAGTTTTGAATCCAACTTCACACTTTGCCCTGGATCCCATGGGCTTTTAACTTCGTGACCAGTCTGCCATGTGGAACCTTATCAAAAGCCTTGCTAAAGTCTATATACACTACATCAAACGCACTACCCTCATCTACCCTCCTTGTTACCTCCTCAAAAAATTCAATCAAGTTTGTCAGACACGACCTTCCCTTAACAAATCCGTGCTGACTATCCTTGATTAATCTGTGTCTTTCTAAATGAAGATTTATCCTGTCCTTCAGAATTCTTTCCAATAATTTTCCCACTACCAAGGTTAAGCTGACTGGCCTGTAACTACTCGATCTATCCTTTTCTCCCTTTTTAAACAAGGGTATCACATTAGCAGTCCACCAGTCCTCCGGCACCACACCTGAAGCCAGAGAGGATTGGAAAATGATGGTCAGGGCCTCTGCTATTTCCTCTTTTGCTTCGCTTAACAACCTGGGATACATATCATCCGGGCCTGGGGATTTATCCACTTTTAAAGCTGCTAAACCCCTTAATACTTCCTCTCTCACTATGTTTATTTCATCTAATATTTCACACTCCTCCTCCCTGATAGCAATGTCTGCTTCGCCCCTCTCCTTAGTAAAACATCGCAAGGCACTTCACAGGAACGTTATCAGACACAATTTGACACCGAGCCACACAAGGAGATATTAGGACAGATGAACTTGGTCAAAGAGGTAGGTTTTAAGGAGCGTCTTAAAGGAGGAGAGAGTGGTGGAGAGCCAGAGAGGTTTAGGGAGGGAATTGCTTAGGGCCCAGGCAGCTGAAGGCACGGTTGTCAATGGTGCAGTGATGAAAATCGGGGATGCGCAAGAGGCCAGAATTGGAGGGGAGCAGAGATCTCATAGGCTTGTAGGGCTCGAGGAGGTTACAGAGATAGGGAGGGGGCGAGGTCATGGAGAGATTTGAAAACAAGGATAATAATTTTTAAATTGAGGCGTTGCTGGACTGGGAGTAATGAAGGTCAGCGAGCACAGGGGTGATGGGTGAACGGGACTTGGTGCGAGTTAAGATACGAACAGCGGAGTTTTGGATGAGCTCAAGTTTACGTAGGGTGGAAGATGGGAGGCCAGCCAGGAGAGCGTTGGAATAGTCAAGTCTAGAGGTAACAAAGCCATGGATGAGGGTTTCAGCAGCAGATGAGCTGAGGCAAGGGCGGAGACGGGCGATGTTACGGAGATGGAATGGGTGGGTTGTGGGTTCTTTCTGGGTGGAAAGATCGGCTGAATGATCTTCCTGATTCCTTATCCAGCTTGCGATCTTGGGATAATTTCCGCTTAATAAATCAAGTGTTATTTTGTTGGTTTTTCATTTCTTATATTTGGCAATACAGACACTCACAGACACAGCTCATCTCATGATAGCTCACTCACTATTCCGCCCAATTGGAAAATAAATACCTTACTATATTATCCAGAATAATTTGTGCCAATCACATTCTGCAGTGATCATCTGATTATAATCTCTCGCAATTTTCAGTCCAATTTCAGTTTTATTTGACCTGTCAGTATATCGTTTTTGTTGGACTGCTTTCTTGTTCTTTTTCATCTTATTACTTTAAAAGCCAGATTACACACACACTCAGTTGTAGCAATGCAGGATCAGTCTTTATTGAAACCTCATACCATCCACAACCAGTATGAGCGAGATGCTGAGACTTCACACTTCACCATTCCAGTGTGAGCTGCTATACAGTCGTTCACTCACATTTCTTATACCAAGTTTCACCTTTGATCACTACATTCCATGCATACCACCAAAAATCATAGTACATCAAAGATACATACAAATGCCAACAGAATAACAACATAAACTAAACAAACAGGCACGGTTTATTGCCGTAATAAACTCTTCCCATTCCCTAAACACAAGTGACCAAGCTGGCATATTCCAGACCATTACAGATGTGGCTGAATGGCTCTTACATATTCTACTATTTTACTTTCCTGTGAAGATATACTTGTCTGTTAGGCTTGTTTACACCATTTACGAAACATGCTCAGCAGAAAGCTGTTTTACCTTTTAACTCATCGCGTGCTGGTCTCACAGACTGCGCAGAAAGAACATTTGAGGTACTCAGGTAATGTGAACCCTCGTTCCCACAGTTTTCATTTCATTGAAGGCCCAGCACATTACAGCAATAGTGGATGGCAGCCAGGTTTGCCATCTCTTGCCAAATTCAAAACCCACAGGGGGAGGGAGGAGGACTAAGAATGGGATCTCGGCTTGAGGTCTGAGTTTGGTATTGCTGATGAAAACCTTATTCAAAAATTCCATAACCTCGTCGAACTAATGCCCCCCCCCCCGCTTCCCCCACATAGTCCATCCATTGGGTTCTGCCCCAGGCCAGGGCCCAACGCAAGTTGCAAACACATGAGATTCTTCAGTTGCTTACCAGGGAAGAGTAGCTGAGGTGGTTTCCCGTTGCCTTCATCATGGTTCTTATCTTCAGGGTACCTTTTCCTAGGCGGGCTGCCACCAAGGTTAAAGAGGCCCACCTACCCTTTATGAAATGGGGATTGGGGGGTGTGCCCATCGGACGCAAGTACCCTCACTGAATGCCAATCCAGTGTACAAGATCATCTATCTGTCTCTTTGTCTGTCTGTCTGTTTGTCTATCTATGTACAACTATCTATTTATCTATCCATCTATCCGTCTGTCTGCCAATTTATCTTTATATTTCTGTCTGCGTGTTTAGTTGTTAATTTGTCTATCTCTCTCTATCATAATCTATCTATCTATTTATCCATTTGTCTCTGCTTATCCATTTATATTAATTTGTCTTTGTCTGTCCATCTATCTAAAATATAGATAGGTATCTATTAAATCAGACAAATATAAAATAATTAAAGTTGAAGCCTCCACATAGAGCCAGTGATGGAAAATGTTCCTTTAGGGCACTATAGTAAGAAAATAAACACCAAGTAACTGTTGCCGTGACAAAACATGCGGTAAGCGCCTTAAGATAATTCCTTTATTGTTAAATTAGATTCTAACTGCAGCAATATAACTCACAACTTCAGTGCTAAAAGCTGGAAAATTGGTTTAGACTGAAAATTAGCATTTGCAAGGAGGGAAGCTGCCTAATAGAATAAAGCCAGCTCCAGAACATTCACATCTGCCACAGCTGCTCTGATGAAGTGGCACATGGGGTGAAACGCTCTTTTGCAGCTAATCGCTCTTGGTGGCGTTTGTGTAGTGGCTGGCATGGATGGTTCTCCCAAGATCCAAATACGGCCTCTTGCCTGCTCTTCCTTCTCTTCCCCGGTTTTCATCGCTCCTCCATTGACGGCCGTGCCCCCAGCTGCCTCGGCCCTACAATTCTCATCCCTGTGTCCAAATCCCTCCGGGGCCTCGCTCACTCCTGATCTCTGCAACCTCCTCCAGCCTTACAGACCCTCCGAGATCTCTGCGCTCCTCCGATTCCGGCCTCTTGCCCCATCCCCGATTTTCATCACTTCACCAGTGGTGGCCGTGCCTTCAGCCTGCCTAGGCCCTAATCTCTGGAATTCACTCCCTAAATCTCTCTATCTGCCTCTCACCCTTTAAGACGCTCCTTAAAACCTACCTCTGACCAAGCTTTTGGTCACCTGTCCTAATAACTCCTTATGTGGCTTGGCGTCAAATTTTGTTTGATAACTCCCCTGTGAAGCGCCTTGGGTCATTTTACTATGTTAAAGGCGCTATCTAAATGCAAGTTTTTGTTGATTGTCTTCTCACTGGTTCTGAAATTACACTGCGGGCCACTAGTGAACGAACACTTGGGGCTGGATTTTCATTGACCCGTGGAGGCGGGTTTGGAGGCGTGTGGGGGGTTAAAATTGCGAAAACTGGCGGGCGGGCACAAGTCCGCCTCCATCCCACCTCCACGCAATTTTCATTAAATCGTGTCTGCTGGTCCTGACTCCGTCCCGCCTTTAAGAGGCGGGATAGGCTGTTAAGGCCCTTAACAAGCACTAAATTGGCTCTATAATGCCATTTTGAAAAAAATGAGAAGTCGCACAACACCAGGTTGTAGTCCAACAGTTTTATTTGAAATCACAAGCTTTCGGAGCGCTGCT
Organism: Squalus acanthias; assembly: GCA_030390025.1. Classification (NCBI taxonomy): domain Eukaryota; kingdom Metazoa; phylum Chordata; class Chondrichthyes; order Squaliformes; family Squalidae; genus Squalus; species Squalus acanthias. The sequence continues at coordinate 12,272,989 of CM059450.1, forward strand.
CCTTCGTCAGGTGAAGTAAAGGAATACAAATCGGCAAAGCATATATAGATAGAGAACAATGCATGTGAAGCGTACAATGGCAGACGACTACATTTAATCCTCCTGACTGCCTTTTGTCACACCTCGGCAGATAAACAATCAGGTCAGCCAGGAAGGCACCACATCAAAGACATAGCAAGATACAACTGAGACAATGAGGTGGGGTTACAGGGGGTCCAATGTGTCAAAAGCTGCAGTCTGTATGGAAAACGATAAACTTTAAAATTTTTACTTTTTTTTACTGGAAATCACATCTGTGAACAAGCCAACGACGACTTGAGTCTGGATGACTCTACGTCATGTATCGTGACATGAACCCAAGATCCCGGTTGAGGCCGTCCTCATGAGTGCGGAACTTGGCTATCAGTTTCTGCTCGATGATTTTGCGTTGTCGTGTGTCTCTAAGGTCGCCTTGGAGAACGCTTACCCGCAGATCCAAGGCTGAATGTCCTTGACTGCTGAAGTGTTCCCCGACTGGGAGGGAACACTCCTGCCTGGCGATTGTTGCGCGGTGTCCGTTCATACGTTGTCTCAGTGTCTGCATGGTCTCGCCGATGTACCATGCTCCAGGGCATCCTTTACTGCAACGTATCAAGTAGACAACGTTGGCCGAGTCACATGAGTATGTACCATGTACCTGGTGGGTGGTGTCCTCACGTGTGATGATGGTATCTGTGTTGATGATCTGGCATGTCTTGCAGAGGTTGCCGTGGCAGGGTTGTGTGGTGTCGTGGTCGCACAGCAGACCGCTTTGCGGAACACCTCCATTCAGTCCGTAAGCGTGACCCCGAGCTTCCGGTCGCCTGTCACTTTAATTCTCCGCTCCACTCCCACTCTGACCTCACCGTCCTCGGCCTCTTACACTGTTCCAACAAAGCTCAACGTAAGCTCGAGGAACAGCACCTCATCTTTCGATTAGGCACTTTACAGCCTTCTGGACTCAACATTGAGATCAACAATTTCAAACCATAACCTCTGCCCCTATTTTTTTTTCACATGGCAGCTGTTGCTGATTCTACCATTGCCATTTAGACTTCATCTAGACTCATCTTTTGTTTCAATACTTGTCCCATTACCATCTCCTTTTGTCTTGCGCCATCATCTCTTTTGTCTTTTAATCTCTCCTGCCTTCCACCCTATCACAGACCTTCCCTTTTGTTCTTTCCTCCCCTCCCCCCTTTCCCCACCCCTGCACTTGCTTAAAAACCTGTTCCATCTCTAACTTTTTCCAGTTCTGACAAAGGGTGATCGACCTGAAACGTCAACTCTGTTTCCCTCCCCATTCAGGAGAGAAGTTAGCAAACACTTCTTCACACAAAGGATGGTAGCAGTGTGGAACACTCTCCCATAAAAAAGCAGATGCTAGCTCAATTAATAAATGAAAATCTGAGATCGATAGATTTTTGCTAGCCAAGGGTATTACGGAATATGGAGGTAAGGCAGGTGGATGGAGTTAAGATACAGATCAGCCATGATCTCATTGAATGGCGGAACAGGCTCGAGGGGCTGAATGGTCTCCTCCTGTTCCTATGAACCATGCTGGAAACACTGCATAATTATTGAAATGAGAGGATCTTGAAAAATCACTGAGAGGTCCCATCCACGCAACGGAAATGCACTCGCACACTTAAAAGGGTGCCGACCATAAGCATGATAGCTCTGCTCTAAACGCGGTTGGACATTACTGTCCTTGAGAGGGTTACAGAGGTAATTCCCGATATTAGGAATCTGAGTTATAAGGAAAGCTGAAGAAAATTGGCTTTGTATGAGAGAGGACATTGAGGTGAAATTTTCAACATTAAATGCAAATTTAATTAGATTCTATGGGCTGGATTTTGATACTGGGGCGGGTTGGGGTCGTGTCATCTGCATTTCGTGTTATCCACCCGACTGCAATTGGATGTGGGAGATTGATGGAATTTTCACTTAATTGGGCAATTGAGTTCCAGCATGTGGGAACCCATGAACCAATTAGTGGTTTCAGTCTGAAAGTCGCCTCTGATGATGTCATCGTTGCAGGTCAGAGACTGCCTGGTCTCAGAGATTGCCTGGCCTTTGCTGTGAGAGGACCTGGATGCAAAATGAGCAGCATCTCAGAGAGAGAGAGAGAGAGAGAGAATTTTTTTTGCAACCAAGTCCTCCCAGGCAGTCTCTGAAGACATTCAATGCAGCAGCATCAGAGGTGACTTTCAGACCTAATACTACTACTACCTTCAATACAATACTACTACTATCTTCATCACATCTCCGTTGTAATAGTGGACCTGCAGCTGATAGTCAGCTATCCACTTGTGCTCCCGCCAGGTTTCACTGGCGTGTTTCACATCAGGCGTACTTCACGTCGGAAAAGGGTTAAACTAGCTAAAACGTTTCAAAATGGCATTACAGAGCCAATTTAGGGCTTGTTAAGGGCTTTAATGGCCTCTCCTGCCTCTTGGAGGCGGGACGGAGTTGGGAACCCCGCGACCGATTTTGTCAAAATTGTGTGGAGGCGGGATGGAGGCGGGATGGGGTCGGGACCCCCGAATCTGCAACTTTAACCCCCCACACGCCTCCAAACCCGACTCCATGGGTCATTGAAAATCCAGCCCTATGTTTCATTCGATTAAAATTGTTTGTAATTAAAACAAATTTTTACCCAGTAATTTCAAGTAAATTTAAGTTTGCTCATTCAGTTAGTTGAAGAGCCTTTTTGTGAAAGCGAGGAAATGGTTGCACTCAACTTGCGACCTCATTCCTCCTCTCCTAGCTTAGGTTTATTATACCGACTTTAGGACAGGTGAAGTTCATCTGTCTCATACTCCAGCTCACCCATGGTCACATTCAGCTTCACGTCAAACATTTTGAATGTATTTCCTTCTGCTACCTTGCTTGCCAGAATATTCCAGAGTTTTATCACCCTTTTGAACAAAGAAATCTGTTTTAAAACTGTTTTTTTACTACTTTAAATGTAATTGTACATCCTTCGGGCCTACTCAATTTGAAATAATAAGCCTGGGCTTACGTCGTCTTTAGTGTCGAGTATTCTGCACACGTCAATAGGGCCCCTCTGTACCGTAGAGCTGAGCTAACCTTTTCTCATAGCTCATCTCCTTTACGCTTGGGATCAGTCTGGCTGCTCACAGTCTCAGCCAGGGCCGGGGATATGGTTGAATCCAGTTGATGGGTAGAATAAAAATTTTATATTGTCAGCTGGGGTTGGCAGGTATTGTGAATGGTTTTACAGAAGTACTGCTGCTCTGCACCTAAGATGCTTAAAGAGGCTGCCGGTACTGGCTGCCCTGATGGCTTAGTTTGCTAAATGCACGACCCAATGTGGGATTGACCTGTGACACAACAACAACAACAACAACTTGTATTGATATAGCACCTTTAACGTAGTAAAACGTCCCAAGGCGCTGCACAGGAGTATTTTAAGACAAAAAATTTGACACCGAGCCACATAAGGATAAATTAGGGCAGGTGACCTAAAGCTTGGTCAAAGGGGTAGGTTTTAAGGAGCGTCTTAAAGGAGGAAAGAGAGGTAGTGAGGCGGAGAGGTTTAGGCAGGGAATTCCAGAGCTTAGGGCCCAGGCAACAGAAGGCACGGCCACCAAAGGTTGAGCGATTATAATCAGGGATGCTCAAGAGGGCAGAATTAGGGGAGCGCAGATATCTCGGGGGGGTTGTGGGGCTGAAGGAGATTACAGAGATAGGGAGGGGCGAGTCCACGGAGGGATTTGAAAGCAAGGATGAGAATTTTGAAATCGAGGCGCGGCTTAACCGGGAGCCAATGTAGGTCAGCGAGCACAGGGGGTGATGGGCGAACGGGACTTGACACCCCCACAAAGATCACAGGTTCAATCCTAGGTGCTTCCTGAACTGGGTGGTTTTAGCTGGAAGAGATACTACAATTAGTCTCATCACCATCCCCAGCCAGGGTAGGAAATTAAGACCTGTTAAAACAGAAAATGTTGGAAATGCCTCAGCAGGTCAGGCAGCCTCTGTGGGGAGAGAGAAACAGAGTTAACGTTTCAGGTCGATGACCTTTTGTCAGAACTGGTTGCAAATCTTTGGAATTCTCTACCCCAAAGGGCTGTGGATGCTGAGTCGTTGAGTATATTCAAGACTGAGATCGATAGATTTTTGATATGGGGATCGGGCGGGGAAGGTGGAGTTGATGTCGAAGATCAGCCGTGATCTTATTGAATGGCGGAGCAAGCTAGAGGGGCTGAATGGCCGACTCCTGCTCATAATTTTAATGTTCTTACGTTCAATCAACCCATATGAAGTCCCACACCGATTCCTGGCACCCTATCATCACTTGTTAGGATCCCCATCACCCAAACAACCAAATTCATATTCTTCGGGGTAGAAATTGGTGTGGATTGCGCCCGTTTTTTTTTTGGGTGCAAAGACAGATGCAAAGCATCCTAATTTAGCAGTGGGAGGCCTTTACTCACTCTGTGCAGGTGTTGGTCCCACTGCCAAATTCTTAGGGCCTTATTTTTTAGGCGTCCCAGGTGGATGCCTAAAACAGGCATGAGGTAAATAGGTATATTAAGGGCCTAACTTGAATAGGTAAATTAAGGACCCCTTTGACAAATGTGTCATCGATGAGACAGGCAGGCCTCGGGCCTAGCCCGCTGAGGGGTCTTCAGCGGGCCCCATGGCCGCCAACTGAAGCTAAGTGTTTTAATATTTTCTTTAGGAAACCCACTCCCGTGGAGCCAGGAGGAGCAGGAGTGCTCCCTCTGACTCCACCCCGCAACAGGCTTCCCCACCGCCCCCTGCCACCCCCTGTAGCCTGCTTCAACCCCTCCCACCTGCGTCCCGGGACTTAACTGAGTCCTCCTGCCGGAGGGGGCCTAAAACTGAGGTCTTCCATCGGGTGAGCTGCCTGTGTACTCTCTCATAATGGGCTCAAAGCGTACCTTACGACACACAAAATATAGGTATAGCATAGTGCATGTGGTGGGTGCATACATAATAAATTCATAAACTAATATACAGTGACTCTTAAATTACTGCTGAACATAAGAACATAAGAAATAGGAGCAGGAGTAGGCCATTCGGCCCTTCGAGCCTGCTCCGCCATTCAATGAGATCATGGCTGATCTTCTGCCTCAACTCCATTCACCGGCCCTATCGCCATATCCCTTGATGCCCTTACTAGTCAGAAATCTATCGACTTCTGTTTTGAATATACCCAATGGCTGAGCCTCCACAGTCCTCTGGGGTAGAGAATTCCAAAGATTCACCACCCTCTGTGTGAAGAAATTTCTTCTCATCTCAGTCCTGAATGGCCTACCCTTTATCCTGAGGCTGTGGCCCCTGGTTCTAGACTCCCCAGCCAAGGGAAACATTCTCCCAGCATCCACCCAATCAAGCCCTGTAATAATTTTGTATGCTTCAATGAGATCCCCTCTCATTCTTCTGAATTCAAGAGAATACAGGCCTAGTTTACTCAATCTCTTCTCATACGACAGTCCTACCATTCCCAGGAATCAATCTCGTGAACCTTTGTTGCACTCCCTCTATGGCAAGTATATCCTTCCTTAGGTAAGGAGACCAAAATTGTACACAGTACTCCAGGTGTGGTCTCACCAAGGCCCTATATAATTGGAGTAAGACTTCTTTACTCCTGCACTCAAATCCTCTTGTAATGAAGGCCAGCATACCATTTGCCTTCCTAATGGCTTGCTGCACCTGCACATTCACTTTCAGTGACTCATGTACAAGGACACCCAGGTCCCTTTGAGCATCTGCATTCCCCAATCTTTCACCATTTAGGAAATACTCTGCCTTTCTGTTTTTTCTACCAAAGTGGATAACTTCACATTTATCCACATTATATTCCATCTGCCATGTTCTCACCCACTCACTGAGCCTGTCGAGATCCCCTTGAAGCCTCTGCACATCCTCTTTGCAACTGCCACTGCCACCTAGCTTTGTGTCATCAGCAAATATGGAAATGTTACATTTAGTCCCCTCATCCAAATCATTGATATAGATTGTGAATAGCTGGGGCCCAAGCACCGATCCTTGCGATACCCCACTAGTCACAGCCTGCCATCCTGACAAAGACCCGTTTATCCCATCTCTTTGTTTTCTGTCTGTTAACCAATTCTCAATCCATGCTAGTATATTACCCCCAATTCCATGTGCCCTAATTTTGTTCACCAACCTCTTGTGTGGGACCTTATCGAAGGCCTTCTGAAAATCCAGATACACCACATCTACCGGTTGCCCCTTTGTCTACTCCACTAGTTACATCCTCAAAGAACACCAATAGATTTGTCAAACAGGATTTCCCTTTCATAAATCCATGTTGATTCTGCCCAATCTTACTATTAGTTTCTAAGTGCCCAGTTATTGCATCCTTTATAATAGATTCCAGCATTTTCCCAACTACTGATGTGAGGCTAACAGGTCTGTAGTTCCCCGTTTTCTCTCTCCCTCCTTTCTTAAATAGCGGGGTTACATTTGCTATCCTCCAATCTGCAGGAACCGTTCCAGAATCTGTAGAATTTTGGAAGATGACAACCAATGCATCCACTATCCCAATGGCCACCTCTTTCAAAACCCTAGGATGTAGGTCATCCGGTCCTTGGGATTTATCGACTTATAAACGCATTAATTTTGCTAGTACTGTTTTTTTACTAATAATAATTTCTTTAAGTTCCTCATTCTCATCACACCCTTGGTTTTCTCGTATTTCTGGGAGGTTTTTTGTATCTTCCTCCGTGAAAACAGAAACAAAGGGCTGGATTTTCATTGACCCGTGGAGGTGGGTTTGGAGGCGTGTGGGGGGTTAAAATTGCGAAAAGTGGCGGGCGGGCACAAGTCCGCCTCCATCCCGCCTCCACGCAATTTTGATGAAATCATGTCTGCTGGTCCCGCCTTTAAGAGATGGGATAGGCTGTTAAGGCCCTTAACAAGCACTAAATTGGCTCTATAATGCCATTTTGAAACGCCTTTGTGATTTTAACCCTTGTTCTACATGAAGCACGCCTGCTCTGAAACACGATTGTGAAACCTGGCGGGAGCACATTTGGATAGCTGACTATCAGTGGCTGGGCTGGCATCTGGGAGCGGTGGAGCAAAAAAAAATTCTCTCTCTCTTTCTCTCTCTGTCTCTCTCTCTCTGTCTCTCTCTCCTGCTGTTCATTTTGCCTCCAGGTCCTTTCAGAGCAAAGGCCAGGCAGTCTCTGAAGACCTTCAATGCAGCAGCAATGATGACATCATTAGAGGCGACTTTCAGACTGAAAACACTAATTGGGTCATGGGTTCCCACATGCTGGAACTCAATTGCCCAATTAGGTGAAAATTGCATCAATCTCCCACATCCAATTTCATTCGGGTGGATAACACGAAATGCGGATGACACGACCCCAACCTGCCCCAGTATCAAAATCCAGCTCAAAGTATTTATTTAATTTCTCTGCCATTTCCTCATTCCCCATTATAAATTCTCCCGTCTCTGACTGTAAAGGACCTACATTTACCTTCGCCAGTCTTTTCCTTTTCACATACCTATAGAAGCTTTTACAATCCGTTTTTATATTTTTCGCTAGTTTGTGCTCATATTCCATTTTCCCTTTCTTTTTCAATTTCTTGGTCCCCCTTTGCTGATTTCTAAAAAGATCCCAATCCTCAGGCTGATCGCTTTTTCTGGCAACTTTATAAGCTTCCTCCTTTGACTTAGTACTAGGTTTAATTTCTTTTGTTAGCCATGGTTGGATCACTTTTCCTTTTGGGTTTTTATGCCCTAGAGGAATATATGTTTGTTGCAAATTATTTCCTTGAATGTTAGCCATTGTATGTCCACCTTCATACCTTTTAGTGTAGTCTAACAATCTACCATGGCCAACTTGTCCCTCATACCCTTGTAGTTTCCTCTGTTTAGATTGAAGACCTTAGTTTCAGATTGGACTACATCACTCTCAAACTTAATATAAAATTCAATCATACTATGGTCACTTGTCCCTAAAGGCCCCTTTACCACAATATTATTGATTAGCCCTTTCTCATTACATAGTACCAGATCCAGAATAGCCTGTTCCCTGGTTGGGTCCTCCACATACTGATCCAGGAAACCATCTAGCATGCATTCCAAGAATTCATCCTCCACACCATTAGTGGTAATTTGATTTGCCCAGTCAATACAGGAAACTCTCTTTTAACCGGCACCCAAATAACCGGAAATCTCTCTTAACTGGCAAAATTCTTGAGTAGGTAACCGGGGTTTTCCTTCATCTCTCCTTTAAAAATAACTTTAAAAAAAACTCCGAGGCGTTTGCCTTGTATCGGAGCATGTAGATTGGGAGGGGAATGTGCAGCCCGGGTAGGCAGCGGACACGACAGATGGTCAGCTGGCGGTCCCCGGGGAGACGGAGCTCCGAATGCAGGCGCATGTCAGTGTGTACGGGGCTCTCGTACGTTGGGAGATATAACTCTCCATTATCCGGACTTTTTGATTAACCGGGACCACGCCGGTCCCGTCGGTGCCGGTTAATAAAGAGTTTCCTGTATGTAGATTAAGGTCCCCCATGATTACCGTATTGCCCTTGTTACATGCACTTCTAATCTCTTGATTGATACCGTGCCCTACATTACCACTACTGTTTGGTGGCCTATACACAACTCCCACCAATGTTTTCCGCCCTTTGCTGTTTCTTAGCTCCACCCAAACTGATTCCAATTCTACATCACGATCTGCCAAGCCAAGATCTTTTATCTCTACCGTATCGATCTCATCCCTTATTGACAGCGCTACGCCACCTCCTTTTCCTTTTTGTCTGTCCTTCCTAAATGCTGAGTACCCTGGAACATTCAGTTCCCAACTTTGGTTACCCTGAAACCATGTCTCTGTAATGGCAATTACATCATACCCATTTACTTCTATTAGTGCCATGAATTCATCCACCTTGAATCCAATAACACATCCCTGCACATCAATAAAACATAATGCATAGGTCAGAAATCGGCCTTTTCAGGTCGCATTCAAAATGCACAAAAACGTTAATGTTAAAGAACACGGTGTTCAGATGGTTGAGTACTGTTTGTACTCATCTGGTGGATGTCTGTTTTGATTGTGAATAACCCATTGAGACTCTCTAACTGCAGTCTTCTGCTTCGCCTTGTCCCGAATCTCCTTATCTTGCTGGCACAGTGGTGAAACTACAAGTCCGCCCTTCAGACCAGCTTGCCTGTTCACAGTTTCTCCAGTACAATGATTGCGCGGTGGTCACATCCTCTAGATCCACGTCCCTACCACCTGCCCACCTATCCCCTGGCAAGCTTTCTGCCGACAAAGTGGACTGTGAGCTTTCCTTCCCCTTTAGGGAGTGACGGCAGTTATAATGGCCCGTATTTTCCGATCGCAGGCCTCCCGCGGGCGGAGGGCTGCGATCTGGAAAAATCTGCGCCCTTACCCGAGGGCTCCCGGGAGGCGCACAGTTCCGATGCTGGGCCTCTCCAAACTGCCGGTGCGCAGGGCCCACGTATCCCAGAGGCGCAGGTAGTTCGCAGCGTCCCTGGGATCACGTGGGCCATGGGGAGCCAATCAGAGAAGGGAATCTCCCTTCATACATTTGACAGGAAGACCTGTCAAATATATGAATGGAGATCACCCCCAAAACATAGTAAAACTTTTAAATAAATTAAAAAAAAAAATCACATTTTTAAAATAACTTGAAATTACAATAAATTAACTATTTTAAACAAAACTTTAAATTTTACAAAAAAATCATTGAAGTTTTTTACGGGGCTAAAAATAAACTTACCTTTTTTTAAAAGTATTTTTAAATGATAAATCAGTGGAATTTTTTAAAAAACTTTTTTTCAACTCTTATCCTGGTAAAAGCAGGCCTTATGCCTGCTTTTACCAGGCGTAAGAATTGTAAGTGTTTTCTGTGGGCGGAGGGTCTCCAAAAAGCGGAACTCTCCGCCCGCAGAGGCCCTTCTCCAGGCAGCCGGAGGATCTGTCAAGAGCTTTCTTGACCGATCGGAAATGCCTTGTACCCGTGCTTTGCACTCATCAGAGGTCATCAGATAACGGTCTGGAGTGGTAACCCTAGCTGTTTGCCTCTCATAGAATCATAGAAAGTTACAGCACGGAAGGAGGCCATTTCGGCCCATCGTGTCCGCGCTGGCCAACAAAGAACCATCCAGCCTAATCCCACTTCCCAGCTCTTGGTCCGTAGCCCTGCAGGTTACAGCATCCCAAGTGCACATCCAAGTACTTTTTAAATGTGGTTAGGGTTCCTGCCTCTACCACCCTTTCAGGCAGTGAGTTCCAGACCCCCACCACCCTCTGGGTGAAGAAATTTCCCCTCAATTCCCCTCTAAACCTTCCACCAATTACTTTAAATCTATGCCCCCTAGTTTTTGACCCCTCTCCTCCCTAACCCAGGCGGTTGACATGTTCCCTACCACTCCAGCTGAAATCAGCTAACCCAGCACAAACTGGCAATCAAACCTGGGATCTTCCCATTCTGTGTGGCTCAGTACCAATATCAGGCAGTGCAGTTACCCAAAAGTTGGGTGTTTTACTTTGGGAATGATGCCAAGGCCATGGAGAGGGTACAGAAAAGATTCTCCAAGATGATCCCAGGCATCGCCGGCAAGGCTGGCATTCATTGCCCTGAGAAGGTGTCATCCGTGGCTCAGTGGGTCGCACTCTTACCTCTGAGTCAGAAGGTTGTGGGTTCAAGTCCCACTCCAGGGACTTGAGCACAAAAATCGAGGCTGACACTCCAGTGCGGTGCTGAGGGAGTGCTGCACTGTCGGAGGTGCCGTCTTTTGGATGAGATGTTAAACTGAGGCCCCGTCTGCTCTCTCAGGTGGACGAAAAAGATCCCATGGCACTATTTTGAAGAAGAGCAGGGTGTCCTGGCCAATATTTATCCCTCAATCAACATCACTAAAAACAGATTATCTGGTCACTATCACATTGCTGTGTGTGGGAGCTTGCTGTGCGCAAATTGGCTGCCGTGTTTCCTACATTACAACAGTGACGGCACTTCAGAAGTACTTCATCGGCTGTAAAGCGCTTTGGGACGACCTGAGTTCGTGAAAGGCGCTATAGAAATGCAAGTCTTTATTTCTTGAACCCTTGGTAGCTGTTTGATACAACTAGGTGGCTTGCTCGGGCACTTCAAGGGGCAGTTAGGAGTCAATAACATTGGTATGGGACTGGAGCTGGGTAAGGACGGCAGGTTTCCTTCCCTAAAGGACATCAGTGAACCAGTTGGATTTTAACGACAAGCCAACAGACTTTTTCAAATACCTTTCAAGATTTAAAATAAAAATTGAATTAAAATTCTCACACTGACACGCTCTAGATTATTAATCCAGGCCTCTGCATTACTAGACTATTAACATAACCGCTACACTACTGTACCCCTGTTCATTCCCTACCAGAATCCACAATAGCTTTTAAAAGGAAGCCGGATAACTGTTTGAAAAATAAAAATTTAAAAGGTCATGGGGGAAAAGACAAAGGAATGGGGTGAAATGGATAGCTCGTTCCGAGAGCTAGCAGAGGTCTGATGGGCCGAACAACCTATACTGTAGTAGTCTATGATTCTACGTTAAGGCGCTATGTGAATGCAAAGATTTTTCATTGCTTATAATACCCAGAGAAGCATAAAAGATAGAAAAAAAATTGAATCAAGCTCCACCATATATTAACTCCAAGTCACCCAGAACTCAGCTGCTCATATCCTGTCTCAATCAAAGTCCCATATACCCATCGCCAATGTCCTTGCCAGCCTCCATCGGGTTCCTGTCCCCAGTGCATCCTCATTTTCAGATCTCTCCACGGTCACGATCCACCTTTCTTCAGCCCTCTTCTCCACCCCTGAGTCCTAAGCCCCACCTTCTGCTCTCCAACTCTATTGAGCTTTGCTCCTTCCCTCCCTCCGCTCCGTCACTGATAGCAGAGCTCTCCGCTGCCACACACTGGCATTCCCTCACTCCCTCTGCCTTACTCCCTCTTACTATCTATCTCTCTTCCCACTCACAAAAGCCCCATCAAAACTGACCTGTTGGCCGCGTCCCCCAGCCTTCCGTTTCCGGTTCAATCCCTTTGTGAAGTCCCTTGGAATGTTTCTCTTCCTGAACAGTGCAGCGTAATTGCAACCTGCTGTTGAACACGGTGCCGGGGGAGAAGTAGATGGGGTGGGTGAGGTGTTAGGAAACTCTGAGAGACTCTCACTAAGGATCTGCAAGTACTAAGTAATGGAACCTGATACATGGCACAGCCCAAGAAAGCCTGAAAACCCAACTGAATTCAACAGGAATCATTAATAGAAAACACTGGCAATGGAGATGGACATTATGGAGATTGACAACTCATCCAATAGCATCAGAATTACATTAAAATACTCTTCAGGATCAGCGCCTTTTGTTATATAGAACTTTTATTTAACGCTTAGTTATCTGTCGTGCCACCCTTTTTAAATGTGAGAAGTCGCACAACACCAGGTTATAGTCCAACAGTTTTATTTGAAATCACAAGCTTTCGGAGCGCTGCTCCTCCGTCAGGTGAAGTCTGACGAAGGAGCAGCGCTCCGAAAGCTTGTGATTTCAAATAAAACTGTTGGACTATAACCTGGTGTTGTGCGACTTCTCACATCTGTCCACCCCAGTCCAACACCGGCATCTCCACATCATGACCCTTTTTAAAGTAATTTCTCTCCCTGCCACAGATAGGGCAGGTATCCAGGCACTGGACAGTGTGACATGCCTCAACAGAACTTCACCGCCCCCCTCCCCCCCACCGCTCGACCGCCCGCCATTTATCGACTCCACCGTGACTGAGGTTAGGTAACTCGGCACCGGCTGTCCATGGTCAGTTCCACAGTGGGGTGGCCGACCCACCAACTGCCTGATCGGGGAAGCTCCGGGACTTGAAGGTTAAGTGTTGACAAAATATTCTCGAAGTGTCAGCCGTGGCTCAGTGGGTAGCACTCTCAAGTCCCACTCCAGTGATTTGAGCACCGAATCCAGGCTGACACTGGGGGAGCGCTGCACTGTCGGAGGTGCCGTCTTTCAGATGAGACGTTAAACGATCCCTTGGCCCTATATTTAAGAAGAGCAGGAGGAGTTCTCCCTGGTGTCCTGAGCAATATTTTTCCCTCAACCTACATCACTAAAACAGATTATCTGGTCATTATCACATTTCTGATTGTGGGACCTGCTGTGTGCAAATTGGCTGCTGCGTTTCCTATATTACAACAGTGACTACACTTTAAAAAAGTACTTAATTGGCTATATAGCACTTTGGGACATCCTGAAATTGTGCAAGGCATTAGATAAATGCAAGTTTCCAACAGCAGGATGTTAAGTGTCTTTCTAATACAACTCTAACAGTACTGCAAAGGCAGACAACATGTGGTTAACATAAAAACTGATCGACCGTTAGAATAATGAATCTGTAATATTTGAGAGTCCGTGTTATAGGGCCACAGCCAATTTCATGGCATTCGATCACACTGTGCGCAAATAATATTAATTTGTAATGAACATTGGGTTATGGAGTACTGATAAATGTCTCGCTATCATATTTAGTTCCAGTGTGGAGCGTTTATCTCCTCATCCTCAATCGCGAGAAATTCTGGTTTCGGTTATTCTGAAAGATGAACATGTCATCAAGGAGCAAGTAAATGTTCGGCAGATCTGCTGGCTGCACCTGTGTGCTCAAATCAATGCGAAATGATGACACTTCATTTGAGATGTCTGATAAATCAACAACAAAATTCAGCAGACTTCTTATTAATAATGTGCTTCTGGTGAAGACTAGAGAAGCACTCTGATGTAGTGTGTGATGCCCTGTATCAGCAGGCACTAAATCACTGATAAGAACATAAGAACATAAGAAATAGGAGCAGGAGTAGGCCATTCGGTCCTTCGAGCCTGCTCCGCCATTCAGTGAGATCATGGCTGATCTTCTGCCTCAACTCCATTCACCGGCCCTATCGCCATGTCCCTTGATGCCCTTACTAGTCAGAAATCTATCGACTTCTGTTTTGAATATACCCAATGACTGAGCCACCACAGCCCTCTGGGGTAGAGAATTCCTAAGATTCACCACTCTGTGTGTGAAGAAATTTCTTCTCATCTCAGTCCTGAATGGCCTCCCCTTTATCCTGAGGCTGTGGCCCCTGGTTCTAGACTCCCCAGCCAAGGGAAAGATTCTCCCAGCATCCACCCTATCAAGCCCTGTAATAATTTTGTATACTTAAATGAGATCCCCTCTCATTCTTCTGAATTCAAGAGAATACAGGCCTAGTTTACTCAATCTCTTCTCATACGTCAGTCCCGCCATCCCAGGAATCAATCTCGTGAACCTTCGTTGCACTCCCTCTATGGCAAGTATATCCAGCAGAGAAGAAGGCCGTTCGGCCATCGTGACTGTGCTGGCTCTTTGAAATTGCTAACCAATTAGTCCCACTTCCCCGCTCCTTCCCCCATAGCCCTGCAAATGTTTCCCTTCACCTGTTGATCTATAAAATGTAAGATGTCAGGACTAACAGTAATTCCACACTTAGTTACTTACACGTATATGAGATGGAGCTGCGTCGCATGGGCTAACACGTCAGTCAATGTCCCGTCAATGTTGCTTGTCTGGTGTTAGTGTCGCTCGGTGCAGTTTAATGGTGCGGTGAGGCAGCTGCTCGCCATTCGCAGGGAGTGACCACCTTGGAAGAGGTGAGTCGCTGGATTGCGGCCAAGCTTTTGAAAAGTGGGCCCCTGTTGTGGTGTCTTCACCTTTTGTAACTGTAGAAAAGTGAACACGAGAGGCGTCTCTTCGCTAAGGTTGTGACCGCACTCCCTCGCTTAGGGCTGTTTCCTGTTGCTGAGTCCGAGGCCACGATTGCAACAGCAAGTGCTTGCACTCATACAGGGACATTAACGTTGAGAAGATGCTCAAAAGGGATCAGAGCAGACGTCGTTGGTCATAGTGTAGAACAGGAAGTGTGCGCCAGAGTGCTGGAGCATGAAGAGTGGACAGGGGTCTGAGGTCTGGAGGGGGGTCTGAGGTCTGGAGGGGAGGTCTGAGGTCTGGGGGTGGGTCTGAGGTCTGGAGGGGAGGTCTGAGGTCTGGAGGGGGGTGGGGATCTGAGGTCTGGAGGGGGGTGGGGATCTGAGGTCTGGAGGGGAGGTCTGAGGTCTGGGGGGGGGTCTGAGGTCTGGAGGGGAGGTCTGAGGTCTGCGGGGGGTTCTGAGGTCTGGAGGGGAGGTCTGAGGTCTGGAGGGGGTGTCTAAGGTCTGGAGGGGGGGTGGTCTGAGGTCTGGAGGGGTTCTGAGATCTGGAGGGGGGATCTGAGGTCTGGAGGGGGGGGGTCTGAGGTCTGGAGGGGGGTGGGGATCTGAGGTCTGGAGGGGGGTGGGGATCTGAGGTCTGGAGGGGAGGTCTGAGGTCTGGAGGGGGAGGGGCTGAAGTCTGGAGGGGGAGGGACTGAAGTCTGGAGGGGGAGGGGCTGAGGTTTGGAGGGGGGTCTAAGGTCTGGAGGGGGGGTGGTCTGAGGTCTGGAGAGGTTCTGAGATCTGGAGGGGGGATCTGAGGTCTGGAGGGGGGGGTCTGAGGTCTGGAGGGGGGGTCTGAGGTCTGGAGGGGGAGGGGCTGAGGTCTGGAGGGGGAGGGGCTGAGGTTTGGAGGGGGAGGGGCTGAGGTCTGGAGGGGGCTGGGCTGAGTTCTAGAGGGGGCGGGGCTGAGTTCTGGATGGGAGGGGCTGAGGTCTGGAGGGGGAGGGGCTGAGGTCTGGAGGGGGAGGGGCTGAGGTCTGGAGGGGGAGGGGCTGAAGTCTGGAGGGGGCGGAGCTGAGGTCTGGAGGGGAGGGTCTGAGGTCTGGAGGGGAAGGGGCTGAGGTCTGGAGGGGGAGGAGCTGAGGCCTGGAGGGGGAGGGGCTGCGGTCTGGAGGGGGAGGGGCTGAGGTCTGGAGGGGGATGGATCTTACGAGTGTGGCGATACTGTGGACCAATCGCTGCTCTTTAGAGGTGGAGCAAATTCATTTGTCGACAAGAGCATGAATTGTTTAACTGGAGTGATCTGAAAACACATTCAAAAAACAGACTTTCGCCGTCAGGCTCTCCATTATCAAAGTTACGTGGGATGCAAAGTGATGGGGGGCAGGGGTCCCAAAATCAGACTGTCTGGTTCAAAACTTGACAGATGCATTGACAAGTGTCCCAGAGCACACCAAAGCCCCAATTTTAACCCCCTATATAGGGAGTTAAAAACTTTGCATATGCAAAAAAGGGGAAACAGCGTTCAGGAAAATATGGTCGAAATGCGGCCTAACCGGGAGGTTCCTTAAAGAGGCCGACGCCAAAAAGGAACTTGATTTTTAAATACTTACTGAATGCGGAGCCGGGAGGAGCAGGGGAGCACCTCAGTGCTGAAGACCATTGCCGATCCCCGCTCAGCCTCATCCCGATCGCTCCCTCCCCCCACGCAATCTCCGGGTCAGCTCCCTCCCTCCTAATCGCTTGTGCCCCTCTCACTCAACACCCGCCTCCCCCCCCAACCTCCTCCTGCTCGCCGACCCTCCCTCCTGATCGCTCCCCCCCTGCTGGGACCTACCTGAGAACCGGGGGCTCAACAGGCCGAAATTGATATCCTCTTCACCAGCGAGCTGCCTGGCGGCAACTGGCGGACATCCGCGGCTCATGTAAACGAGGCCCGAGGACCAAAATGGGGTGTGTCTCGGGCCTACTCGTTCCGGCGCAGGGATCATTCTCTGTGCCCAGTTCCTGTCGGCAGGACATCGCGAAGACATACTTGCCTTAGAGGGAGTGCAGCGAAGGTTCACTAGACTGGTTCCTGGGATGAGGGGATTGCCCTATGAGGAAAGATTGAGTAGACTCGGCCTATATTCCCTTGAGTTTAGAAGAATGAGAGGTGATCTCATTGAAACATATAAAATTCTTAAGGGGCTTGACAGGGTTAATGCCGAGAAAGTGTTTCCCCTGGCTGGGGAATCTAGAACACGGGGTCACAGTCACAGAATAAGGACTGAGATGAGGAGAAATTTCTTCACTCAAAGGGTTGTGAATGTTTGGAATTCTCTACCCCAGAGAGCTGTGGATGCTCAGACGTTGAGTATATACAAGACCGGTCGATAAATTTTTGGGAACGAAGGGAATTAAGGGATATGGGGATAGTGCGGGAAGGTGGAGTTGAGATAGAAGATCAGCCATGATCTTATTGAATGGCGGAGCAGGCTCGAAGGGCCGAATGGCCTACTCCTGCTCCTATTTCTTATGTTCTTATGAAGCAATTTCTAGGCCAGGGAATCAGCGGATCGTTGAGGAGATGGGGAGGGGAGTCTATGACGGAATAATCAGACATGGGCTCTGGGTGGAGTGAGCTTGATGGGCCAAATGGCCCTTTTCTCACACTGTGGTTTTGTTGCCTTCTCATGATTGGTATTCAGAAGATTTTTTTTTCATTGTGCCTTTGCTGTTAAAAGTTGTGCTTGAAACTCCTTTGGTTAAGAAAGCCACAATACGCAGAGTGACAATTAAAATGAGGATCGTCTTGATTAGTCATCAATTAGAATTAATTGGGATTAAAATAAATGTGATTTTGTAATTAAAAGATAATTAAAAGTTGCACCCGATGAAATATTGGTCGTGATGTCTGCTTCAGTGTTAAAAGAAAAATAATTGATGGCTGAGTGAGAATTTTCTTTTTTTAAAAGCTAGTTTGCCAAAGTGGTTTCAGAGGGAATTTTTATTCCAAACCTTTCTTTCTCGTGAGGGCTTGATACATTAGTGTTTTTTTAATTTACCCAGCTGTCAGCAATTGTGTTTCCAACTGATCCCTTTGTCTGTCTCTCTCTCTTTCTCTCTCTCTTTCCCGCTCTCTCCTTCCCTCTCTCTCTGTCTCCGTCTCTCTCCTATCTTTCTCTCTCTCTTTCCCGCTCTCTCCTTCCTTCTCTCTCTGTCTCCCTGTCTCTTTCCTATCTTTCTCTCTCTCTTTCCCTCTCTCTCTGTTTGTCTCTTTCTCTCTCCCTGTCTGTCTGACTGTCTCTCTCTCTCTCTCTCTGTCTCTCTCACTTTCTCTCTCTCTCTGTCTAAGGGCTGGATTTTGTCACTGGGGGCGGGTTGGGGGCGTGTCAGGTGGTCATTGTGTCAGGACCCCGCCTCCGATGTGAAGCGGGACAAATGAGCGATTTTGCCCTAATTGGGCACTTGATTTGCAGCGTGTGGGAACCCCTCACCCAATGAGTATTTTGATGCTGAAACTCGCCTCCGATGACGTCATCTATGCAGCTGCATTTAAGGCCTGCAAGCAGCCTTGGGTCTTTTTCAGCCTTTCAACTTTAGCATAATACTTCTGAGGGATTCCTGCTGCAACCATGTCCAGCACCAGACCAAAGTGTGCACCCTGATTCGATGAGGCTTCCCTCCAAGCTCTGGTGGAGGGAGCAAGAGCAAATAAGGAAGTGCTGTTTCCTTCTTTAGGGAGGAAAAAGCCTCCACAACAGACCAAAGCTGTGTGGCTGCAAGTGGCACAGGAGGTGAATGCCATCTCAATGTGCAGCAGAACCTGGCTGCAGTGCCGAAAGAGGTTTCATGACCTTCTCCGCACAGGAAAAGTGAGTACTCCATCCCCATGACCCTCAATCTGCTCCCCATCGCCTCTCATCACCAGTACTCTGCTTTGTCAACCTCCTCCTCCACATCCCACTTGACCCTTACATCCCTGGACCCTTAACCATTCCCTCTCTCTGTATGTTCACATTCACTTAACTATTTGACTATGTAGCCCTCACACTCCCTATCACTGTGATGCAATGATAACAACTTACAACACACAGGGAGGGCCCTTGGTCTTGGCACCTCACTCCATCTTTGTGTCCTTCTAAGTATCAATGCTATGGATTCTCTACACTCACTCCTTCATTCTCACTCAAACTCCACTTGTGTCCCTCATTGCAGGAAAAGAGAGCCCACAATAAGAGGGAGAGGGCGAGGACAGGAGGAGGGCCACCCTCAATAGCCCAGCTCAACACTGCAGAGGAGGCGGCCCTGGAGATCGTGGGAGTGGAGGAGGATGCGCAAGTGGACAGACGGGCGCATCAGAGCAAGCTGGTGACAGAATAGTTTTTCATCTCTCTCATTGACATTGCATGAGTGACTGATATAGATTCTGATGCTCTAACAGATTGACTTATGATCATCTGCACAATTCAATGTGCATGCAACGTTTATCTCACATGTCTAACTCTTTCCTTTACTCCCCCACAGGACCATCAACAGCCCCCCTCCCCACTGTCCAAGAGGAACAGCCTGAGCCCCCAGACTCCTCAGAGGAAGCTGCAATCTCTGAGGGCGCAGCGTCAGCAGAATTAAGCACACCCAGCACCAGTGCAGACACTCAGACCTCAGTGGGACCTTTGGGAGATAGAGTAGAGGTATCACAGCTCACAAGTGAGCATCAGCAGATGGTGGAGACAGGGACAGCAGTGGAGAGTCCTCGTTGGAGGGCGCAGGGCGCTCCCAGCTCGGCTCCGCTGCATGTCGACCCTGTGCCTCCGGGACCATCCAGAAGGAGAGCGGTGCTGGAACTCCAGGAACAGGTGCCGGAGTCTCTGGCAGGTTTTGTCTCCAGGGTCGCTGTGAGTGTGGAGCAAATGGAGGAGTCTATCGCTAACATGAGCAGAGCCTTTGTGGAGGCGTTGGCGCATGAACGCATCACCACAGAAAGGATGGCAACCTCCATGGAAAGGATGGCTATGGTAGAGGAGAGGATGGCTACGGTAGAGGAGAGGATGGCTATGGTAGAGGAGAGGATGGCCACGGCCATGGAGGGGCTTAGTCGCCAGGGTCTTGAAAACATGGTCATTGTTCAGAATAGACTGACATCTCTTGAGGAGCGACGGTCAGCTATTGAGCAGAGAAACCAGACCTTCATGGAAGTCCTCTGGAGTAGGACTTCCAGTGCAGAAATGGATCCTCATGGCCCCCCTGAAGTGCAGCAAGGTGCTGTCAAGCCACTTGCTAGCTCCGAAGTGGGGCTGACCCATGAGAGGGATGTTGGTGGCAGAGAACAAGGAAGTGGGGGCTCCTCTCCAAGCGCTCACACGACCATGCCACTGCAGAGCCCTCGGTCAGAGCCCCACCAGAGTCCTCACCCAACTGAGATCGGTGTCTCAGCCCCTGCACAGCCGCAGGAGCAGCAGACTGTTGCCGAGCCCTCACAGGCTCGCAACCCCAGAGGACGCCCGCCAAAGGTGTCGAGGCAGGAGCAGCAAGAAAGTGAGCAAGGGGCCTCCACATCTGCTGAAGCCACAGGGGAAGCACCACATAGGAGCGTGCGTAAGAGGAAGATAAACAAGTAGTCACAAGGGTAGTCACTTGGGTGTTCTGTTGTGTTTATTTTTCAAAAGCCATCCGTGACTTTATGTGATAAAAAACTTGATGGCAAACTGTTGAAGTTGTGGGCTGTGTCATTTCGCAAATGGGACTTCCACATTGAGGGCTCAGGGCGACTTGCAATTGTCAGGATGGTGGTCAGAGTGATAGGAATCCGCAGGTTCTTGGCCATTGTCGATGCTCTGGTAAGAAGGTGCGAGGCAAAAGTGTTTGATTGGGCAGGCTAAGCAAATCTGGCCAAGATGAGTGCGTCCCTTGCATCCCAGGCAGCAATGTGCTCGCGTGCTGCTGCCGCTGGTTGATGCGCCTCCGCAAGCTGTTCGTTGTCGCTCTCCTCCTCCTCCTCCTCCTCCTCCCCATCCTCATCTGAGGAGGCTATGCGCTGAGCCACTTCTACCTCAGGCATCTGCAAGCCACGATGCTGTGCCATGTTGTGAAGTGCACAGCAGACCACAACGATTCTGGAGACCCTGGCTGCTGAGTACTGCAGGGCTCCACTTGATCTATCAAGGCATCTGAATCGCATCTTCAGCAAGCCGATGGTTTGCTCGATTATGGATCTGGTGGAAATGTGGCTGGAGCTGTAGCGCTCCTCAGCTTCGTTGGATGGCCTCCGCAACGGCGTCATTAGCCACATCTTTAGGGGATAGCCCTTGTCTCCAAGGAGCCATCCGAAAAGTTGGCCTGGCGGACTGAAGAGCGGAGGCACACTAGACTGGTGCAGGATGAAGGAGTCATGGCAACTGCCAGGGTACTTGGCGCAAACATGCAAAATTTCCTTCTTGTGGTCACACACCAGCTGCACGTTGAGGGAGTGGAAGCCCTTGTGGTTGACAAAAATACCTGGATTGTGATGGGGTGCCTTAAGGGCCACATGTGTGCAGTCAACGACGCCCTGCACCCTTGGAAATCCTGCCAGATTAGCGAATCCAACTGCATGCGCAGTTACACTTGCTTGATCCTTGGAGAAGTTGATGTAATTGTGCGCGATGGCAAAGAGGGCATCGGATACCTGCGTGATGCAAGTGTGTGCGGCCGCCTGGAAGATGCCGCTGATGTCTGCTGCTGATCCCTGGAATGAGCCTGAAGCAAAAAAGTTGAGTGCGGTGGTGACTTTGACGGCGACTGATAAGGGGTGTCCACCCACTCCTCTGGGCTCCAGGTCTTGCTGCAGCATTGTGCAGATGTCACCCACTACCTCTCGCGAAAGTCTGAGCCTCCTTTGGCACTGCTGCTCAGTCAAGTTGAGGTCGCTCATCCTCTGTCTGTAAACCCTGTTTTGGGAGTATCTCCTGCGGTGACGTGCTTCCATGCGCTGGCGCCTTCTGGCCTGTGCAGCTTCAGGTGGGTGAGCAGCAGCTTGGCGCTCCTGTTGTTGCTGCTGCTGTTGGTGCTGCTGTTGTTCCGGGTGCTGCTGCTGCCGCGGCTGGTCTTCGTCCGAATCTGATGTCCAGGAGGACAGGAAGTAAATGGTTCCCATGCTTCTGGTATATACCTCAGTTGAGGAAGCGCTCAGTCAAGGTGGGGAGAGGGGTTTCCCAGGAGGTCACACTGCAGATGGATCTCAGCCTCAAAACTTCCACAATGAGTTGGCCTGCTAAAAGTTCTCCCAGACCTGAGAAAACAAAGTTCTGCCACCTGCAAATGATCAGTGTTGAAAAGTCCTTTTTAATGGTGGAGCTGCAGCTGTTAGTAAGCAATCCACTTGTGAGGCCGCCAGGCTTAACTGGCGTGTTCCAGAGGAGACTTGCAGCACGGGGGAAATGTGTTAAAGTTAGAAAGGCCTCTCAAAATGGCATTATAGAGGCAATTAAGTGCTTGTTACAGGCCTTAAGGGCCTATCCCGCCTCTTGGAGGCGGGATGGAAATGGGGTCTGAAAGGCCGCTTTTTGGAAAATTGCTCAGAGGCGGGTTGGAGGCGGGATCGGATCCGCCTGCCATTTATTGCGATTTTAACACCTCACACGCCTCCAAACCCGCCCCCTCGGGCCTGGCAAAATCCAGCCCTATGTCTCTGTCTGTCTGTCTCTATCTCTTTTCATCTCTCTCTCTGTCTCTCTCTCTCTTTCCCCCTCTCTCTCTGTCTTTCTCTCTTCTCTCTTTCTCTCTCTCTTTCCCTCTCTCTCTGCCTGTCTCTCTCCCATCTTTCTCTCTTCCCTTTTCTGAGGCGCTGACTGTCGCGGTTCCACGGTTGCTGAGAGTGTTCCAGCGCCTGACCCAGGCAACCATTCACCGTGCGTGACCCCAGATCGTGAGGGGCAGCAGTCTATTCGACCTTGAGGAGCATCCTGTCTTCACCCAACGTCCACTTTCCATCAGGGTTACTGGCTCGTTATCAGGATGTGGGAATCCTTGGCTGATTTTCTCCCTCTGGGCCAGGGGTTCTGAGGACTATTGTATTATCACTGCTACCACCCCCAGCGGACTTCATCTAACTCAGCTCAGACCAGGGATGGGCCTTGACGTACGAAAACTACTAGGCACTTGGTCTAAGCGTTAAACAAAGCTTTAATCAACTGTTTTACAACATGGAGATCTAGTTGTTCTTCACTAGTTCCTGTTAAAGAATGTCCTGAGCAAGCTGGGCCCATGCCCGAGTATTTATACTCTCCCTGGACAGCGCCACCAGCAGGCCGCCCAGTATTATGTCATAAATCATTTCCCATGAATGACAAGATTCATGTCAGGCCTTTTCCTTGTCGCTGTGTTTTAGTACTCGCCCTCGGGAGGTGCATTTAGCTACTAGGCCATGGGGAGAGCCTAAATTATGTTTGATGCTACTTTATTATTCTCTTTTTCTCTGACTTGGACTTTCAGCAACAACAACAACAGCAACTTATATTTATATGGCGCCTTTAACGTAGTAAAACGTCCCAAGGTGCATCACAGGAGCGTTATCAAACAAAATTTAACACCGAGGCATATAAGGATAAATTAGGGCAGGTGACCAAATGCTTGGTCAAAGAGGTAGGTTTTAAGGAGTGTCTTAAAGGAGGAAAGAGAGGTAGAGAGGTGGAGAGGTTCAGGGAGGGAATTCCAGAACTTGGGGCCAAGGCAGATGAAGGTACGGCTGCCAATGGTGGAGCGATTATAATCAGGGATGCTCAAGAGGCCAGAACTGGAGGAGGGCAGAGATGATTGCCAGACATCACCTCGAGCGAAGTGGGTGGACAAGCAGGCCACTCCTCGGCCTCTGCCAGTGCTTAGCTACTGGGAGGTGCGTGAAAGTACCCCAGAGTGGCTGACGTAAGAAAACTACTAGGCACTTGGTCTAAGCGTTAAACAAAGCTTTAATCAACTGTTTTTCAACATGGAGGTCTAGTTGTGTCCTTCACTGGTTCCTGTCAAAGAATGTCCTGAGCAAGCTGGGCCCATGCCCGAGTATTTATACTCTCCCTGGACAGCGCCACCAGCAGGCCACCCAGTATTATTTCACAAGTCATTTCCACATGAATGACAAGATTCATGTCATTGGCTGTGCTTCTGATTTTCATTTTCCTTTATGAGTAGAAAAGTGCCTCGACCCTGCTCTATGTCCTCCCACTGAGGTTGTTATTTAATGTTGCCGTGAATCAGGAGTGCCGACGCACCGAGAGCGAGATATCTGGTAGCCTTTGCCACCACACTGGAAGGGAAGACATCTGGTGGGATAACATTACCCTGGGTTGCAACCTTGCGACGGAGCTCACGGAGTGAGGGGGTCAGTTGTCCTTGATCCAGGAGAAGCCGAGGTACCTGAGCTTGCTGGGCCTGGTTGCTGAATGACGAGTACATTTACGTTGAGGAGCAACCCTTCGCCCTGTTCTGCTTGCACCTCATTTTGATCACAGGTCCTTGAGGTGAAATCATGCTTGGGGCAACACACTCTATTGCACTTTTATATAGAATCATACAGATGTTGGATGTTCAGCAATAAAAACAGAAAAATGCTGGAAATACTCAGCAGGTCAGGCAGCATCTGCAGAGAGAGAAACAGAGTTAACGTTTCAGGTCGATGACCCTTCGGCAGACGACTTGAAACATTAACTCTGTTTCTCTCTCTACAGATGCTGCCTGACCCGCTGAGCATTTCCAGCATTTTTCTGTTTTTATTTCAGATTTCCAGCATCCGCAGTAATTTGCTTTTGTATTAGATGTTCCGTAGATGATTGGCAGTTCTTCTTTTCCCAGAGAGTAGTGAGCTTCTGGAATGGATTGTCGGCTGGTGAGGTGGGTACTGACTCTCTGGGCTGGATTTTGTGAATCGGAGACGTGCTGGAGGCGGGACTGCTGCTTGTCGGGTCTCAGTCCCGCCTCCATCAGCCTCTGGCCAACCAGCGGGATTTTCCCCTGATTGACCTTGTTAAGCCCACCCTGCGGTCTCAGCAGGCCAATTAGGGAGAAGTCACTGACAGAGCACGTCAGCGTCTGACGTGCCATCTGTCAAGACTTCTTGAAAGAAGAAATGTCAGCGTTTGACAGCTCTGTGAAGCTGTCAAACACTGACTTTCTGTGTAGTTGAAGAGCACTTGTGTTCAGGACTCATCAAATCTTTCTAGTTTGTAGAAATCAGATGATTGTTGGTTCGGAGGATCCAACAGCCAGTCTGTGAAATCTACAACGAAGATCTCGGGACTCCGGAACCACCATGGCTGAAGGCTGTAGGCAGAAACAAAGGTAAGTGAACATTTTCTAACACTTTACACTCACCTCACATACTTACCACTCCACACTTGCACCCATCACTCACCTCTACATTGCACTTTCAGACCCCTCCGACCCCCGCAGACCTCCTACTCACCTCCTACACCCTGGCGGGGTTCCCCGAGGTCGGGAAGCCTGCAATTGAAAAGGTAAAATGGCACTAATCCTTTTTTCTGCCTGTTAACCATCCGGTTTGCCATCCGCCCCCACTTTCTGCAACTTTACCGGCAG
This sequence comes from Squalus acanthias, assembly GCA_030390025.1. Taxonomy (NCBI): domain Eukaryota; kingdom Metazoa; phylum Chordata; class Chondrichthyes; order Squaliformes; family Squalidae; genus Squalus; species Squalus acanthias. The sequence continues at coordinate 12,298,315 of CM059450.1, forward strand.
TCCCGCCTCCAGACCCGCCTCCTCGGGGCTGAGAAAATCCAGCCCTCTGTCTTCAAGAGGGAGCTGGATTGGTTCTTTTTTTTAAATTCATTTATGGGATGTGGGCATCGCTGGCAAGGCCAGCATTTATTGCCCATCCCTAGTTGCCCTTGAGAAGGTGGTGGTGAGCCGCCTTCTTGAACCGCTGCAGTCGCTGTGGTGAAGGTGCTCCCACAGTGCTGTTCGGGAGGGAGTTCCAGGATTTTGACCCAGCGACGATGAAGGATCGGCGATATACTTCTAAGTTGGGATGGTGTGTGACTTGGAGGGGAACTTGGAGGTGATGGTGTTCCCATGCGCCTGCTGCCCTTGTCCTTCTAGGTGGACGAGGTCGCGGGTTTGGGAGGTGCTGCCGAAGAAGCCTTGGCGAGTTGCTGCAGTGCATCTTGGCTGGGGAAGAGATCGAATCATAAGAACATAAGAAATAGGAGCAGGAGTAAGCCACACGGCCCCTCGAGCTTGCTCCGCCATTCAATAAGATCATGGCTGATCTTTTACATTAACTCCACTTTCCCGCCTGATCCCCTTATCCCTTGATTCCCTTAATGTTCAAAAATCTATCGATCTCTGTCTTGAATATACTCAATGACTGAGCCTCCACAGCCCTCTGGGGTAGAGAATTCCAAAGATTCACCGCCCTCTGAGTGAAGAAACTTTGCCTCATCTCAGTCCTATAGAAGGTAGGTGGATTAACTGTTAACATACACATGGTCAATGCGACTCGGACTGGTTTCGATCACCTGAGGGGGTTGGAGAAGAAGCTTTGTTTTTCCTTATTGGCCCTGGGTATTTTCCCTGTTTTTTTGCCTTTCCCAGGAGATTACATGGCTGTTGGGGGGGTAGGAAGTGTCTAGTCAAGATACTCCAGATAATCATGAGTGTGGGACTTGCTGGTCTCTTCCTGCCTATCATCTTCATATGTTTCATACAGCACAGATGGAGGCCATTCAGCCCATCGTGTCTGTGCCGGCTCTTTGAAAGAGCTGTCCAATTAGTCCCACTTCCCTACCCTTTCCCCATAGCCCTGAAGATTTTTCCTTTTCAAGCACATATCGAATTCCCTCTTGAAAGTTATCAACAGATAACAGGCAGGGTTAGTGGGCTCGTGCACTTGTCTCGCACCTCTGAGATGGAGTTGTAGACTCCTCTACCTGGTGGGCTGCAAGGGGTGCGATGTGCGAAGATTTTGGCCACTCTTAATCTATTGGGAATTGGCAACATCATCTCAGAGGCTACAGGATGGCTAGTCTGGGAAGTGGACAAATCACACTCGTGCTTGTCGGAGGTTGGGGCAGATTGCACGGATGAAACCGTGCTGCTCCTGACTTGGGCTCTGGAATACCCTCCCTAAACCTCTCCACCTCTCTACCTCTCTCTCCTCCTTTAAGACGCTCCTTAAAACCTACCTCTGTGACCAACCTGTCCTAATATCTCCTTGTGTGGCTCGGTGTCAAATGTCGTTCAGTAACGCTCCAGTGAAGCACCTTGGGAGGTTTTACTATGTTAAAGGTGCTATATAAAGGTGCATTTCTATAGCGCCTTTCACGATCACCGGACGTCCCAAAGCGCTTTACAGCCAATGAAGTACTTTTGAAATGTAGTCACTGTTGTAATGTAGGAAACGCAGCAGCCAATTTGTGCACAGCAAGCTCCCACAAACAGCAACGGGATAATGAGCAGATAATCTGTTTTTTAATGATGTTGATTGAGGGATAAATATTGGCCCCAGGACACCGGGGAGAACTCCCCCTTGCTCTTCTTCGAAATAGTGGCCGCGGGATCTTTTACGTCCACCTGAGAGGGCAGACGGGGGCCTCGGTTTAACGTCTCATCCGAAAGACGGCACCTCCGACAGTGCGGCGCTCCCTCATACAAATGCAAGTTGTTGTTGTTGGGAGAGTGTGAGTCGGACGTGGGATGCCTGAAGTGGAAAACATTTCAGTCCCGCTCACCTTGGGGAGCACATGAAACAAAAAAAAGTCATTGTAAAGTACGAACGGAATTAGAATCAATGATTGGGAATGAGCTGTCAAAGCTGAGAAAACTCTTCCCAGTATAAATCACAAACTGCTGTTTGAGACAATACTCTCAGTGTTCAGCTCCTCTTGCTTTTAGCCCAAGGATTAAGCAAGTGTGACAGTTAAATAAAGTGCTCCTGACTAATTGCGGGGAAGAAAAGCTGTCTTGTGTGTAGTACAAAGCGCAGGGAATAATTGTCTAATTATAAAAAAAAAAAAAATTTGCGGAGAGCAAGACATGTCAGGCCTGCAGGGAGCCTGTTCTTCCTGTACCAGTCGCCCTGCCTCAGTCTGGCACCTGGCATAGACTGCTCACAGCCCCTGCGGGCAATGCCAGGGCCTTGGTAGAGTGTCAGCCGTGGTTCAGTGGGCAGCACTCTCGCCCCTGAGGCAGAAGTTTGGGAGTTTAATTCCCACTCCAGAAACGTAAATGCAAAAGTCTAGGCTGACTCTCCAACGCAGTGCTGAGGGATCATAAGAACATAAGAAATAGGAGGAGGGATAGGCCACTTGGCCCCTCGAGCCTGCTCCGCCATTCAATAAGATCATGGCTGATCTTGGGCTCAAAGCCACTTCCCTGCCCGCTCCCCATAACCCTTCACTCCCTTATCTTGCAAAAATCTGTCTATCTCCACCTTAAATGTATTTAATGACCCAGCCTCCACAGCTCTCTGGGGCAGAGAATTCCGCAGATTTACGACCCTCTGAGAGAAGAAGTTCCTCCTCATCTCAGTTCTAAAAGGGCGACCCTTTATTCTGAAACTGTGCCCCTGAGTTCTAGATTTCCCCACGAGGGGAAACATCCTCTCTGCATCTACCTTGTCGAGCCCCCTCAGTATCTTATATGTTTCAATAAGATCACCTCTCATTCTTCTAAATTCCAATGAGTATAGGCCCAACCTGCTCAACCTTTCTTCATAAGTCAACACCCCATCTCAGGAATCAACCGAGTGAATCGTCTCTGAACTGCCTCCAATGCAAGTATAGAAACATAGAAACATGGAAAATAGGAGCAGGAGTAGGCCATTCGGCCCCTCGAGCCTGCTCCGCCATTTGATGAGATCATGGCTGATCATCCAAATTCAGTACCGTGTCCCTGCCTTCTCCCCATATCCCTTGATACCTTTAGCTTTAAGAAATATATCGAACTCATTCTTGAATATATTTAATGACTTGGCCTCAACTACCTTCTGTGGTAGAGAATTCCACAGGTTCACCACTCTCTGGGTGAAGAAATTCTTCCTCATTTCTGTCCTAAATGGCTTACCCCTTATCCTTAGATTATGACCCCTGGTTCTGGACTCTCCGACCATCGGGAACATTCTTCCTGCATCTAGTTTGTCCAGACCTGTCAGAATTTTATATGTTTCGATGAGATCCCCTCTCATTCTTCTGTACTCCAGCGAGTATAAGCCCAATCGACCCAATCTCTCCTCATATCCTTCATTAAATAAGGAGACCAAAACTGTACGCAGTACTCCAGGTGTGGTCTCACCAATACCCTGTACAGTTATAGCAGGACTTCTGGGAGTGCTGCACTGTCAGAGGTGCCATCTTTTGGATGAGACTGAGGCCCCGTCTGCCCTCTCAGGTGGACGTAAAAGATCCCACGGCACTATTTTGAAGAAGAGCAGGGGGAGTTATCCCCGGTGTCCTGGCCAATATTTATACTTCAATCAACATCACTAACAACAGATTATCTGGTCATTATCACATTGCTGTTTGTGGGAGCTTGCTGTGCGCAAATTGGCTGCCGCGTTTCCTGCATTACAACAGTGACTACACTCCAAAAGGTACTGCGTTGGATGTAAAGCGCTTTGGGACGTCCGTTGGTCGTAAAGGCGCTATAGACAGGAAACTCTTTGGTATCCGGCACCGACGGGACCGGGATGGTGCCGGTTGATTAAAAATTCCGGATGACGGAGAGGGTTATCTACGGAGGCTATTTTTAACAAACAAAAATAAAAAAAATCAAGAAATGCGCAGTTGTTGAGGCTGCCGCGAAACACGAATGGAGGCTGAATCCATGTGTGGAAAACAAGAAACTTTTATTCACTGCATGGCACACAAAATGGCTGAGACTGAAGCTCCCAGAATTCTCTGAAAAAACTCCCAGAATTCTCTGGGTAAAACCTGAGGCCCCGCCCCCTTCTGCCTTAAAGGTAATGTGCCTTAAAGGGGAAGGTGCTGGAATTTTGTCCACAGACGGAAGAGTGGATTATGCCCGTTTTAGGTGGTGATCCGCCACACAGTATAATTGGGTACTCCCCTACAGAATGTTGTGTTAAATGGATGGTGGAAGATGCTTGATTAAATACAGTACTGCCAGTTGAGGGTAATCCATAACTCTTTAATTACTTAACAGTAAAACAAAACGGTTCTTGAGGTGTTGTTTTCGGAGTATGAATTTTGCCGGTTAATAGAGAATTTCGGTGCCGTTTAAACGAGAGTTTCCTGTAAACGCAAGCCTTTCTTTACTGCGAGACTGGTACAATCACCAGTGACGCACTGGGACCGTTTACCAGGCCAACATTTAAGAAACTAGGGGGTAGAATTTCAACTTGTCACCTGGGCATGAAGCTGGCACTGCGGATTGGCAACCCGTTATAGAAACAGCCCCGTTTTTTTAATTTCCATTGAAATCATTGGGAGATGAAAACCGGACGGTTTCTTTAACGACGGCTGATCCACAAAGCCAGTTTGGCACCCGGGCAACCCGTAAGGTCTGTCCAACCAGATTAGGTGATTTTATTTTTTTTAGTAGGGTACGCTGAAGAGGGGCGGGAGGAGGGCCGTGTCGATCGTCAACGCGGGCATGGACCAGTTGGGCCGAATGGCCTGTTTCTGTGCTGTAAATTCTGTGCAACTTTTCCACTGATAACTAAATCAGTTTTTACCATAGACAAATGCTCACTTAATCATTGTGAAAAAGGGGGCATTTTCCGACCAAGACACGCAGTCAGTGTCTTGTGCAGCTGCAGGCCAGAATCTGGCTGATTGAATCCCAAGCCATTCAGATTTTATTGCTCAATCAATGCGTGAGGTAGTTACTCAGTCAATAAACCAAAGACAACAGATCCCCGGATTTGGTTGTTACCGTGGAAACTCGATTATCTGCTACCTTGTCGAGGACCTCTCCCTTGGATAGCGGAGGTTGGTGGAAAATCAAGAGCTCCCCACTGACTTTGGTCTTCAACAGGTCAGTTCTCTATATATGGGATTGAAGACAAGCACAAAACAAATAACATGAATTTGCAGTGAATTTCCCTTTCAGCTGTGAGGCTGATTTCTGTCGGACTGGCGGGGGATTGGTGTTGGTGGTTGTGCAGTCAGTCCGTGTTCCCCACCAGGGGTTTGTCCCTTTGCCACTTAATCAGTGCACTGATACTTTATGAGCGTTTGTAGGTGGATTTTTTTAAATCAGTAAACTTTCTGCGTTGTGCAGACCTGTGATTGGTGGGATTGAGCAAAGTGCGATCCCACCAGAACCAGCACCTCCCCCCCTCCCTGCCATAATTTGGGCCATGATCAATTGTCCATGGAACTGTCTTGATGAGTCAAATGGCTGCCTTGTTCCACACTTTCTTACGTTCCCCTGGTTTTCTTTATTTATCTACAAATGGTTGTGTCAAAGGACTAGCTCGATTCCCTGCCAGGCAACTGACTGACTGACTGACTGACAGATGTAACTTCTAGTATTTTTTAAATCTATTTTTGTCATCAGTAGTCAATTTGACTTACAAATATTTCCCAGTCGTGTCATAGGGATGCAGCTTCTTTCTTCTGGTTGCCATAGTTGAGTTTGTGGTGTTGTCTGGGGCAAATATCCACCTTCTCCCTGGAAAGGTGGTGGTGGGGCTATGCCTAGTTCCTAGTGGTTTGGTGACGGTTATATCTGATCCATGTCAACCTAATGGTGAGTCGGTAATTAATCATAGAAAATCATAGAAAATCGTAGAAATTTACAGCACAGAAGGAGGCCATTCGGCCCATCTTGTCCGTGGTGGCCGACAAAGAGCTCTCCAGCCTAATCCCACTTTCCAGCACTTGGTCCGTAGCCCTGTAGGTTACGGCGCTTCAAGTGCATATCCAAGTACTTTTTAAATGTGATGAGGGTTTCTGCCTCTACCACCTTTTCAGGCAGTGAATTCCAGACCCCCACCACACTCTGGGTGAAAACATTTCTCCTCAACTCCCCTCTAATCCTTCCACCAATTACTTTAAATCTATGCCCCCTGGTTATTGACCCTTCTGCTAAGGGAAATAGGCCCCTCATAATTTTATACACCTCAATTAGGTCTCCCCTCAGCCTCCTCTGTTCCAAAGAAAACAACCCCAGCCTATCCAATCTTTCCTCGTAGCTAGAATTCCCCAGCCCAGGCAACATATCTAATGATGTGTGACATACTAATGGAGGTTATGAATTCAGTTCTTGGCATCTAATTTTAAGAAAACCTAGTTGTGTATACATATATATGTAGGATTAGGATTTGGTTTAATCTCATATGATTAAACTTTTTGGTTTCTTTTGAGTGAATGAAATGGTTCAAAGTTGTTCATTCCCAGGATGCTTCAGGGTTTGATGTGTCAGGGAACAATTTAGCTGACATTGTGTTTTAATTGTTAAGAAACAGGCAGTTTTGAGATAAGGAGAGGGAACAATGAAGGCAGGATAAAAACAAGTTGGGATCTGTTGTTTTGTAGGGAATACATCCTTTCTAGGGGTCTTGTTCACAATAACACTTGTCATGCCATAACGAATCAGCAACGACAGTGTTCGTGAGAAGTGGCCTATAAAGCTTCCTTTAACAATTTTTTTTAGTGAAAATCAGAATTGGAAAGGAACAACAAAGTTACTTCTCTGCCCGGGGAAAGAAAACATGATTGTTTTGTTTGTTTCTCATTGAAACTTATAAAATTCTAACAGGATTAGACAGACTAGATGCAGGAAGGCTGTTCCCGATGGCGGGGGAGTCCAGAACCAGGGGTCACAGTCTAAGGATAAGGGGTAAGCCATTTAGGACTGAGATGAGGAGGAATTTCTTCACCCAGAGAGTGGTGAACCAGTGGAATTCTCTACCACAGAAGACAGTTGAGTCCAATTCAATAAATATATTCAAGAAGGAGTTAGATATATTTCTTAAGGCTAAAGGGGATCAAGGGATATGGGGAGAAAGCAGGGACAGGGTACTGAATTTGGATGATCAGCCATGATCGCATTGAATGGCGGAGCAGGCTCGAGGGGCCGAATGGCCTACTCCTGCTCCTATCTTCTATGTATGTCTAAGATATTGTGTGTATCTGAGACTTGGTCTCATCCAACAAACAACAGTAGTGGCATCCATATTTGGAGTCAGGAATCAAACTTGTTACATAATGGTTGGATTGTGTCTGATCCCAATAAGTCTTGTTGTGATGTGCCTGATCGCTGGCAGTCTGGTGGCAGGACTGTATCCAATCACTGAAGGTATTTCTTCACTCAGAGGGTGGTGAACCTGTGGAACTCATTGCCACAGAGGGCAGTGTACGCCAGCTCATTAAATATATTTAAGAGGGAATTAGATATATTTCTACAGGCAAAAGGGGTTAAGGGTTACGGAGAGAAGGCGGGGACGGGATACTGAATTGGAGGATCAGCCATGATCTCATTAAATGGCGGAGCAGGCTCGAAGGGCCGGATGGCCTACTCCTGCTCCTATCTTCTATGTATCTATGTATCTATGTATGCCTCTGACCCTCAGTGATCTGGTACATCCAACACGAAGGAATATATTGTTTCAATTGAGAAACTCGTGTGAAGATCAAAGTGCAGGACACCATGCAGGGTGAAAAGAGGACATGAAGTGGAGTAATCAGGCGGAGAGCACGCTAAGGATCGAGTACAGATTATACGTACACTCTCTATTGATCCTGTGGTGGGTATATTCCTGATTCCCAATAACCTAGGGCAGCACCTATCTCAAATGCCTAATGATATAGTGGATGGCATGTGTCTGATACCAATGATCCAGTATGGGAAATACATTTAAATCTATGCTTTCAACGCTAGAATCTGTACAGATATAATTTGGGAGTGAGCAAATGGAATTGAGCTGATCTGTGCTGGACCAGGTTTACTCTCCATCTTTCGGATGAGACGTTAAACCGAGGCCCCGTCTGCTCTCTCAGGCGGACGTAAAAGATGCCACGGGCGCTATTTCGAAGAAGAGCAGGGGAGTTGTCTCCGGTGTCCTAGGCCAATATTTATCCCTCAATCAACATCACTAAAACAGATTATCCGGTCATTATCACATTGCAGTTTGTGGGAGCTTGCTGTGCGCAATTTCGCTGCCGCGTTTCCCACATTACAACAGTGACTCCACTTCAAAAAGTACTTCATTGGCTGTAAAGCGCTTTGGGATGTCCTGAAGTCGTGAAAGGCGCTATAGAAATGCAAGTCTGTCTTTTTCTTTATTTATAATCTTCTCGGACCACATTCTACTCAGCAGGGACAGCAGTTGGGTATGGTAGTGTATCGGTTATGTTAGGAGACTAGTAATCCGGAGGCCTGAGCTAGTTCAGAACGTGATTTCATATCTCCCCCCCCCATTGAGAGTTTGAATTCAGTTTTTTTAAAAAGCTGGTATCAGTAAAAGTGACCTTAAAACTGTCGGATTGTCGTAAAACTCAATCGGTTCGCTAATGTCCTTAAGGGAAGGAAATCTGCCCGGCCTATACGTGACTCCCGTCCCACACCAAAGTGGGTGACTCTTAACTGCCCCTCTGAAATGGGCCAGCATCACCTCCTTCTCAAGGTCTGTCTTTCCAGTTTTAAAAAAAAACACAAAAAAATAGTTAAAAGCTTAACTGCAGACGGCAGCATTTGACACGTTGGACCCCCTGTGACCCACCTCATTGTCTTAGCTGTACTCTGCTGTGTCTTTGATGTAATGCCTCCCTGACAGATTGTATCTCTGCAGACACATTGTTCTCTGTGTGTATATACTGTGTAATAGATTCCCTCACTGTACCTGTACCTGAAGAAGGAGCGGAGCTCCGAAAGCTCGTGATTTCAAATAAAACTGTTGGACTATAACCTGGTGTTGTGCGACTTCTCATTTTTGTCCACCCCAGTCCAACACCGGCATCTCCGCATCATTCTCAAGGTACAACTAGGGATGAGCAATAAATGCCAGCCTTGCCAGGCGACGCCCACGAGCAGAAATGAATAATAAAGACAAGGCCAGCCAGGCGTGACGATCTCATGGTACGGGGGCTTGCAGTCCATGTGATCTGAGCTTCCTCCAAGCCACACTGTTTGAGGAAGTGGAACCTCTGGGTGCACGCTGAGAACAGTTTCAGTACGGGAAGGGAATGAAATATGGCCACATCCTGCAGCCTCATCACAGTAATTAATTCGTTTTATATTACTTTACAAGATGATTACAGTCGCAGGTAATAATATTTTGAGGATTTGTCAAAGTGACATATGCCTTAACTGTCAGGTTCACTTCTCCATATAGATTATCTGAAATGTAACAGAAATTTCCTGTGAGTGATGACAGCATTACCGTGTACTCTGAATATAATATGATATGTGAATACCTCTTACCTCAGAGAGGGAAGCACTGAGTAATCTCTGCGCTGTGTATAATAGCTGTCCTTAACGAGTCCTGACCACAGTATTGCATTAGACATCTCGGAAACAATGTTTTGCCCTTGTTGTCACATCCTGTTAGTGCCCCACACAATTCTAATTTTATAGAGAAAGGGATTATTCAGTTCTGGGTATATCTTTCCCCGGACGCAAATGCCAATGTGCTCTACACTTCTGATATATGACATTGCTAGTAAATTAAGGACACAGTAAAAGAGAGAACTTACAGCGTCTTTCATGACCTCAGGACATCCCGGAGCGTGTCACACCCAATGCTTTACTTTTTAAGCGTAGACACTGGTGTAATGCAGGGAAGCGCGGCAGCCAATTTGTGCACAGCAAGGTCCCACAAACAGCCCTAACTCGCACCAAGTCCCGTTCACCCGTCACCCCTGTGCTCGCTGACCTACATTGGTTCCCGGTTAAGCAATGCCTCGATTTTAAAATTCTCATCCTTGTTTTCAAATCCCTCCATGGCCTCCTCCCCATCTCCAGCCCCACAACCCTCCGAGATCTCTGCGCTCCTCTAATTCTGGCCTCTTGAGCATCCCCGATTTTAATCGCTCCACCATTGGTGGTCGTGCCTTCAGCTGCCAAGGCTTGAAGCTCTAAAATTCCTTCCCTAAACCTCTCCGCCTCTCTACCTCTCTTTCCTCCTTTAAGACACTCCTTTAAACCTACCTCTTTGACCAAGCTTTTGGTCATCTTGCCCTAATATCTCCTTATGTGGCTCAGTGTCAAATTCTTGTTTGATAACGCTCCTGTGAGGCGCCTTGGGATGTTTTACTACGTTAAAGGCGCTATATAAATACAAGTTGTTGTTGTTGAACCATAGAATCATAGCTTGATACAGCACAGAAGGAGGCCATTCGGCCCATCGTGCCTGTGCCGGCTCTTTGAAAGAAACATGCAATTAGTACCACTCTCCTGCTCTTTCCTCATTGCCCTGTATTTCTTCCGCACCCTCTCCAAGGCCATGACATCCTTCCTAAAGTGTGGTGCCCAGAATCGGACACAATACACCAAATGAGGCCTAACCAGTGTTTTATAAAGGTTTAGCATAACTTCCTTGCTTTTGTACTCTATGGGGGGAAAAATTGGGTATCGCACATTTTGGGGCGCTAATATCGGCCGGGCGCAAAGTTTAGCGCCCGGCGCTAATTATCGCCTCCGACTGCAAAATTCGTCTTTATCGCCCCTGGAGGTGATTTGAGCGCTAAATCAGGCGCTACACACCTCTCTTAAGGCGCAAACGTCAGGGAGCGAGGCGCGACTTCAGAACGCTACCGAAGCTCAGGCGATGTCAGTTACCATGGAAGCCAGACAGACTGGCGCCGTCCAGTTCTTAAAGGGGAGGGGCCATCTTGTTGGCCAGCCACACCCTGCTCATTGCAGCCTTGAATCTCGGCCTGGAGAGACCTCAAAAGCAATTGTATTGGAAGCACTAATGGATAGGCCCAGGGAAAGAGCTCGGCGCTTAGGAACCTCAAAAGTGGTGCTGAGGGCCAAAACTCCTTAGGACAGCGTTAAAACCAAAAATTTTGCCGACAAGAAAAGGCAGGAAGCGCCTGCCTTTAAATAGCGCTCCCCCAGCCCCTTCCCGACTTGAAAACGTTCCCCTCTACCTGTCGTTCCTAGCGGCAGACGCTAAAGCAGGGGGCGCGACTCAATATCCGGTCTGGGGCGCTACCGGGGCGTTGCACACTCGACTGACGTCACGATCTGCGGGCGCCAGAGATCGTGGTGGTAGTGTATAGCGCCGCCACAAAACGACTAGTCAATTTCACGAGCGGCGTTAAAATTGCCGCGCTCGGGCGCTAAGTTCCGAGCGCCCCCGTTAGCGCCCCCCGGAGGCACTAACGGGAGGCTCTAAGCAAACGAATTTTTCTCTCTATGACTCTATTAATAAAATTGAGAGGTCGCACAACACCAGGTTATAGTCCAACAGTTTTATTTGAAATCACAAGCTTTCGGAGCTATCGATTGCCCCTTCCTCAGGTGAAGTACTTCACCTGAGGAAGGGGCAATCGATAGCTCCGAAAGCTTGTGATTTCAAATAAAACTGTTGGACTATAACCTGGTGTTGTGCGACCTCTCAATTTTGTCCACCCCAGTCCAACACCGGCATCTCCGCATCATGACCTCTATTAATAAAGCCATGGATCCCGTCTGCTTTTTTAACAGCCTTCTCAACTTGTCCCGCCACCTTCAGAGATTTGTGCACATACACCCCCAGGTCTCTCTGTTCCTGCACCCACTTTAAAACTGTACCATTTAGTTTATATTCCCTCTCCTCATTCTTCCGACCAAAATGATTCACTTCACACCTCTTGGCATTAAATTTCATCTGCCATGTGTCTGCCCATTTCACCAGTCTGTCTACATCCTCCTGACGTCTGTTACTAGCCTCCTCATTGTTTACTACATTTCTGAATTTTGTGTCATCTGCAGACTTTGAAATTATGCCCTGTATACCCAAGTCCAGGTCAGTAATATATATCAAAAAGAGCAATGGTTCTAATACCGAGCTCTCGGGAACACCACTGTATAAATCCCCTCCAGTCTGAAAAACAACCGTCCACCGCTACTCTCTGCTTTCTGTCCATTAGCCAATTACCTATCCAAACATCTTGCACCAAACATGGAAAGGATCTTTTACAAATGATAAAATCCAGTCAAAAACACATGACATCCTTCTCTTCTGTCAGGGTCTTAAGAAGAATGATTTTGGGGTAATCTCAACTCAGTTCCGAGAGGGCATGTATCTGAAACGCCAAAACTGCACCTAATTCAGAACCACTAGGCCCCAAATGGGCAATCAGCCTGAAAGGGTGGTGGAAGCAGGTTAACTAATAACTTTCAAAAGGGAGTTGAATATAATTCTGCCCTCTTGCGCATCCCCGATTTTAATCGGTCCACCATTGGCGGCCGTGCCTTCAGCTGCCTGGGCCCCAAGCTCTGGCATTCCCTCCCTAAATCTCTCCGCCTCTCCACCTCTCTCTCCTCCTTTCAGTCGCTCCTTAAAAACCTCCCTCTTTGACCAAGCCCCCTGTCCTAATATCTCCTTATGTGGCTCGGTGTCAAATTTTGTTTGATAATCGCTCCTGTGAAGCGTCATGTGACGTTCTGCTACGTTAAAGGCGCTATATAAATGCAAGTTGTTGTTGTTGTTGTCCTTCTACTTGAAAAGGGAAAAAAAAAATGCAGGGCTGTGGGAAAAGTGCGGGGCGTGGGACTAATTGGAAAGCTCTTTCAAAGAGCTGGCACAGGCACGATGGGCCGAATGGTCACCTTCTGTGTTGTATCATTCTCCGATCCCACTCGGAGGCATCACAAGGTGTCTATGTATGTACTTAACTCCCTCGTACTGCCGCGCTGTGAAATTCAGCTTCAGTAGGGACGCAAAATGGGTGGTTGTGGATCGGCCGCTTGTTATACACCCTGCTCAATTTTCCTTTCAATTGAAGATCCTCCACAGCCCTTTTTGCGCCCCGGCAGAAGCTGAATTTCAGCCCATGCCGATTAACTCTTCCAAGTCAACTTTCCATATTTCTTTTAGATGCAGAAACCTTTGGTGAAAGACCAAGGACACCATCATGGTTGAAATGAATGATGGAGAAGATGAGGTGAATCAAATAAGTGAGGCCAAGGATTGTAAAAGGGACTGTAAAAAGTGTATCAAATTATGAGGGGCCTAGATAGAGTGGACAGGAAGGATCTATTTCCTTTAGCAGAGAGGTCAATAACCAGGGGGCACAGATTTAAAGTACAGGAAACTTTTGTTTATCCGGCATCGACGGGACCGGCGTGGTGCCGGTTTATCGAAAGTACCGGATAACGGAGAGTTATATCTACCGAGGCTATTTTTAACAAAGAGACTCCAGGCAGCGCGGGAGAATCAACTCCTGCTACTGCAGTGTTTCGGACTTCCGACAGCGCCAGGAGGCCGAGTAGTGGCACTTTTGAAAAGTACCCCTACTGACTAAATCGGCGTTCGCGGACTCAGACTCGGGATCGCAACATTGCCGGTTATTTGAGAGGAGTTTTCGGAGCACTCGGCGTTCGCGGAGACTCGACTGCGACTCGGCAACATTGCCGGTTATTTGAGAGGAGTTTTCGGAGGATGATTTTTGCCGGTTAAGCGAGAATTCCGGATATTTGGGTGCCGGATAAATGAAAGTTTCCTGTAATTGGTAGAAGGATTAGAGGGGAGTTGAGGAGAACTCTTTTCACCCAGAGGGAGGTGGGGGGTCTGGAACTCACTGCCTGAAAGGGTGGTAGAGGCAGAAACCCTCATCGCATTTAAAAAGTACTTGGATATGCACTTGAAGTGCCGTAACCTCCAGGGCTACGGACCAAGAGCTGGAAAGTGGGATTAGGCTGGATCGCTCTTTCTCAGCCGGCACAGACATGATGGGCCGAATGGACTCCTTCTGTGCTGTAAATTTCTGTGATTCTATGAAGAGTGAGGAAGGGACGGAGGTCCTCAAAGAATGAGTTAGAGTAGACGACGAGTCTTGATTTCAACACGGTCAGAATGCAGAGAGTGGGGGGAAGAGTGTGTAGGAGGGCATATTTGGAACTTAAGAGGAATAATAGAGGAATGTTCGTAGGAACAATTCAAACAGAACAGAAATAGCTAACAAATTAACAGGCACTGCCAAAGGAAATTAAAAGGCGTTGAAGATAAGTAAATAAAGTTTTTTTTTGTACTCTGCTAGGGAATTGAAGATTAGTGGGTCAAGTCCTTGAAGCAGAACAGGCAGAATCCATGACTATTTAATCACAGTGTCAATCACGCTCTGAGTAACTGCCTTATTTTCCTTGTTAGCATCAGCTCCCAAAACACTGACGCAGCTGCGACTCTAAGAGCTGTGTTGAACTAACTCTATCTTAGAGCTCACAAGTTGAAAAGGATGGTTGACATCACACAAGAGCAGGTCAGAGGTTGGGTATTCTGCGGCGAGTCTCTCGCCCCCTGACTCCCCAAAGCCTTTCCACCATCTACAAGGCACGAGTCAGGAGTGTGATGGAATACTCTCCACTTGCCTGGATGAGTGCAGCTCCAACAACACTCAAGAAGCTCGACACCATCCAGGACAAAGCAGCCCACTTGATTGGCACCCCCTCCACCACCTTAAACATTCACTCCCTCCACCACCGGCGCACCGTGGCTGCAGTGATTACCATCTACAAGATGCACTGCAGCAACTCGCCAAGGCTCCTTTGACAGCACCTCCCAAACCCGCGACCTCTTCCATCAAGAAGGACAAGGGCAGCAGGCGCATGGGAACATCACCACCTCCAAGTTCCTCTCCAAGTCACACACCATCCTGATTTAGAAGTATATCGCCGATCTTTCATTGTCGCTGGGTCAAAATCCTGGAACTCCCTACCTAACAGCACTGTGGGAGTACCTTTACCACACGGACTGCTGCGATTCAAGAAGGCGGCTCACCACCACCTTCTCAAGGGCAACTAGGGATGGGCAATAAATGCTGGCCTTGCCAGCGATGCCCACATCCCATAAACGAATTAGAAAAACACCATGTTAAGTGTATCTCATAATGATATCCTCAGTGCAGCCCACAACATCCTCATCTGAGGTTAAATATTCAACACTCAATCAGATTTTTTTTTATATATATAAGTGAATGATGAAGGAAATCAAAACTGGAAAACATAGTGAATAAAGGTCATTCAGCCCATTAGGTCCATTCCCGCTTGTGCACCCAGTGCCAGCATTGAACATTTCCAGCTCAGTGGGTAGCACTCTCGCTCTCTGAGTCAGAAGGTTGTGGGTTCAAGTCCCACTCCAGGGACTTGAACACAAAAATCTAGCCTGACACTCGAGGGGAGTGCTGCAGTGTCAGAGGTGCCATCTTTTGGATGCGACGTTAAACCAAGGCCCCGTCTGCCCTCTCAGGTGGATGTAAAAGATCCCATGGCACTATTTTGAAGAAGAGCAGGAGTGTCCTGCCCAATATTTATCCCTCAATCAACATCACTAAAACAGATTATCTGGTCATTATCACGATACAAAGCTAGGTGGGACAGTAAGCTGTGAGGAGAACACAAAGAGTCTGCAAAGGGATATAGATAGACTAAGTGAGTGGGCAGTAAGGTGGCAGATTGAGTATAATGTAGGGAAATGTGAGGTTATTCACTTTGGTAGGAAGAATAGAAAAACAGAATATATTTTAAATGGTGAGAAACTTTCAAATATTGGTGTTCAGAGAGATTTGGGTGTCCTCGTGCAAGAAACACAGAAAGCTATAGCATGCAGGTACAGCAAGCAATAAGGAAGGCAAATGGCATGTTGGCCTTTATTGCAAGGGAGTTGGAGTATAAGAGTAAGGAAGTCTTGCTACAATTGTACAGGGCCTTGGTGAGACCACACCTGGAGTACTGTGCACAGTTTTGGTCTCCTTATCTAAGGAAGAATATACTTGCCTTGGAGGTGGTGCAACGACAGTTCACTAGATTGATTCCTGGGATGAGAGGGCTGTCCTATGATGAGAGATTGTGTAGAATGGGCCTATACTCTCTGGAGTTTAGAAGAATGAGAGATGATCTCATTGAAACATACAAGATTCTGAGGGGGATTGACAGGGTAGATGCTGAGAGGTTGTTTCCCCTGGCTGGAGTGTCTAGAACTAGGGGGCATAGTCTCAGGATAAGGGTTCGGCCATTTAAGACCGAGATGAGGAGGAATTTCTTCACTCAGAGGGTTGTGAATCTTTGAAATTCTCTGCCCCAGAGGGCTGTGCATGCTGAGTCTTTTGAGTATATTCAAGGCAGAGATTGATAGATTTTTGGACTCTAGGGAAATCAAGGGATATGGAGATCGGGCGGGAAAGTGGAGTTGAGGTAAAAGATCAGCCATGATCTTATTGAATGGCGGAGCAGGCTCGAGGGGCTGTATGGCCTGCTCCTTCTCCTATTTCTTATGTTCTAAGTGTTTGTGGGAGCTTGCTGTGTGCAAATTGGCTGCTGCGTTTCCTGCATTACGTCAGTAACGACACTTCAAAGTATTTTATTGGCTGTAAAGCGCTTTGGGACGGCCTGAGGTCGTGAAAGGAGCTATATAAATGGAAGTCTGTCTTTGCTTTCTTTCGGTGTAACGTGGACCAGATGCAGAGTGAAGCTTCCTCTACTTAGTCCTAACAACCTATTTTAGCCCCATGTTCAGGAAAGCACTTCCAGTGTGATATTCCCCCCTCCCCCATTCCCTTTCCCTAACAGTCATCATTATGATGCGGAGATGCCGATGTTGGACTGGGGTGGACAAAAATGAGAAGTCGCACAACACCAGCTTATAGTCCAACAGTTTTATTTAAAATTACGAGCTTTCGGAGCTCCGCTCCTTCTTCAGGTACAGGTACAGTGAGGGAATACAGATCGATTACACCGTATATATACACAGAGAACAATGTGTCTGCAGAGATACAATCTGTTAGGGAGGCATTACATCAAAGACACATCAGAGTACAGCTAAGACAATGAGGTGGGTCACAGGGGGTCCAACGTGTCAAATGCTGCTGTCTGCAGTTAAGCTTTTTACTTTTTTTTTTAAAAACTGGAAAAACAGACAACGATGTCAAGTCACGTTCTGCAGCGTGACATGAACCCGAGATCCCTGTTGAGGCCGTCCTCATGGGTGCGGAACTTGGCTATCAGTTTCTGCTCGATGATTTTGCGTTGTCGTGTGTCTCGAAGGCCGCCTTGGAGAACGCTTACCCGCAGATCCGAGGCTGAATGTACTTGACTGCTGAAGTGTTCCCCGACTGGGAGGTAACAATCCTGCCTGGCGATTGTTGCGCGGTGTCCGTTCATACGTTGTCATCATTATGGCTCTTAATGAGATTACCTAATTGTGTTGTGGACTGGTGCTCACTCAGGCTCGGCTGAGATGACACATGCCCATTTCACTTACCAACCTTCTAGGTGACAGAAAGAGGTGAAGGGTCATTGGCCTAATCGAGAGATCAGCCATGATCTCATTGAATGGCGGCGGAACAGGCTCGAGAGGCTGAATGGCCTACATCTGCTTTCCCAACCCAATATACCACTCAATTCCGTACAATTGCATTAATTATTAATTCAAATTATCTGATAACTATCCCATTTTACTGTGTTGTTTATTCAAATTATCGAATCATTCGCTCCTTTTAGCACATCAAACAACACCGAGTTATCAGGAGTCGACTGTGCTGGTGATTGCCAGATATCTTTTGAATAGGGAACAGAGAGTGACGTCTACCGTATAGAATTTTATATTTTGACGGGAGGCCTTTTGGCCCATCGCGCCTGTGCTCGCTCTCTGAAAGAGTTACCCACTTCGACTCATGCCCCTTCCCTTTCTCCATTGCCTTTTAATTTTTTCCTTTTCAAATGTTTATCCCTCAATCAGCAAAAACAGAAACAGATGATCTGGTCATTCTCACATTGCTGTTTGTGGGAGCTTGCTGTGCGCAAATTGGCTGCCGCGTTTCCCACATTACAACAGTGACTACACTTCAAAAGTACTTCATTGGCTGTAAAGCGCTTTGGGACATCAGGTGGTTGTGAAAGGTGCTATATAAATGCAAGTCTTTCTATATCTCCTTATAGAAACATAGAAGATAGGAGCAGGAGTAGGCCATTCAGCCCCTCGAGCCTGCTCCGCCATTCGATGAGATCATGGCTGATCATCCAAACTCAGTACCCTGTACCTGCCTTCTCCCCATATCCCTTGATATCTTTAGCTTTAAGAAATATATCTAACTCATTCTTGAATATAGTTAATGACTTGGTCTCAACTACCTTCTGTGGTAGAGAATTCCACAGGTTCACCACTCTCTGGGTGAAGAAATTCTTCCTCATTTCTGTCCTAAATGGCTTACCCCTTATCCTTAGATTATGACCCCTGGTTCTGGACTCTCCGACCATCGGGAACATTCTTCCTGCATCTAGTTTGTCCAGACCTGTCAGAATTTTATATGTTTCGATGAGATCCCCTCTCATTCTTCTATACTCCAGCGAATATAAGCCCAATCGACCCAATCTCTCCTCATATGTCATTCCTGCCATCCCAGGTATCAGCCTTGTGAATCTTCGCTGAACTCCTTCCATAGCAAGAACATCCTTCCTCAGATAAGGCGACCAAAACTGCACACAGTACTCAAGGTGTGGTCTCACCAAGGCCCTGTACAACTGCAGCAGGATATCCCTGTTCCTATACTCAAACCCTTTCGCTATGAAGGCCAACATACCATTTGCCTTCTTCACCGCCTGCTGCACCTGCATGCTTACCTTCAGCGACTGGTGCACAAGGACACCCAGGTCTCATTGCACTTCCCCTTCTCCCAATCTATTGCCATTCAGATAATAGTCTGCCTTTCTGTTTTTGACACCAAAGTGGATAACCTCGTATGTGACTTGGTGTCAAATTTTTGTCTGATAGCACTCCTGTGAATGTTTTACACTGTTAAAGGCGCTATATAAATGCAAGTAGCTGTCGTTAACGTGTTGTATGTTACCTTAACACAGTTGTAAACCTTAATTTTCTGCAGTGAACTAGCACACAAAGGGATTTTATGTGAACATGTTAAGCAATGCGTTGGGAGATAAAATTAAATCCCAAGGGGTAAAAATTGAGTCGCGCCCCATTTGGGGCGCTAACCTCGCCGGGGCGCGACTTTTAGCGCCCCGAAAAAATTAGCGGCCCCGCGCCGGAACTTCAGTGGTTGTGCCCCAAGAGGGAGGCGGGGCGCCACTGGAAGCACCCCGCATCCCTCTTGGGGCGCTGCGAGTGAATATCCTGGCGCAACGTGCCGCAGCGCCATGCGCTGCGGCACGTCGCGCCGCGGTATTGCAGGCCTTCCTCCCCTTCTTAATTCGGTTCGAATCTGACCTCGGGTGACTGTCTGTGTGGAGTTTGCACATTCTCCCCGTGTCTGCGTGGGTTTCCTCCGGGTGCTCCGGTTTCCTCCCACAGTCCAAAAATGTGTGGGTTAGGTTGATTTGGCTATGATAAATTGACCCTTAGTGTTAGGGGGGATTAAATGTGTGGGGTTATGGGGATAGGATGGGATATGTTAGGGGGAATTAAATACGTGGGGTTACGGGGGTAGGGTGGGATATGTGTACTGTGGGGATTAAAGCAGGGACAGGGTACTGGATTTGGATGATCAGCCATGATCGTATTGAATGGCGGAGCAGGCTCGACGGGCCGAATGGCCTACTCCTGCTCCTAGATTCTATGTTTCTATGTTTAAAGGGGAGGGACCCTGCGCAGCGCGAACCGGGGCCCAGCTGGGCCCCCAGGGATCGGGAGTACCGGCAAAAGAGCCCGGCACTCAAGAGAAGTGCCGGGCTCTTGGAGCGCAGCCGGCACTTCACGGTGGGGGGGCTTCACGGGGGCCGGGGACAGCAACGGGGGCAGGTGCTGGCAGGTGGCCAGCAACAAAAATGGCCGCCTGCCACCTCCCCTTTAAATATCGCCGCCCCGGCCACACGTACGCCTCCCTGAACCCGTCGGACATAGCGTCTGGCGGTAAATCAGGGGGCGCGACTGAAGATTGCGGCTGGAGCGCGAGCGGGGTGCTGCGCACGGCGATGACGTCATCGCCGGCGGCGCAGCGCCACAGGGCGCTACCGGCTGGCGCCGCCGCTAACCTCCCGCTGAATTTTACGGGAGGCGTGGGCGGCGCTGCGCCCGGGCGTTAGCTGCTTTACGCCCCATTAGCGCCCTCTTAAGGCGCTAACGGGAGGCGCAAGCAGCTGAATTTTTCCCCCCAAGTATTTTACCAATGCTTTCTTGCTGTCAGATTGTAAATGAGTCATTCACGTACTTAATTGATTTACTCTAGACGTGTTATTTTAAAAAGGTTCCTCCCTGCATTTAATTGATGTTCTTCCTTCGTGCTTTTTTAAATGAGTTTTCCCTGCTTTTGATGGATGTGTTCCATGAAAGACGTATTATCCCCAAATATCTATACGTTCAGTTGTGTTATTGCAAAAGCTGCTTCCTAATGTTTAACTGATATTTTCTGTGGGCATTAATTCACGAATCTCATGCAATTTTTCAATGTATATTGAATAAAGCTATCAAATGCTCATCTCAAAGGGACCCTACTCGCTCAGCAGAAAACTGGCGGGCGGGCAGTTAAAATCGCCCCCTGGCTCTTACCCGTCCGAAAGCCGCCATGATCGCAACATCTGCAATTTTAACCGGCTCTCCTGGGCAGGCGGCAAGGACAGGCGCCCGGAGCCAACAGGGTCCTTCTTTACAGAGGCATGTTGCGGCCCGATGACATCATTGAGACCGGACTGTAGTTTTAACTTGGGTCTGCCAGGCCAAAAGGATTTTTTCAAAGTGAAATATAAAGTTGTCACTGATAGAGCGACATGGAATTTGCTTTGATAGACAACAGAGATAAACAAACCCCCTTAGTTTTGCAAACATGGTGGGCTGGATTTTACTCACCGAGATGAGTTGGGGGCGGGACTGCTGCCTTCCGGGTTCTAGTCCTGCCCCCAGCAACGTCCGATGCACAGACGCTATTTTCCCCTGATTGGCCTTGTTAAGCCCCGCCCTGCGGGCTTGCCGGCCAATTAAGGGAAAGCCGGTGTCAGATGACATCAGTTGGTGACGCTTCATCTGTCGGTTTTCTTAAAGGCACATGAACCATAAATTTTTGGCAGATGATTTGACAGCGTTTGACAGCACTGAGGTGCTGTCAAACACTGACAATCACTGTACAAAGGTGAGCCCTTGCAGTCAGGCCCTCCAATGACTCTCTCCTTAGGATGAAACAGATGGTAGCTGCAGCGATCTGTCACTTCTCCCATTGAGGTGAGGCCACACAAACAATTTAAAGCTTGTCACCTACGAAAAATCTAAACAAATTAAAAATGACTTTCCCAATATTTCCTTACCTCTGATACTCACCAGTGTCCCAGTGCATCCTTCACACCACTTCTGCAGCTGTCATCTGTACACCAACAGTACAACAGACCCACAGCACGCCTCACTTACCTTGGCGGGGTTCCCCGATGTCGGGAAGCCTGCAGCAGAACTCTCAAAATGGGAAAAAGCCTCTTAACTGCCTGTTAACAACCTGTTAACAGGCAGTTAAGTGGCTATAATTATCTTCTCGCCGCTAGGAGTCGAGTCCCTGCGCAAATCGGGGACCCGCCTCCCGGGAAGATTGGTTGAAGGCGAGATGGGAGCGGGTTCGGGACCTGCTCCCATTTTTTTTGACTTTTCCAGCAGTCCCGCCTCCAAACCCGCCTCCTCAGGGCTGGTAAAATCCAGCCCGGTGTCTCTGATGACCTTTCAGAGGTTAAAGGGGAGAAGTCAAACCTTTGAAGTTTTGAAATGCAGAATACGACGTAACGCATGAACCAGAACCAAGTGGTTTTCTGCCACTTTTGTAAACTTTAGGAGTGAATGAACAATTTTAGAGACATAACTGCACAGAAGGAGGCCATTCGGCCCATCGAGTCCGTGCCGGCCCTCTACAGAGCAATCCAGTCAGTCCCATTCCCCCGCTCTATCCCCGTAGCCCTGCGAGTTTATTTCCCTCAAGTGCCTATCCAGCCTCCCCTTGAAAACATTGAGTGTGTCCACTTCCACCACTTCTGATGGCAGCGAGTTCCAGGTCCTCACCACTCGCTGCGTAAAAAAGTTTTTCCTCACGTTCCTCCCTGTATCTCTTGCCCAAACCTTAAATCTGTGTCCCCTAGTCCTTGTACCATCGACTAGTGGGAACAGCCTTTCCCCGTCTAGCCTATCCAAACCTGTCATAATCTTGTACATCTCTATCAAATCATCCCCCAACCTCCTTTGCTCTAATGAAAACAAATCCAGCTTCTCCAACCTGTCCTTGTAGCTAAGATCCCCCCATCCCCGGAACCATTCTGGTAAATCTCCTCTGAACCCTCTCAAGGGCCTTCACATCCTTCCTGAAGTGTGGTGACCAGAACAGGACGCAATACTCCAGTTGTGGCCTAACCAGCGCTTTATAAAGGTTCAGCATAACTTCTCTACTTTTGTACTCAATACCTCTATTTATGAAGCCCAAGATCCCATATGCTTTGCTAACTCTCTCAATATGTCCTGCCACCTTCAGGGACCTATGCACATTAACTCCCAGGTCCCTCTGTCCCTGCACACTCTTTAAAACTGTGCCATTAAGTGTATATTGCCTCTCCCTGTTCCTTCTGCCAAAATGCATCACCTCACACTTCTCTGTATTAAATTCCATCTGCCACTTGTCTGCCCATTCTGCCAGCCTTTCTACGTCCTGCTGCAGTCGACTGGTATCATCCTCACTGTTTGCCACACCCACAAGTTGGGTGTCATCGGCAAATTTAGAAATAAAAGACAAGTAATGGATAGCGACACAGGATGAGTTAATGTGAACGTTTGACTGCTCAAACAGCTCAGACTGAACGTTTCACTATCTCTGAATGATTGATTTACTGGGAAAGACAAGGAAAGCTGTATAAAACACAGGGGCTGAAGAATATCGGCACCACAGTCAGAAGAAGGTGGTTTGGCCAGTCATCTCGCCTATGAGGATCAGGCTGCAGTCGGAAGGAGGGGCCTGGCCAGTCTTTCCGCTTACGAGGATCTACAATCAACGCTGGACTGATCATCTGTGGGTGGTTGTATGTATGATTTCTTGTAATATTATTGGTGGACTGCTCGAATAGTGGTTGGGGTTTTGAATCTGTCTTCGGAACAATCAAAGGTTAAAGGCAGAACCCGTGTGTCTGGTGTAATTTCTCATAAGTCTCAAGTCCGAACCTTAGAACCTTTGGATGGGGCGAGGGGGTAAGTCCGCACGTCTTACAGATTTGAGCGGGGAATCCACCTGGTATCAATCCAAGAAGATAGTGTTCCAATCGCACCCTTAACTAAATTCCACACGAAACTGAAAAAGTGTTTATCCAGTTGTAACTCCTTTTCCTTTCACTTGTCTCAAACAAGGTTAGTGCTTAGAGTGTAAGGTGGTCCAGAGTGAGATAAGTTCCACTCCCAGCACTCCCCTGAATGAGCACAAGAATTCCCCGGGAGTGTTAAAAATGCACATAAAGAAAGCACTTGCATTTCTACAGTGCTTTTCACGACCTCAGGACGTCCCAAAGTGCTTTACAGCCAACAAAGTACTTTTGAAGTGTAGTCACTGTTGTAAGGTGGGAAACGCGGCAGCCAATTTGCGCACAGCAAGCTCCCACAAACAGGAATGAAATAATGACCAGACAATGTTGGCTTCGGGATAAATATTGGCCAGCACAGCTGGAAAAACTCACCTCACTGAGGGATAAATATTGCCCCAGGACACCGGGGAGAACTCCCCTGCTCTTCTTCAAAATAGTGCCATGGGATCTTTTACATCCACCTGAGAGAGCAAATGGGGCCTTGGTTTAACGTCTCACCCGAAAGACAGCACCTCCGACAGTGCAGCACTCCCTCAGCACTGCCCTGGGAGTATCAGCCTGGATTTTTGTGCTCAAGTCTCTGGAGTGGGACCTGAACCCACAACCTTCGGACTCAGAGGCGAGTGTGCTGCCCACTGAGTCACAGCTGACTCTGTATAATCATGCTGTTCAATATTATCATCTGCACACTTAACACATCCATACGAAATTACTTAGCCCATTACTCTATCAGACAGAAGAAAGAAAGGGGGAGAAATTTGGTGTAGCCCCATTTGGGGCGCTAAAACTTTAAAAGTTGAAAAATTAGCGCCAGGCGCTAATCAGTCTCGCCTCCCGCGAAATTGAGTTTTAGCGCTCCAAGCTACCCATTTCTCTTAGGGCACTGAAGCCCGAGTGCGGGGCGGTAGCAGCAGAGCGCTAAACAATTTCGAGCACATTGTAACCGGCACTTTTTCAGCACAGAGGCTGCTTCTCTCACTTAAAGGGAAGGGCCATTGATGCTGCACAAGCGAGTTGTTGTCAGTTCTGTTTTGCAGGGCGACCTGGGCGACTGCCATTACAGCCCCAAACACACTCACAGAGTGGAGGGCTTGGATATCTTGCACCAATGAAACAACAACAACAACTTGTATTTATATAGCACCTTTAACGTACTAAAACGTCCCAAGGCGCTTCACAGGAGTATTTTAAGACAAAAAATTTGACACCGATCCACATAAGGAGAAATTAAGGCAGGTGACCAAAAGCTTGGTCAAAGAGGTAGGTTTTAAGGAGCGTCTTCAAGGAGGAAAGAGAGGTAGCGAGGCGGAGAGGTTTAGGGAGAGAACTCCAGAGCTTAGGACCCAGGCAACAGAAGGCACGGCCACCAATGGTTGAGCGATTATAATCAGGGATGCTCAAGCGGGCAGAATTAGAGGAACGCAGATATCTCGGGGGTTTGTGGGGCTGGAGGAGATTACAGAGATAGGGAGGGGCGAGTCCATGGAGGGATTTGAAAACAAGGATGAGAATTTTGAAATCGAGGCATTGCTTAACCGGGAGCCAATGTAGGTCAGCGAGCACAGGGGGTGATGGGCGAACGGGACTTGGTGCGAGTTAGGACACGGGCAGCTGTGTTCAGCGCAGGCTAAACATTAAAAACTTTGCGCAGGCACCAGACTGGTGCACGTAATAAAGGTTGCGCTAGCTGAAAAGCATTCCCTTTAATTACCGCTCCCGAAGTGGCCAGCCGAGTTCACAACGCCTCCTCCTGCTGGCGTTGTCGGCGTGAGGCGATAAAGCAGAGGGGGCGAGAGTCAATTTTCCCTCCGGGGCGATAACGAGGCGCTGCGCTCTTTATGACATCACGATCTGCGAGGCGCTAGAGGCCCAGGCGCTAGGAGGTAGCACCAGCGCTAAACCGGCACTGAAGTTCGCGGGCGTCGCTGCATTCGCCGCGCTCGGCCGCTAACCCCTTCGCGCCTCGTTAGCGCCCCCGCCAGGCATACCGAATTTCTAGCCCATAGAGCCTTATGGTGTCTCTCAGAGATGTCAAAAAGTGAAAATAAATGGGTTAACTCCGCCAACACAACAGCAAACAAAGGAATTCATGCAAATGCATTAAGTGCCACATTAAGTGTAATATTCCTGGCGAAAAACTCTTCAATAAGCTGTGTTTTGACTTCGTGACTTGCACCAGTGAAATTTAATTTTGCTACTTGTCATGTAAGTGCAGATGAGGAAGGATTCTCACAGAGTCATCCAGCCTATCAGAGTATGATTGATTCGCATGTTCTGTTTGGCTGAGAGTGAAAAATGATCAGGTAGAGCGTTCTCTGCCTTGTCTTCATCTGCATCAGTTCCAGGCTCAGACAGCGAGTCAGACACATCTCGCAAATGCTCTCCCCCACGCTACGCAAAAGCCAAGCTCCCTTTCACATAGTGTTGGTGCTGTCAAATCCATCACGGAAAACTTCAACCGTTTCACCCATTTCTCCCAACTTGAAGGGACTATACATCCAGTCTGGAAACAGGCAATTAGGTCCAACTGGTCCATGCCGGTGTTTGTGCTCCACATGAGCCTCGTCCCACCCCTCTTCATCTAACTCTATCAGCATATCCTTTTATTCCTTTCTCCGTCATGTGTTTATCTAGCTTACCCTTAAATGCGTCTATACTGTTCGCCTCAACCACTCCCTGTGGGAGCGAGTTCCACATTCTCACCACTCTCTGAGTAAAGAGGTTTCTCCTGAATTCCCTATTGGATTTATTCGTGACTATCTTATAAGAACATAAGAAACATAAGAAACAGGAGCAGGAGTCGGCCATTCGGCCCCTCAAGCCTGCTCCGCCATTCAATAAGATCATGGCTGATCCAGTCTTGGCCTCAACATCACTTTCCCGCTCTCTCCCCATAACCCTTGACCCCCTTGTAGTTCAAATGTCTGTCAATCTCCGTCTTGAATATGTTCAATGACTCCGCCTCCACAGCTCTCCGGGGTAGAGAATTCCAAAGATTCCCAACCCTCTGAGAGAAGAAATTCTTCCTCATCTCCGTCTTAAATGTGCGAGCCCTTATTCTGAAACTATGTCCCCTAGTTCTAGATACCCCCACTAGGGGAAACATCCTCTCTGCATCTACCATGTCGAGCCCCCTCAGAATCTTATATGTTTCAATAAGATCACCTCTCATTCTTCTAAACTCCAATGAGTATAGGCCCAACCTGCTCAACCTTTCCTCATACGTCAACCCCTTCATCCCAGGAATCAACCTCGTGAACCTTCTCTGCACTGCCTCCAATGCAAGTATATCCTTCCTTAAATATGGAGACCAAAACTGTACGCAGTACTCCAGGTGCGGTCTCACCAGCGCCCTGTAAAGTTGCATCAAAACTTCCCTACTTTTATACTCCATACCCCTTGCAATAAAGGCCAACATTCCATTAGCCTTCCTAATTACTTGCTGTACCTGCATGCTAACTTTTTGTGTTTCATTTACTAGGATCCCCAGATCCCTTTGTACCGCAGCATTTTGTAGTCTCACTCCATTTAAATAATAATTTGCTTTTTCATTCTTCCTTCCAAAGTGGATAACCTCACATTTTCCCACATTATACTCCATCTGCAAAATTTTTGCCCACTCACTTAACCTATCTATATCCCTTTGCAGACTCTTTGGGGTAGAAATTAGGTCGCGCCCCATTTGGGGCACAAATATCGTCCGGACGCAAATATTAGCGCCTGGCGCTAATTATCGGCAATGACGGGAAACTTCACTTTTACCGCCCCGGGAGGTGAGTGGAGCGCTAAAGCAGGCGCTGCACACCTCTCTTAAGGCGCAAAGGCCGAGCAGTGAGGCGCTAACTCGGAGCGCTGGCGAAGCTCATGTAATGTCAGTCAGCAATGGAACACACACACAATGGCACGGGCCAGTTCTTAAAGGGGATGGTTAATCTTGCTTTCCATCCACATCCTGTTCATTGCTGCCTTGAATCTCGGCCTGGAGAGACTTGCACATCAAATGTGCTGGAAAGAACAATGGAGAGCACCAGGCAAAGAGCTCAGAGTGCAGCTCCCACGGTCTCTGCTAAATCGATACAAGGAATGGCAAATCAAAATGAACCTGCAAAGTGCTGCTCAGTACCCAAAACTCCTTCACACAACGTTGAATCTCTCCAGAAGTCTCTCCCTCTCTCTCTCAGAATGCGTAGTTCAAAAATGCCACCAACAATAAAAGACAGGAAGAGGCCCCCTTTAAATAGCGCCCCCCGCAGCCCCACAGCGATTGATAGCGTTCCAGTCTTCTGGTCGTTGGAAGCGCCAGGCGGTAAGGCAGGGGGCGCCACTCAATTTCCGCTACGGGGCGCCCCAAGGGCGTTGCACCATGGAATGACGTCACAATCTGCGCGCGCAGGTGGTCGCAGCGGTAAGTTTTAGCGCCGCCGCACAATCTCAAGTTAAGTTCTCGAGCGGCGCAAACATCGCTGCGCCCGGGCGTTAGCAGCTTTGCGCCCCATTAGCGCCCTCTTAAGGCGCTAACGGGTGGCGCAACCAAGTGAATTTTTACCCCTTTGTGTCCTCCTCACAACTTGCTAACCCACCTATCTTTGTATCAGCAGCAAATTTGGCTACAGTACACTCAGTTCCTTCATCCAAGTCATTAATATAGATTGTAAATAGTTGAGGCCCCAGCACTGATCCCTGTGGCACCCCACTAGTTACTGATTGCCAACTGGAAAATTACCCATTTATCCCGACTCTCTGTTTTCTGTTAATTAGCCAATCCCCTATCCATGCCAATATATTACCCCCAACCCCGTGCGCTCTTATCTTGTGCAGTAACCTTTTATGTGGCACCTTATCGAATGCCTTCTGGAAATGCAAATACACTACATCTACTGGTTCCCCTTTATCCACCCTGAATGTTACATCCTCAAAGAACTCTAGCAAATTTGTCAAACACGATTTCCCTTTCATAAAACCATGTTGACTCTGCTTGATTGTCTTATGATTTTCTAAATGTCCTGCTATTACCTCCTTAATAATGGATTCTAGTTTTGGCCTATATTTATGGCCTCTAGTGGGCTATAATTATGGGCTCCCCCACAAGTGGAAACATTTTCTCTAAATCTACCCTAACAAACCCTTTCGTAATCTTAAAGACCTCTATCAGGTCACCCCTCAGCCTTCTCTTTTCAAGAGAAAAGAGCCCCAGCCTCAAGCAGGTTGTATAGGTTGAGGGGGCATATGAGGCAATCCCAAAGCCATATTACTGGTAGAATTTATTGTTACCCAGCCCGATAGATATATGGGATTCACTATATCCATCCCACATATTTTGGGAGGAAGAATATGGAGAGGCAATAGAAACTAAATGGTACAATTCTAAAGGGGGTGCAAGGAACAGAGAGACCTGGGGGTTCACATACATAAATCTTTGAAGGTGGCAGGACAAGTTAATAAAGTTGTTAAAAAAGCATATGGGATCCTTGGCTTTATAAATAGAGGCATAGAGTACAAAGGCAAGGAAATTATGTTAAACCTTTATAAACACTGGTTAGCCCTCAGCTTGGAGAGGGTGCAGAGGAGATTTACTAGAATGGCACCAGGGATGAGGGACTTCAGTTGTGTGGAGAGGCTGGAGAAACTGGGATTGTTCTCCTCAGAACAGAGAAGGTTAAGGGGAGATTTAATGGAGGCGTTCCAAATTATGAGGGGTTTTCATAGTATGAATAAGGAGGAACTGTTTCCACTGGCAGGATGTTCGGTAACCAGATAACTGGCAAAGGAACTAGGGGTGAGATGGGAGTTTTTTTTTACACAGCGCGCTGTTATGATCTGGAATGCGCTGCCTGAAAGGGTGGTGAAATAGTAACTTTCAAATGGGAATTGGATAAATACTTGAAATGAAATATTTGCAGGGCTATGGGGAAAGAGCGGGGGGCGGGGGTGGGGGGGTGGGGGGAGCGGGACTAATTGGACAGCTCTATCAAAGAGCCGGCACAGGCACAGACATGACGGGCTGAATGGACTCTTTCTGTGCTATATGATTCTATGACATTGGAATAATAGTTATTGACTCATTTTATAGTCATGTTCATAGCTCCTGAACTCATCCATAATTCTTCCTAAATTATTCAGTTACTCCTACTCTCTGTTTGATCCCTTCTAACCATTTTTAATCTAGTTTGCGCTCCTCCCCTTAATTCCATACCCATTAATCTTCTCTACTAATCTTCCATGTTAAAGCTTGTCAAAGACTCAATTAAAGTCCACGTGCACTACATCTACTGCATTCCCTCATCTATCATGTCTGTTACCATCTCAGGGGCTTCCTTGAGGGTTTGTCAGGCCATTTCCTTATTTGCAGGAAAAGTCCTTGGCTGTTAACAAGTGAGACATTCACTGAATGGGCCTTGTGCCAGCAGAAATCCCCTCGATCTCCCGTCTAGTGTTGGGAGGGGCACGTTACAGTGTCGCTTTCAGGTGAGGCTCTGGGTGTGATCCCCCCTCTCTCTCGCGTGATGACACACAAACCTGCAGGAAGGGGAAGGAAGAATGGTGCCACGGCTGAGTGTCCAGCGCCCGTGGAACAGGTTCTCCAGGGTGAGTCAGTGCCTTCAAGAGAGAGAGGAATTGAGAAAGATGGAGGGACTTGCAAATAAAACGATCACACACCCAACATACGACCCCCCACCAGCAACAGCACAGCCGTCTCGGGGAGGAGTTGGAGAAGCAATTCTGCCTTCTCATTAATTTGCCATTTCCATTCATCTTGGAGCCTCTCACATCATTCTAATGAGGCTCGTCCTGATGCTAACCTTAAATTATGGAAAGCCTTTATTGCGCTGGCCTTGATGCATCTGCAAGGAGTTTGCCCGAAGATCACAAGCGGCAGGGATTTTTTAAATTTCTCTGCAATTTCAGAATGTCACGCAACAGCGGCTTCATAAATAACCAGTCTTTCTGCAGCTCCTGCCACGCTAATGAGAAATGTTGCCTCGTCCCAGCGTGGCTCGGCGCTTTATATCTTTTACAACACAAGACAGCGGTGGCTGCTTCGAGTGATCAGACTGTCTGAACGCACCCAAATTTGTCGCCCTGGCAGTCGGTATTCTTTGGTTTGGTTTGGTGTTCTTTTGCTGTTTACCGTTACGTGCAGTCTTTTCTCTAAAAAAAATTCCGATTATCGAACAGCGAGGCTGAACGCATAAAGGCGGCAGTTTCCAAAGCTTTTTGATGTTCCACGTGCGAGGCAATAACTGCTTGATCACCAAGGCTGCCGGTCTGGGGTAAAAGCTCGAGGAACAGCACCTCCTCTTTCCTTTAGGCACCCTACAGCCCTCTGGACTCAATATCAAGTTCAACAATTTTAGATCATAACCTCCGCCCCTATCACATTTATATTTTATTTTTTCATCCACCCTTTTGTTTGGCCTCCCCCCCCCCCCCTTTTTCCCCCCTCCCAGAAGCTGGCAACTGTCCTTCATTCTGCCAGTGCATTTCACACTGCATTTAGCCTCAACCTGTCACATCACCACCTCCTCTTGCCTTGATCATCTCTTAATGTCTCTCAATGTCTCTTAATCTCTCCTTTCATTCTTTCATCCCCTCCCCCTTTTCCCAGCTTTATCCTTGCTTTAAATCCATTTCATTTCCTGCTTTTTTCCAGTTCTGACGAAAGGTCTTCGACCTGAAACGTTAACTCTGTTTCTCTCTCCACGGATGCTGCCTGGCCTGCTGAGTTTTTCCAGCGTTTTCTGTTGTTATTTCGGATTTCCAGCATCCGCAGTATTTTGCTATCGTAAAGGCTCATGGGTGCGTTAAGAGGCTAATTTGTTTGGCAGCGGAGGACCGGAGTGTTGGTTGCCGGTGGCGCCGTGTGTGAGCGCAGAAGTAAAATTCAAACCCGGCACCAAGCTCATGGTCTACAGAGCAGCAGTGATACCCGCTCTCCTGTATGCCTCAGAGACATGGACCATGTACAACAGGCACCTCAAAGCACTGGAGAGGTACCACCAACGCTGCCTCCGCAGGATCCTGCACATCCATTGGCAGGGTAGGTGCACCAACGTCAGTGTTCTCGCTCAGGCCAACATCCCCGGCTTTGACCACGCTCGATCAGCTCCGATGGACGGGCCACATCGTCCGCGTGCCCGATACGAGACTCCCAAAACAAGCGCTCTACTCGGAGCTCCGACACGGCAAGAGAGCCCCAGGTGGGCAGAGGAAACGCTTCAAGGACACCCCTCGAAGCCTCCTTGAAAAAGTGTAACATCCCCACCGACACCTGGGGAATCCCTGGCCCAAGACCGCACAAAGTGGAGGAGAAGCATCCGGGAAGGCGCCGAACACCTTGAGTCTCTTCGCCGGGAGCAAGCGGAAGCCAAGCGCAAACAGTGGAAGGAGCGCACGTCAACCCAAGCACCCCACCCACCCGCCCCTTCAACCACCGTCTGCCCCACCTGTGACAGAGACTGTAGGTCCCGCATTGGACTCATCAGTCACCTGAGAACTCATTTTTAGTGTGGAAGCAAGTCATCCTCGGTTCTGAGGGACTGCCTAAGAAGAAGAATATTCAATTATTTGAAAAAGGGCTGGCTCAGTTACTGAAGGGCGCTCCGCTGATGTAGTCTGCCTTTCCAGCGCAGAGCCTCGTATCGAGAAATCGATTTTCCATTCATTAGTAATGGGTGGAGAATTGTGGGCTGCCTGCGCACGTTTATCGCGAGATGCGCTCTCAGCGAGCAAGGCTCATCTACCTTTCAGTTGCTTCTTTCTCCAAGACAAAATCCAACTCCTTGGTGAATTTTCCAAAACTGCCCAGTCCATTCCAGTCAGCCACTTGCGCGAAGTGGTTAACTCTAAACCGCCTGATCACCAATTATTTTTTGGGGAATGTCAGGAGCAGGTCGCTGGTGCTGTCATTTAACTTGGCCATGACATGGTGCTGATGCTTATTACAGGGAAATGAAAGTGAAGCCTTCTTCCCAACATGGTGACATCAGGCGGATAATCAGCTTTCTCCGTTACCCTTCTTCACTAGCTGATTGCGCCTGACTATAGCCTGCTGAAACCCTCATCCATGCCTTTGTTATCTCTAGACTTGACTATTCCAACGCACTCCTGGCTGGCCTCTCACATCCCACCCTACAGAAACTTGAGGCCATCCAAAACTCGGCTGCCCGTGTCCTAACTCGCACCAAGTCCCGTTCGCCCATCTCCCTTGTGCTCGCTGACCTACATTGGCTCCCGGTTAAGCAGCGCCTCGATTTCAAAATTCTCATCCTTGTTTTCAAATCCCTCCATGGCCTCGCCCCTCCCTATCTCTGTAATCTCCTTCAGCCCCACAACCCCCCGAGATATCTGCGCTCCTCTAATTCTGCCCTCTTGAGCATCCCTGATTATAATCGCTCAACCTTTGGTGGCCGTGCCTTCTGTTGCCTGGGCCCTAAGCTTTGGAATTCCCTGCCTAAACCTCTCCGCCTCTCTACCTCTCTTTCCTCCTTTAAGACGCTCCTTAAAACCTACCTCTTTGACCAAGCTTTTGGTCACCTGCCCTAATTTATCCTTAGGTGGCTCGGTGTCAAATTTTTTGTCTTAAAATACTCCTGTGCAGCGCCTTGGGACGTTTTACTACGTTAAAGGGGCTATATAAACACAAGTTGCTGTTGTTGCCAGGAAGCTTCTCTCGCACCTCCCTGCAATCGATGTTTTCACCTCCAGCAGAAGAGACCCACTCCTGTCATTGCAAAAACGCTTTTTCTGTGAAGTAAAACAAACGAAGAAAGAACTTGCATTTACGTAACAACTCTTGTGTCAGCCGTGGCTCAGTGGGTAGCACCCTCGCCTCTGAGTCAGCAGGTTGTGGGTTCAAGTCCCACTCCAGAGACTTGAGCACCAAAATCTAGGCTGACACTCCCAGTGCAGTGCTGAGGGAGTGCTGCACTGTCAGAGGTGCCGTCTTTTCGATGAGACGTTAAACCGAGGCTCCGTCTGTTGGTGGATGTAAAAGATCCCATGGCACTATTTTGAAGAAGAGCAGGGGAGTTCTCCCTGGTGTCCTGGCCAATATTTATCCCTCAACCAACATAACAAAAGCAGATTATCTGGTCATTATCACATTGCTGTTTGTGGGAGCTTGCTGTGCGCAAATTGGCTGCTGCGTTTCCTACATTACAACACTCCAAAAGTACTTCTTAGACTGTAAAGTGCTTTGAGACGTTGTGAAAGGCGTTATATAAATGCAGGTCTTTCTTTTATATCCTGTGTACATCCTGAAGCATTTCACAGCCAATGAAGTAGAGTCACTGAGCCTTCTGGACTCAACATAGAGTTCAACAATTTCAGATCATAACCTCGGCCCCTATCCTATATATATTTTTTATCTACACCTTTAGTTTGTGTCTTTTCTTCTCTCCCACATGGCAGCTGTCCTTCATTCTGCCAGCGCAATTTACACTTCACCTAGAGCCATCCTTTGTTTCTTAACCTGTCCCATTACCACCACCTCTAGCCTTGAATATCTCTTAATGTCTCTTAACCTCTCCTGCCTTCTATCCGATCACAGACCTTCCCTTTTGTTCTTTCATCCCCTCCCCTCTTTCCCAGCCCCTACACTTGCTTAATAATCTGTTCCATTTCCTGCTTTTTTTCCAGTTCTGACGAAAGGTCATCGACCTGAAACGTTGACTCTGTTTCTCTCTCCACGGATGCTGCCTGACCTGCTGAGTATCTCCGGCATTTTCTGTTTTTAATTTGAAGTGGAGTCACTGTTGTTTTGTAGGCAAATGAGGTAGCCAATGTGCACACACCACAAGCAACAAATGAGATGAACCATCAGTGCATCTGTTTTAGTGATGTTGAGAAGTCGCACAACACCAGGTTATAGTCCAACAGTTTTATTGGAAATCACAAGCTTTCGGAGCGGCTGCTCCTTCGTCAGGTGAAGTGAAGAAATACAAATGGGCACAGCATATATAGACAGAGAACAATGCCTGCGCAGAGAACAATGCCAGATGACTACAATTAATCTTTCTGACTGCCCTTTATCACACCTCGGCAGAGAGACAATCACGGCAATCAAATCCAACCAGGAAGACATTACATCAAAGACAATAGCAAAATACAACAAAGACAATGAGGTGGGGTCACAGGGGGTCTAATGTGGCAGAGGCTGCAGTCTGTATGGAAAACCAAAAACTTTAAACTTTTTACTTTTTTTTACTGGAAATCACATCTGTTAGTGATGTTGGTTAAAGGATAAATATTGGCCAGGACACCGGGGAGAACTCCCCTGCTCTTCTTCGAAATAGTGCCGGGGTATCTTTTACGTCCACCTGAAAAATGTGTATGTGTCTTGAGGTTTAGCATCTCAACTGAAAGATAGCACTTCTGACAATGCAGCACCATCTACGTCTGGCATTGAAGTTTCTCCTTCGACTATCTACTCGAGCAGTGGTGGGCTCTATAATCTGGGGTAACTCAAGTACAAAGACGCGGGTTCATTAAGCACAGCTAGCACTCATTTGTCAGAGGCAAGTCTCCAAGTAAAAAATAAAAAAGCAAATTATTATTTAAATGGGGAGAGATTACAAAATGCTGAGGCACAGAGGGATCTGGGGGTCCTTGTACATGAATCACAAAAAGTTAGCATGCAGGTACAGCAAGTAATTAGGAAGGCAAATGGAGTGTTGGCCTTTATTGCAAAGGGAATGGAGTATAAAAATAGGGAAGTCCTTTTACAACTGTACAGGGCGTTGGTGAGACCACACCTCGAGTACTGCATACAGTTTTGGTCTCCTTATTTAAGGAAGGATATACTTGCATTGGAGGCAGTTCAGAGAAGGTTCACAAGGTTGATTCCGGAGACGAAGGGGTTGTCTTATGAAGAAAGGTTGAGCAGGTTGGGCCTATACTCATTGGAGTTTAGAAGAATGAGAGGGGATCTTATTGAAACATATAAGATTCTGAAGGGGCTTGACAGGGTAGATGCTGAGAGGATGTTTCCCCTCGTGGGGGAATCTAGAACTCGGGGGCATCATTTCAGAATAAGGGGGCACCCTTTTAAATCGGAAATGAGGAGGAATTTCTTCTCTCAGGGGGTCGTGAATCTTTGGAATTCTCTTCCCCAGAGAGCTGTGGAGGCTGGGTTATTGAATATATTTAAGGTGGAGATAGACAGATTTTTGAATGATAAGGCAGTCAAGGGTTATGGGGAGCGGGCAGGGAAGTGGAGTTGAGGCCAAGATCAGACCAGCTATGATCTTATTGAATGGCGGAGCAGGCTCGAGGGGCCAAATGACCTACTCCTGCTCCTACGTCTTATGTTCTTATGTTCTAAGTTGTGTCTGGTGAATTTAATAGAGTTTTTTGAGGAAATAATGGAATGTATTGATAAAGGAAATGCAATAGATGTTGTATATATAGATTTTCAGAAGGCACCTTAATGAGGTGCTGTAGGATTTGGACCCATTCTGCCTGTGGGTGGCATCTCTACCCACAACGTGTGGCACATCATCTTGTCTTGGGGGAGATACACAACAACAACTTGTATTTATATAGCGCCTTTAACATAGTAAAACGTTCCAGGGTGCTTCACAGGAGCGTTATCAAACAAAATTTGACACTGACCTACATAAGGAGATATTAGAGCAGGTGACCAAAAGCTTGGTCAACGAGGTAGGTATTAAGGAGCGTCTTAAAGGAGGAAAGAGAGGTAGAGAGGCAGAAAGGTTTAGGGAGAGAATTCCAGAGCTTAGGGCCTAGGCAGCTGAAGGCATGGCCGCCAATGGAGGAGGGATTAAAATCAGGGATGTTCAAGAGGCCAGAATTGGAGGAGCGCAGAGATCTCGGAGGGTTGCGGGACTGGAGTTGATTACAGAGATAGATATCCCTTGAAGCTGTTGATTGCACTGCTATAAGAATTCCAAAGCGTGGTTTTCAACTGTGAAAAGCACTGATCTAGATGAACAATCCCAATCGGAAGCTGAGATTCCTAGTTAGCTGACGCGTTGAAGAGCGCTAATCATCAAATTCAGGCTCACAGCAATGCGCCATCTGGCACATGCATATAAAACTTCAGACAGTACAGTATATTTTGTGTGATTGATTGTCAGGTTTAAAACCTTGGGGTAGGAAAGCAGAATTACTGTTGTTCAGTGTGATTCATGTGTGTTGAATAAAAATTCGTCTCTCTAATTGGAATATGCTGGGTGTATAGAGAGGTTTGTTGCGGATTAGGTACGCATCAGTTATAGAGTGGGTGTGTCGTTGGTACATATTTGAACATGTGGTTGGTTTTGTTGTGCGCAGAAAGGGTTTGCTTGGCTTGCACTGGATGTGTATTGGGTGAACGTGTGTGTGTGTGTTGGGTGATGGTGTGTGTGTGTGTGTTGGATGAAGGTGTGTGTGTGTGTTGGGTGATGGTGTGTGTGTGTGTGTTGGGTGAAGGTGTGTGTGTGTGTTGGGTGAAGGTGTGTGTGTGTGTTGGGTGAAGGTGTGTGTATGTTGGATGAAGGTGTGTGTGTGTGTGTTGGGTGAAGGTGTGAGTGTGTGTTGGGTGAAGGTGTGTGTGTGTGTTGAGTGAAGGTGTGTGTGTTTTGGGTGAAGGTGTGTGTGTGTGTTGGGTGAAGATGTGTGTGTGTGTTGGGTGAAGGTGTGTGTGTGTTGAGTGAATGTGTGTGTGTGTGTGTTGGGTGAAGGTGTGTGTGTTGGGTGAAGGTGTGTTTGTGTTGGGTGAAGGTGTGTGTGTTGGGTGAAGGTGTGTTTGTGTTGGGTGAAGGTGTGTGTGTGTGTGTTGGGTGAAGGTGTGTGTGTGTTGGGTGAAGGTGTGTGTGTGTTGGGTGAAGGTGTGTGTGTGTGTTGGGTGAAGGTGTGTGTGTTGAGTGAAGGTGTGTGTGTGTGTTGAGTGAAGGTGTGTGTGTGTGTTGGGTGAAGGTGTGTGTGTGTGTTGGGTGAAGGTGTGTGTGTGTGTTGGGTGAAGATGTGTGTGTGTGTTGGGTGAAGGTGTGTGTGTGTGTTGAGTGAAAGTGTGTGTGTGTTGAGTGAAGGTGTGTGTGTGTTGGGTGAAGGTGTGTGTGTTGAGTGAAGGTGTGTGTGTGTGTTGGGTGAAGGTATGTGTGTTGAGTGAAGGTGTGTGTGTGTGTGTTGGGTGAAGGTGTGTGTGTTGAGTGAAGGTGTGTGTGTGTGTTGGGTGAAGGTGTGTGTGTGTGTTGGGTGAAGGTCTGTGTGTGTGTTGGGTGAAGGTGTGTGTGTGTGTTGAGTGAAGGTGTGTGTGTGTGTTGGGTGAAGGTGTGTGTGTGTTGGGTGAAGATGTGTGTGTGTGTTGGGTGAAGGTGTGTGTGTGTGTTGGGTGAAGGTGTGTGTGTGTGTTGGGTGAAGGTGTTTGTGTGTTGGGTGAAGGTGTGTGTGTGTTGGGTGAAGATGTGTGTGTGTGTTGGGTGAAGGTGTGTGTGTGTGTTGGGTGAAGGTGTGTGTGTGTGTTGGGTGAAGGTGTGTGTGTGTGTTGGGTGAAGGTGTGTGTGTGTGTTGAGTGAAGGTGTTTGTGTGTTGGGTGAAGGTGTGTGTGTGTGTTGGGTGAAGGTGTGTGTGTGTGTTGGGTGAAGGTGTGCGTGTGTGTTGGGTGAAGGTGTGTGTGTGTTGGGTGAAGGTGTGTGTGTGTGTTGGGTGAAGGTGTGTGTGTGTGTGTTGGGTGAAGGTGTGTGTGTGTTGGGTGAAGGTGTGTGTGTGTTGGGTGAAGGTGTGTGTGTGTGTTGAGTGAAGGTTTGTGTGTGTTGGGTGAAGGTGTGTGTGTGTGTTGGGTGAAGGTGTGTGTGTGTGTGTTGGGTGAAGGTG
This sequence comes from Squalus acanthias, assembly GCA_030390025.1. Classification (NCBI taxonomy): domain Eukaryota; kingdom Metazoa; phylum Chordata; class Chondrichthyes; order Squaliformes; family Squalidae; genus Squalus; species Squalus acanthias. The sequence continues at coordinate 12,336,754 of CM059450.1, forward strand.
TGTGTGTGTTGGGTGAAGGTGTGTGTGTGTGTTGGGAGAAGGTGTGTGTGTGTGTTGGGTGAAGGTGTGTGTGTGTGTTGAGTGAAGGTTTGTGTGTGTTGGGTGAAGGTTTGTGTGTGTTGGGTGAAGGTGTGTGTGTGTGTTGGGTGAAGGTGTGTGTGTGTGTTGGGTGAAGGTGTGTGTGTGTGTGTTGGGTGAAGGTGTGTGTGTGTTGGGTGAAGGTGTGTGTGTGTGTTGGGTGAAGGTGTGTGTGTGTTGGGTGAAGGTGTGTGTGTGTGTTGGGTGAAGGTGTGTGTGTGTTGGGTGAAGGTGTTTGTGTGTGTTGGGTGAAGGTGTGTGTGTGTTGGGTGAAGGTGTGTGTGAGTGTGGAAGAGCATCAAGGGCGACATTCACAATGGAATTGGCACTTGCTCCAAGTCATGGCTGGGAGTTTGTGTACGGCTATTGGCCTTAAAAGCAAAGAAAGACTTGCATTGATATTTTGCCCTTCAGATTCTCAGGACGTCCTAAACCGCTTTACAGCCAATAAAATATTTTTGAAGTGTAGTCACTGTTGTAATGGTAGGAGTGCCGCAGCCAGTTTTTGCACAGCAAGGTCCCAAAATCAGCAATGATATAATGACCAATAATTTTGTTTTAGTGATGTTGGTTGAGGAATAAATATTGGCCAAGACACTGGGGAGAACTCCCCTGCTCTTCAAAATAGTTCTCTGGGATCTTTTACGCCCACCTGAGAGAGCAGACGGGTTTAATGTCTCATCCGAAAGACGGCACCTCCGACAGTGCAGCACTCCCTCAGCACTGCACTGGGAGTGTCAGCCGAGATTTTGTGCTCAAATCTCTGGAGTGGGACTTGAACCCACAACCTTCTGACTCAGAGGTGCGAGTGCTACCCACTGGTCTACGGCTGACACCTACATGAGAGTCAGTGGGCGTTCTCAGCTGGTAATTTTGATCGCAGCTTGGTCAGGAGCCGAACCAATGTAGCATAAGTTGGAATCTCTGGGAGGACATATTCCTTTGGGATCATCCTCACTGCTACAATTCCCAAACCTCTGCACATGGCTTGAAGACAGTTTGCATAAGCAAATTGAGCCTCCCATGAACCGATCCTCTGTCTTTACTCCCAGCTTTCACCCTCCGTAAACTTCAGATCATCCCAAACTTTGCCGACTGTATCCTAACTCGCAGCAAGTCCCGTTCGCCCATCACCCCTGTGCTCGCCGACCTGCATTGGCTCCTAGTCCAGCAATGCCTCGATTTCAAAATTCTCATCCTTGTTTTCAATTCCCTCCATGGCCTCGCCCCTCCCGATCTCTGTAACCTCCTCCAGCCCCACAACCCCCCGAGATCTCTGCGCTCCTCTAATTCTGCCCTCTTGCACATCCCCGATTTTCATCGCTCCACCTTTGGCGGCCGTGTCTTCAGCTGTCTGGGGTCCTAAGCTCTGGAATTCCCTCCCTAAACCTTTCCGCCTCTCTACCTCTCTCTCCTCCTTTAAGACGCTCCTTAAAACCTACCTCTTTGCCGCCCTAATATCTCCTTATGCGGCTTGTGTCAAATTGTGTTTGATAACGCTCCTGTGAAGCACCTTGGGACGTTTTACTATGTTAAAGGCGCTATATAAATACAAATTGTTGTTGTTGTTGAGTTAGCATAGCTCAGGCCTAACAATTAACCCTGGTTATAGCGAATGAATTGCTGGACAATATGTTTGATGCACCCTACATGGGCAATTCTCGATGGTGGGCCATGCTTGCAGTATGTAAGTTAACATCATTTATTAATTTGCCAGGAATCAATCAAAAAGCACTTCACTGTCTCAGGAGCAATCTCTTGCAAACTATTTTCCAAATTCTTTCAATGGGGATGTGCACTTCGTTTTCACTTCTGATCCCCAGCTACCGCTCCACCGCACACCCTCTGCCCCCCAACCCACTTTGCAACAGAGTAAGATCTGATCCACTGTGAGCGACACCTCAGGGAGACTCTGCTAGTTCTTTAAAGAAAATTCCACTTACATATAATTACTTAGAATGCACAGCACAGAATCAGGCCATTAGGCCCAACTTACCTCGATTTCAAAATTCTCATCCTTGTTTTCAAATCCCTCCATGGCCTCGCCTCCCTCCCTATCTCTGTAATCACCTTCAGCCCCACAACCCCCCCGAGATATCTGCGTTCCTCTAATTCTGCCCTCTTGAGCATCCCTGATTATAATCGCTCAACCTTTGGTGGCTGTGCCTTCTGTTGCCTGGGCCCTAAGCTCTGGAATTCCCTGCCTAAACCTCTCCGCCTCGCTACCTCTTTCCTCCTTTAAGACGCTCCTTAACACCTACCTCTTTGACCAAGCTTTTGGTCACCTACCCTAATTTCTCCTTATGTGGCTCGGTGTCAAAATTTTTGTCTTAAAATACTCCTGCGCATCGCCTTGGGACATTTTACTACGTTAAAGGCGCTATATAAATACAAGTTGTTGTTGTTGTTGTTGTCTTGGGTGGGGTGTCGATATATTGGGCTGGATTTTCAATGACCCGTGGAGTCGGGTTTGGAGGCGTGTGGGGGATTAAATTTGCGGGGTCGGGGTTTCCGACCCTATCCCGACTCCATCCCGCCTCCACGCAATTTTGACATAATCAGTCGCGGGGTTCCCGATTCCGTCCCGCCTTCAAGAGGCGGGAGAGGCCATTAAAGTCCTTAACAAACTCTAAATTGGCTCTTTAATGCCATTTTGAAACGCTGTAGCTAGTTTAACCCTCTTCTGACGTGAAGCACGCCTGGTGTGAAACACTCCAGTGAAACCTGGCGGGAGCACAAGTGGACAGCTGACTATCGGCTGCAAGTCGACTATTACAACGGAGATGTGATGAAGGTGGTAGTAGTATTAGGTCTGAACATTGCCTCTGATGCTGCTGCATTGAATGCCTGGGAGGACTTACTTGGCAAAAAAACTTCTCTCTCTCTCTTTCCCCCTCCCCCCCCTTTTGCATCCAGGTCCACTCACATCAAAAGCCAGGCAAGTCCTCTCTCACCAACAGTCTCTGAGACTAGGCAGTCAGTAATGATGACATCATCAGAGGCGACTTTCAGACTGAAAACACTAATTAGTTCATGGGTTCCCACATGCTCCAACTCAATTGCCCAATTAAGTGAAAATTGCATCAGGCATCCACATTAATCTGGAGTCGGGGGGGAAACACGAAATGCGGATTACACAACCCCAACCCGACCCCAAGACAAAATCCAGCCCATTGTGATGCACAAGGCGTGGCAGTTGTGTGGGACAGGCTGGATGGAGGAGTGGGTCTTCTCCTGCCTGTCATTTTTCGTATGTTCGTATGCTCCACTCGAGCCTCCTCCCGCCTCTCTTCATCTCAGCCTATCAGCATAACCTTCTATTCCTTTCTCCCTTATGTGTTTATCTAGCTTCCCTATTCTGCTGAAGGTTTAGAGTAACGTATTTTGGGCTACAATTCAGCAGACACTGAAAGCCCTCAGTACATTGATCAAGTGGCCATTCTTCAAGCTTGAGGCAGCACAGTGAGTACCTATGGCTACAATTACCATGGCGCGCATCAATGTGAAACCCAATATTAGCCTCACCTGACATTGACACAGGCACACTAGATATTCTTCAGGGGCAGAAATCCTGGCTGATTTACCACTCCCTAGACCAGGAGTGATGAGGCCAATTGTTGCCTCCCAATTGCTGAGATCCGTTAACTCAGTCCACAATGCTGGAGCCTGCTGCTCTATACATAAGAACATAAGAAATAGGAGCAGGAATAGGCCACTTGGCCCCTCGAGCCTGCTCCGCCATTCAATAAGATCATGGCTGATCTTGAGCTCAAAGCCACTTCCCTGCCCGCTCCCCATAACCCTTCACTCCTTTATCTTGCAAAAATCAGTCTATCTCCACCTTAAATGTATTTAATGACCCAGCCTCCACACCTCTCTGGGGCAGAGAATTCCACAGATTTATGACCCTCTGAGAGAAGAAATTCCTCCTCATCTCAGTTCTAAAAGGGCGACCCTTTATTCTGAAACTATGCCCCCGAGTTCTAGATTTCCCCACGAGGGGAAACATCCTCTCTGCATCTACCTTGTCGAGCCCCCTCGGTATCTTACATGTTTCAATAAGATCACCTCTCATTCTTCAACAACAACTTGCATTTATCTAGCGCCTTTCGTAGTAACACGCGCCAAGGCCCTTCGCAGGAGCATTATCAGACACCGAGCCGCAGAAGGAGATATTAGGACCTGGTCACCAGTCCAAGGAGCGTCTTAAAGGAGGAGAGAGAGGTAGAGAGGTGAAGAGGTTTAGAGAGGGATTCCAGAATTTGCTGCTATTCCCTTGGTGCCTTGTCCTGACCACAATATCGAATTGAAACTTGCGGTTTAAAATGTTCCACTTGCTGATTGTGATAATTGCTTGAAGCAAATAGCTCATAATGCTTGGGTATTAGTGCGAATTGTTATAAGCCTGTGGGCTTTATTATCCTTGAGTATGATGAAATACTTGATGGGCTTAAAGTCCTTTCAACAGTTAAGGATTTCAAAAATAACAATGTGGATTGTGTTTTATTCTATACTTAAAGGCATCTTAACAATACGAACATGGTGCCACTTAACATAATGTTTTATATACATTTATGGGCACATCACGTTTTGTATGCATATATTAAGGAAATTAGGAAGACGAAAGAGAATGTCCCAGAATATTCTGGAAACTAAAAGTGCTGGACATGGCCGGGGGAAGGTGTGAGGAATGTCTCTTTATTGGGGACCCAGCGGCACATTCCATTTTTCTTTTAACATCTTCAATATTCTATCGCTCCCCTTCCCCTCAAAAGAGTTGTCTCCCTCACTTGGGCATGTTTCCACAGATGGCAATTGCCCTCTAGCACATTGCCAATGGCAAATTATTCATATGTGAACCAAGACAGTGAATTATAGCAAATAATCCAACTGTGCAGAATGTCACAGACAAGCCTGATCTTAACCTCACCTGACATCAACACATACACAAACACACATGCACAAATACACACACGCACAAGTAAGGAGTGTGATGGAATACTCTCCACTTGCCTGGATGAGTGCAGCTCCAACAACACTCAAGAAGCTCGACACCAACCAGGACAAAGCAGCGCGCTTGATTGGCACCCCATCCACCACCTGAAACATTCACTCCCTCCACCACCGGCGCACCGTGGCTGCAGTGTGTACCATCTATTGAGGGAGTGCAACGAAGGTTCACTAGATTGATTCCTGGGATGTCCAGGCTGACATATCAAGAAAGACTGGATCAACTGAACTTGTATCCTCTGGAGTTCAGAAGAATGAGGGGGGATCCTATAGAGACGTTTAAAATCCTGACTGGTTTAGACAAATTAGATGAGGGCAGAATGTTTCCAATGTTAGGGAAAACTAAAACCAGGGGTCACAGTCTAAGGATAAAGGGGAAGCCATTTAAGACTGAGATGAGGAGGAATTTCTTCACCCAGAGAGTGGTGAATCTGTAGAATTCTCTACCACAGAAGGTTGTTGAGGCCAGTTCGCTAAATATATTCAAAAGGGAGTTAGATATAATACTCACAACTAGGGGGATCAAGGGGTATGGCGAGAAAGCAGGAATGGGGTACTGAGGTAGCATGTTCAGCCATGAATGCATTAAATGGCGGTGCAGGCTCGAAGGACCGAATGATCTACTCCTGCACCTATTTTCTATGTTTCTATGTTTCTATCTACAAGATGCACTGCAGCAACTCGCCAAGGCTTCTTCGGCAGCCCCTCCCAAACCCGCGACCTCTTCCACCTAGAAGGACAAGGGCAGCAGGCGCATGGGAACACCACCACCTCCAAGTTCCCCTCCAAGTCACACTCTATCCTGACTTAGAAGTATATCGCCGATCCTTCATCGTCGCTGGGTCAAAATCCTGGAACTCCCTCCCTAACAGCACTGTGGGAGTAGCATCACCACACGGACTGCAGCGGTTCAAGAAGGCGGCTCACCACCACCTTCTCAAGGGCAATGAGGGATGGGCAATAAATGCTGGCCTTGCCAGTGACGCCCACATCCCATAAACGAATTAAAATAAAACAAACATGCGCAGAAACACATGCAGAAACACACAAACACACACACACAAATGCACACAAACACACACGCACAAACACACACACATGCACGCACAAATGCACACAAACACACACACACACGCAAGCACAAATACACCCACAAGCACACACATGCACATGCCCTCACACGCGCACACATGCACGCACACACGTGCACACACACACGCACACGCAAATACGCATGCGCACACACACACACACATACACACACACGTGCAGACATGCACACACGTGCACAGACACGCTCAAGCACGCACGCACACACACGTGCATTGTTGGAGGTGCTGTCCTTCGGATGAGCTGTTAAAATGAGACCCGTTTGCCTTCATAGCAACAGTCAATGCACTTGAGGAAAAAGCAATTCATTGGACAGGAGGGTGTTTCTGAGAGACATGATAAGGCACTGTATGAATGCATGGAGTTACTTGTTTGCAAAGTAAAAGGAGAAAAATAAATTGATAGCTGACCACGTTTCAGTGAGATATAAAAAGCAGAACGTCAATACCCCAGAAGATTGGGGGAGGAAATTAAGAGATAGAGGAATTTCAAACACACCTATTAACATGTCTGTTACTATATTGAGCTGGAAGGTGTGCAACTACTTCCACAGCCTCATTCGCAGAGAAAAGGGGCACAAACGCTGCCGTGCATTGTAATCTGGGCTCTCTTTTTCTTCGGCAGTCCCTCGGAACCGAGGATGACTTGCTTCCACACTAAAAACAAGTTCTCAGGTGACTGATGAGTCCAATGCGGGACCTACAGTCTCTGTCACAGGTGGGGCAGACGGTGGTTGAAGGGGCGGGTGGGTGGGGTGCTTGGGTTGACGTGCGCTCCTTCCGCTGCTTGCGCTTGGCTTCCGCCGAAGAGACTCGAGGTGTTTGGTGCCTTCCCCAGATGCTTCTCCTCCACTTTGTGCGGTCTTGGGCCAGGGATTCCCAGGTGTCGGTGGGGATGTTGCACTTTTTCAAGGAGGCTTTGAGGGTGTCCTTGAAGCGTTTCCTCTGCCCACCTGGGGCTCTCTTGCCGTGTCGGAGCTCCGAGTAGAGAGCTTGTTTCGGGAGTCTCGTATCGGGCACTGGAGAGGTACCACCAACGCTGCCTCCGCAAGATCCTGCAAATCCACTGGCAGGATAGGCGCACCAACGTCAGTGTTCTCGCTCAGGCCAACATCCCCAGCATCGAAGCTTTGACCACGCTCGATCAGCTCCGATGGACGGGTCACATCGTCCGCATGCCCGATACGAGACTCCCTGGGCTCTCAGAAGGTGCATTAATATCTATCAGGCCTCACATGAGCTTTAGTTCGTACAATGGGACTCACATGGCACCTGTCTTTGCCATATTTGCGCCAGGAATTTCCTCAGGCTGCCGAAACTACGGTAGAAGATCGATGGAAACTCGGATAAACCCCATAATCAAGGTTCCTGTTGAAGCTACGGCGATCGATCGGGAGAATTCCCTGCCCCCTTAAGGGAATGCCGACGTTGGTCCCCCAATCTTGAAAGTCCTATTGCGCAAACTAAAGTTCAAAGTTCAGCACAGGTAGGGCAGATTTCGGATTGGAGGGACCGATTTTTGAGTCGAGCTGTCCGGAAATTTCTAAAATGCAAATCAGACGATCAGTAACGCTGAAAATGGCATTTCTTGTGAATTGAAATCTGCTGCATTGCTGACCCCTTAACAAATGCTGGCGGATATACTAAATAGAAGATCCAGCACATTCAAGCTGTGCAAATATTGTTCTGGGAACAGGGAAGTGTTGAGGTGATCCCGAAATGAGCTTCTGACCATATATATGCGCCATCACTAAGACCGCCTATTTCCACCTCTGGAACATCGTCCGACTCCGCCCCTGCCTCAGCTCATCTGCTGCTGAAACCCTCTAGACTTGACTATTCCAACGCACTCCTGGCCGGCCTCCCACGTTCTGCCCACTGTAAACTTGAGGTCATCCAAAACTCAGCTGCCCGTGTCCTAACTCGCACCAAGTCCCGTTCGCCCATCTCCCCTGTGCTCGCTGACCTACACTGGCTCCCGGTTAAGCAACGTCTCGATTTCAAAATTCTCATCCTTGTTTACAAATCCCTCCATGGCCTCGCCCCCTCCCTATCTCTGTAATCTCCTGCAGCCCCACAACCCTCTGAGATATCTGCGCTCCTCTAATTCTGGCCTTTTGAGCTTCCCTGATCTGAATCGCTCCACCATTGGTGGCCGTGCCTTCAGCTGCCGAGGCCCTAATATTTGGAATTTCCTCCCTAAACCTCTCCGCCTCGTGACCTCTCTTTCCTCCATTAAGACGGTGGCATAGTGGTTAGCACTGGTACCTCACAGCGCCAGGGACCCGGGTTCGAATCTGGCCTCGGGTGACTGTCTGTGTGGAGTTTGCACATTCTCCCCGTGTCTGCGTGGGTTTCCTCCGGGAGCTCCGGTTTCCTCCCACAGTCCAAAAATGTGCGGGTTAGGTTGATTTGGCTATGATAAATTGACCCTTAGTGTTAGGGGGGGATTAAATATGTGGGGTTACGGGGATAGGATGGGATATGTTAGGGGGAATTAAATACGTGGGGTTACGGGGATAGGGTGGGATATGTGTCGGTGCAGGCTCGATGGGGATTCTGTGTGAGAAAGCAGGGACAGGGTACTGGATTTGGATGATCAGCCATGATCGTATTGAATGGTGGAGCAGGCTCGACGGGCCAAATGGCCTACTCCTAGTTTCTATGTTTAAAACCTACCTCTTTGATCAAGCTTTTGGTCATCTGCCCTAATATCTCCTTATGTGGCTCGGTGTCAAATTTTGTTTGCTAATCGCTCCTGTGAAGCGCCTTGGGACGTTTTACTACATTAAAGGCGCTCTATAAATACAAGTTGTTGTTGTTGATCCGAGACAGTAGCCAACTCTTTCAAAGTATTCTTGAGAAGCAAACAAACGGCTCCTTGGCAGATGTGGAAATGTCAGAGAACGGGGCTTATTGAACAGCCCATGAAGCAGCTTCCCCAGAAAACCACAAAGACCCCGCCAACTACCGTTGGGTTTAAGAAGCCGGTTAGTGATGTAGTGCCAGCAGCCTTGATGTTTGAGAGCTGTGCAATGCTTTTGTCTTCAGCCTCCTCACTCCGTTGGCACGGTGACATGCGTTGGAAGAATTGGCAGTGGATGGGAACTATGGGCAATGCTGAAGGAAGGCAATGTGCCCACAGAGTGTAATTAGGCAAGAGATAAAAAGAGTCTTTTCCCTCCGTTGTTGACATCAAGGTTTCAGTTGACTGCAGCTCATACTCTCTCCTCCCCTCCCTCCTCAGACTCCTGCTGTCTCATTGCCTCCGGCTTGTGGTGGGATCCAATTATTGAGACTTGAGAAATAGTTTCAGTCCAGAACTACATATACTGATAGCAAGTTCAATGGTGTGTAGCTTTTGTGAGAAGTAGCTTGCTCAACGATGAAGTATTATGTCCTGGCACATTATACGGGAGCATTTATTTGCTTCAAGTTGCCACGCTCTGCTGCTATCAGCGGGGGTTGGGGGGGGGGGGGGGGGGGGGTGGATCACGTAACCCTGTGGCAATGGCCTGGAGTTTCCGTATGATTTCCATCCAGATAACAGCTGAGTCTGGCGGCATCAAATCAAAAGATCGCGGACTTTCAAGCGGGAGTGAGCTTTGCCCGTGACTACTTTACGCTGGACTATCTTTTACGCTAGCTCAACAGTCCCCTCGCCCGACCCAGTCCCCGCCCACTAAACTGGCCGTGCCCCCAATTCGGAAAGGCCAGATTCTGCCAACTGCGCTCACCCGGGCGCTGTTCATAAGAAACACAAACAGGAGCAGGAGTCGGCCAATCGGCCCCTCGAGCCTGCTCCGCCATTCAATAAGATCATGGCTGATCCAATCTTGTCCTCAACACCACTTTCCTGCTCTCTCCCCATACCCCTTGACTCCCCTGTAGTTGAAATGCCTGTCAATCTCCGCCTTGAATATATTCACTGACTCCGCCTCCACAGCTCTCTGGGGTAGAGAATTCCAAAGATTCACCACCCTCTGAGAGAAGAAATTCCTCCTCATCTCCATCTTAAATGGGCGACCCCTTATTCTGAAACTATGTCCCCGAGTTCTAGATTCCCCCACGAGGGGAAACATCCTCTCAGCATCCACCCTGTCAATCCCCCTCAGAATCTTATATGTTTCAATAAGATCACCTCTCATTCTTCTAAACTCCAATGAGTATAGGCCCAACCTGCTCAACCTTTCGTCATACGTCAACCCCTTCATCCCAGGAATCAACCTCGTGAACCTTCTCTGCACTGCCTCTAATGCAAGTATATTCTTCCTTAAATATGGAGACCAAAACTGTACGCAGTACTCCAGGTGCGGTCTCACCAGCGCCCTGTAAAGTTGCATCAAAACTTCCCTACTTTTATACTCCATACCCCTTGCAATAAAGGCCAACATTCCATTAGCCTTCCTAATGACATTGTGCCCAGAATCTCGGGAGTACGGGCACCCGTGGTCACATAAATCCAACATCAATCACCTGACCAGCAGCGACCGGCCATCAATTGAAGCCACCGACCAGATCTGTCCTGTTGCTGCAGCAATTAGTTTATAAAGTAAGACCGAGAGCATTAAATCAGTCAATTGATCTAGCCTTCTGCCATCTAAATATCAATTAGTCAAATGAAGACCAGTGATGCTGGAGGAGGCCCCATTGGACCTGTTCCAGTCATGAATCGATTACGTTCGTTGATTGCACTGATTCATTAGAGCTTCTACCTTTGGGCTGATGCCAATGTGTTTGTGAGGAAACGTCAGTGCAACGTCACCGCAAAAAAACTGGCGCAGTGCCCAGCGCATTCTGGGCACATTTTACCGATTGTGTCCCTAGTGCAAATGCCAGGCAATGTGCTCATCTGTGTGTAACATACTCCAGGCAACATGTTACCTTGTGTGTAACACACTCCAGACAATCTGTTACCTTGTGTGTAACATACTCCAGACAATGTGTTACCTTGTGTGTAACACACTCCAGACAATCTGTTACCTTGTATGTAACATACTCCAGACAACGTGTTACCTTGTATGTAACATACTCCAGACAATGTGTTACCTTGTATGTAACATACTCCAGACAATCTGTTACCTTGTATGTAACATACTCCAGACAATGTGTTACCTTGTGTGTAACATACTCCAGGCAACGTGTTATCTTGTATGTAACATACTCCAGACAACGTGTTACCTTGTGTGTAACATACTCCAGGCAATGTGTTACCTTGTATGTAACATACTCCAGGCAACGTGTTACCTTGTGTGTAACATACTCCAGGCAACGTGTTACCTTGTGTGTAACATACTCCAGGCAACATGTTACCTTGTATGTAACATACTCCAGACAACGTGTTACCTTGTGTGTAACATACTCCAGGCAACGTGTTACCTTGTATGTAACATACTCCAGACAATGTGTTACCTTGTGTGTAACATACTCCAGGCAACGTGTTACCTTGTGTGTAACATACTCCAGGCAACATGTTACCTTGTATGTAACATACTCCAGGCAACGTGTTACCTTGTGTGTAACATACTCCAGACAATCTGTTACCTTGTATGTAACATACTCCAGGCAACGTGTTACCTTGTATGTAACGCACTCCAGGCTACATGTTATCCTGGATGTAAAACATTCCAGGCAACTGTGCCACATAAATTGCACGCAGAACCCTGTGTAGAACACATTCTAGGCTAGGTGTTTCCAAGTATATGACTCATTGCAAGCTATGTATTATCCTGTTTCGATCACATTGTAGGCTATTACCCTGTTTATATCACAGTGTAGGCCATGTATTACCCTGTTTATATAAGAACATAAGAACATAAGAAATAGGAGCAGGAGTCGGCCATACAGCCCCTCGAGCCTGCTCCGTCATTCAATCAGATCATGGCTGATCTTCGACCTATCACAGTGTTAATTATGCATTAGAGCTTTAAAGGGATCTTGATGGTGTGGCTCCGTCTTCAAAACGAGTCTGATGGGGGAAAACTGCTCATTCAGCTAACCCCACCTTTAAGAAGATTGTAGTGGTGACTGGGGGGGAATATCCTCAAGGGATGTTTGCTAAATCCCAAGGCTTGATTCTATTTACAAAATGACCTTTGCTATTTTTTTTTTACCCTGTCGGAAAACCCTCTTCGGAATAGATAGCTTCACAGTTTAAAAAACACAAAAGGACCAATTTTCATCTCAGCAACTTTGATAGGTCGCGCTGTGCGAACGAGAGCAGTCTCCACAATCAGTCTGTGCAGGAGCCTGTAATTACTGATAATTACTTGAATCAAAGCCTTCTACTCCATATGAACACGAACCACCCCCACGAATAGACAGTCCAAAGATACCAATTATTGGCCAAGTTTGTTGACACAAACCGAGGTGAGATGGTAAACAGGTGGAACTGTTTGAAATAGAAACACCGACGACTGGCAATTTACTCCGGGACCTGCGGAGAATAACTGTCGCAACCAGATATTTTTAGCTAGGTGCTGCGCCAATCTTGGGATCCTCTGAGAGGCTCCGTGCTTGGCCGTTCACCTCACAGGTTTCAGCTTGACTCAATAGTGGCACTCACAGACAAAAAGACTTGCATTTCTATAGCGCCTTTCACGACCTCAGGACGTCCCAAAAGCGCTTTACAGCCAATGAAGTACCTTTGAAGTGTAGTCACTGTTGTCATGTAGGAAATGCGGCAGACAATTTGCGCACAGCAAGCTCCCACAAACAGCAATGTCATAATGACCGGATAACCTGTTTTTTTTTAGTGATGTTGATTGAGGGATAAATATTGGCCCCAGGACACCAGGGAAAACTCCCCCTGCTCTTCTTCGAAATAGTGCCCTGGGATATTTTATGCCCACCTGAGAGAGCACAGGGCCTCAGTTTAATGCCTCATCCAAAAGACGACACCTCCGACAGTGCAGCACTCCATTAGAGTGTCAGCCTAGATTTTTGTGCTCAAGTCTCCAGAGTGGGACTTGAACCCACAACCTTCTGACTCAGAGGCGAGAGTGCTACCCAATGAGCCACGGCTGACACAGCGCATGTTGTCAAGTCAGAAAATTGTGGAGCAAGACCCACTCCAGGGCATTGAGAACATAATCTCAGAAGCTACTTCAGCCCGGGGAGTCCTTCATTTTCGGAGTTACCGACTTTTGGAAGAGATATTAAAAGGCGAGGCCCTCTCCAACCACTTTCTTGTATCTCTCACCACCCGTATCCCACAGCCTTCTTACAACTCCAGTTCCTTCTGTGTTTTACCCGTACAAAAACCTTCCCCCCACCCATCCCAAATGAATTGCAAATGCACTTTCAAACTGTCAACTACATAGCTTTGGGCTTTCCATTCGCCACAACACTTCTGCAGCCATCGATCTGTTCAACCATTCCCTCACCTCCACCTTTCATGTCCTTATCCCCAGTAAAGCCTTTACTCTCTCCCATCCTGGTCCCAGGTATAGCCTGCATCTTCGCTCTCCTCAGTCCAAGGGACGCAGATTTGAATGTGTATGGTGCTCAACTGGGTTTAGCTGCCCGTGTCCTAACTCGCACCAAGTCCCGTTCGCCCATCTCCCCTGTGCTCGCTGACCTACATTGGCTCCCGGTTAAGCAGTGCCTCAATTTCAAAATTCTCATCCTAGTTTTCAAATCCCTCCATGGCCTCGCCCCTCCCTATCTCTGTAATCTCCTTCAGCCCCACAACCCCCCCGAGATATCTGCGCTCCTCTAATTCTGCCCTCTTGAGGATCCCTGATTATAATCGCTCAACCATTGGCGGCCGTGCCTTCTGTTGCCTGGGCCCTAAGCTCTGGAATTCCCTGCCTAAACCTCTCCGCCTCTCTACCTCTCTTTCCTCCTTTAAGACGCTCGTTAAAACCTACCTCTTTGACCAAGCTTTTGGTCACCTGCCCTAATTTATCCTAAGGTGGCTCGGCGTGAAACTTTTTGTCTTAAAATACTCCTGTGCAGCGCCTTGGGACGTTTTACTACGTTAACGGCGCTATATAAATACAAGTTGTTGTTGTTGTCGCCATTACATAGAAAAATCAGTACCTACAATATGCAGCACAGAAACAGGCCATTCTGGCCAAGTGGTCCATGCCGGTGTTTATGTTCCACCACTCTTCATCTACCCCTACCAGCATAACCTTCTATTCCTTTCTCCCTCAATGTCATCAAGCATTTTCCAACAGTATGTACCATTAACTTCTCGTCACTTGAACTATTTTGCAAAAGATACTGCAGCACTGTACCAGTGGATAGTGGGACCGTTTGTCCCAACTCCACAGTCGGAAACCTTACTCAGTGTTAGTTGAAGGCCAGTTTAAAAACACAAATATAGATTTTGCCAAGGCGGTGTCTGAACAAATGTTGTTTTAATTGTGACATACTGTTCCTTTAAGCAGCACCTTCAAACAAGTTCAATGAAGTGACAGTCATCGCCAAATCTGGCTGGACCACACCAAGCACGATTGGGCACTGCTCTCCTCTGCCACAACTGCTCATGACTCCAGGATCACCCAGAAATGCAGAGATTTCCCATCGCCACCATTCTCCTTAAACCCCTCTCCTCTCCCCTGACCCCCAGGGGCTCTTCTCAGCTCCACATTAAAACCCCAGGCTGCTATTGGTCACCGTTTGGCCTGCTCCCGAATGCTCGCCTCCCCGGATTTTCCTGAGGTCCTCGCCCAGCGTCTCAGCCGGCCAATCTTGCTGCCCTCCCCGTGACCGGCGGGCTGTCTCTGGGGCCGCGGTTGGCGCCCGCAGCTTGCCGATACTATCCTAATGAGGCCAGCTGACAGATTTGCCGCGACGCTGCCGCAGGCCTCATCAGGAACGTGCGTCGCACCGGGATTGTGTCCCGATTCGGGTGTGATCCCGCTTCCAGGCCTTTGACTCCTTTGTCTCTTGTAGATGTTGGGAGGATGTTTTCCCCTGGCTGGGGAGTCTAGAACCAGGGGTCACGGTCTCAGGATAAGGGGTCGGCCATTTAAGACCGAGATGAGGAGGAATTTCTTCACTCAGAGGGCTGTGAATCTTTGGAATTCTCTGCCCCAGAGGGCTGTGGATGCTGAATCTTTGAGTACATTCAAGGCTGAGATCAATAGATTTTTGGACTCTAGGGGAATCAAGCGATATGGGGATAGGGCGGGAAAGTGGAGTTGAGGTAGAAGTTCAGGCATGATATTAAATGGCAGCGCAGGCTCGAAGGGCCGATTAGAAACATAGAAAAATAGGAGCAGGAGTAGGCCATTCGAGCCTGCTCCGCCATTCAATATGATCATGGCTGATCCTCTATCTCAATACCATATTCCCGCTCTCTCCCCATACCCCTTGATGCCTTTTGTGTCTAGAAATCTATCTATCTCCTTCTTAAATATATTCAGTGACTTGGCCTCCACAGCCTTCTGTGGTAGAGAATTACACAGGTTCACCACCCTCTGAGTGAAGAAATTTCTCCTCATCTCAGTCCTAAATGTCCTACCCCGTATCCTGAGACTGTGACCCCTCGTTCTAGACCACCCCCCCCCAGCCAGGGAAACATCCTCCCTGCATCCAGTCTGTCTAGCCCTGTCAGAATTTTATACGGCTTACTCCTGCTCCTATTTCCTATGTTCTTATCTAAGCTATCAGGCCAATTTTAGTCTTCCCTTCCTCCTACGGTCCATGAAAGGAGCCTACGGCACAAATCAAAGCTTTGGTTGCTCAGCTTTAGTTCTGGCAAGAGATCCAAGGTCCAGCGATGAACTGGAATTTCTCTGGGCCCAAACAAAGTATTGCATCTGTCAGGTCTACCAAGAGACAACGCTGCCTGTTTCAGCCGATGGTGCTGTTGCTTATCCGACCCAGTAAGGAAGTGAAAAAGGATTGTATTGACCTCTGTGGACTGATTCCATGTTTATTGTTATAAAAGATCCGCTGGGAATGTCCTCAGGCGTTCTTCCGATCGTCCGCCGTCCCTCCTGCCGAAGTTGGGAAAAATTCCACGGAAATCTCTGGCAGTTCTATTCTCAGTGCCTTGCTGTGTCTCTCCGTAGCTCTAGCCTGTACGCATTGGTCCGATGGTGTGTCAATTTCTGCCTTACAGAAGGGACGGGAGAATATAGCAGGTGTCTGACAAACTCTCCAATGATTGGTATACTGTGATTTGAGCTGCCGTACACCACACACACACACAAGGGCACAAGTTCAACTGTTCAATCTTTATGGCTGAGATTGTGTATGCCAGATGACTATAAAATAGGAAGTCATATTCAGAAAGGGTTCCACTTGCAAAGTTGCAATGCTGCTTTTGTTCAGAAGGACACAGTTCGATAGACCCACATAGTTAGTGTCAGACACGCAGAGGATGACAGACAAGCAGTCAAGCACTGAACTGCAGAAATTCATTGCTTAGATAGAATTGAAGATAGAGGTGTGGGTTAAGTATCAGATATCAAGACAGAGAGATAAAGACAGGCATCTGAATGGACACTGGTGTTCTCCAGAGTAGTGAGAGGATTCTGGGGCTTCCAGGTTTGGCTGAAGTATTAACTGGAACAACCAGAATTAGCTTAGGGATCGAGCTGCTAAAGTGAAAGGGGGCACAGAGCCTAGATTTAAAGGCGTAAATGGAAAAGTGATAATTGAAAATGAGAAGGCCAATAATGGATGGATTGTGAGAAAGGAATAAGAACATAAGAACATAAGACGTAGGAGCAGGAGTAGGTCATTTGGCTCCGCCATTCAATAAGATCATGGCTGATCTTATCTTGGCCTCAACTCCACTTCCCTGCCCGCTCCCCATAACCCTTGACTCCCTTATCGTTCAAAAATCTGTCTATCTCCACCTTGAATATATTCAATGACCCAGCCTCCACAGCTCTCTGGGGAAGAGAATTCCAAAGATTCACGACCCTCTGAGAGAAGAAATTCCTCCTCATTTCCGATTTAAAAGGGTGCCCCCTTATTCTGAAATGATGCCCCCGAGTTCTAGATTCCCCCACGAGGGGAAACATCCTCTCTGCATCTACCCTGTCAAGCCCCTTCAGAATCTTATATGTTTCATAAGGGACAGAGAGGTAATAATGAGAAGATAAACAGGTGGTAGATGGAGAAGGGATGAATGGATAGAGACAGACTCGACCAGTGAGTAGGCACAATACAATAGGTAGAGAACTAGCTAACAAATAGCTGATCTTAAAGGAACTAAACTTTCCTCTTCCCAGTAGGAAAAAACTGGGAGGGCTGGAAATCTAAAATAAAAACAGGAAACTCTGTAAATACACAGCAGCATCTGCAAAGAGAAAAGTCAGGTTAGTTGCTCGGGTAGAGACCCGGAAAAGGGTAGGCAGACCATCTACAAGATGCACTGCAGCAACTCGCCAAGGCTTCTTCGGCAGCACCTCCCAAACCCGTGACCTCTACCACCTAGAAGGACAAGGGCAGCAGGCGCATGGGAAGACCACCACCTCCAAGTTCCCCTCCAAGTCACACACCATCCTGATTTGGAAGTATATCGCCGATCCTTCATTGTCGCTGGGTCAAAATCCTGGAACTCCCTCCCTACCTTCACCACACGGACTGCAGCGGTTCAAGAAGGCGGCTCACCACCACCTTCTCAAGGGAAATTAGGGATGGGCAATAAATGCCGGGCCTTGCCAGCGACGCCCGCATCCCGTGAATGAATAAATAAAAAAAAAGGCAAGTCTCTCGGGGTAAAATAAGAGAGAGGATAACAACAGTTAAAGGTCATAGTTCAGCAGGAGTGCCTGAGCCTTCTGTACATGAGGACCATGTACAGGCCCATAGGGTGTTGTTTGGTACATCACGGTGGTATTACGAAGATAAAGGGCTGGAGTTTCATTGACCCGTGGAGGTGGGTTTGGAGGCATGTGGGTGGTTAAAATTGTGAAAACTGGCGGGCAGGCACAAGCCCGCCTCCATCCCGCCTCCACGCAATTTTCATTAAATCATGTCTGCTGGTCCCGACTCCGTCCCGCCTCTAAGAGGCGTGATAGGCTGCTAAGGCCCTTAACAAGCGCTAAATTGCCTCTATAATGCCATTTTGAAAGGCCGTTGTGATTTTAACCCTTTTTCTATGTGAAGCACGCCTGTTCTGCACCACGAATGTGAAACCTGGCGGGAGCACATTTGGATAGCTGACTATGGCTGGCTGGCATATCTGGGAGTGGTGGTGAATGGGAGACATATCTGGGAGTGGTGGTGGATGGGAGACATATCTGGGAGTGGTGGTGCAAAAATATCTGGGAGCAGACTTAGGGCTGCTGCTGCTCATTTTGCATCCAGGTCCTCTCACAGCAAAGGCCAGGCAGTCTCTGAAGACCTTCAATGCAGCAGCAATAATGACATCATCAGAGGCGACTTTCACACTGAAAACACTAATTGGTTCATGGGTTCCCACATGCTGGAACTCAATTGCCCAATTAGGTGAAAATCGCATCAGTCTCCCACATCCAATTGCAGTCGGGTGGATAACACGAAAAGTGGATGACACGACCCCAGCCCGCCCCAGTATCAAAATCCAGCCCAAAGGGTTTAATAGGTCATGAACAGATTATTTTTTAAATGAACTGGGAAGAGGTGAGAAGTGCTGGATGATGTATAAAGGTCATTTGAGTTCCCCATTCTGCCCTCACGCCAAGGAATTCCATAGTCAACATGGTGCGGAGCCCTTCTTCCTCTGCCTTCTTTCTCCTTGCTTTCCTCTTTGATGTTCCCCATTGCGGTTCCAACCTCTTCTGTCTCCAGCCTTCCCTTGAACCCCTCCCTCTATCTTCTTGCCTCCCCCCCTTCAATCGTTTCATTCAGAGCCACTGATCAGCCTTGTCGGTTTTTCTACTTTCATTAATCTATCATGCTCTGAACTTCCAGCTCTCCATTCTCTTAGGTGCATCCCTGACACTAACCACAAACCTGCAGATGAGGGTAGTGCTTGAGATGTGCAACCGAGAGCTTGTCTACCCTCTAAGGTGGGCATAAAAGATTCCAAGGCACAATTCGAATAAGAGCAGGGGTCCGTCCAAACATTTATCCCTCAAATAACACAACCATAAACCAAATAATCTAGTCATCTGGATGAAGTGTAAATGCCATTGCCATTTACACTTCATCTAGAGTCATCTTTTGTTTCTTAACTTGTCCCATTACCATCTCCTTTTGCCTTTCACCATCATACCTTTTGCCTTTTAATCTCTCCTGCCTTCCAGCCTATCACAGACCTTCCCTTTTGTTCTTTCCACCCCACCCCCCTCTCCTGCCCCTTGCTTAAAAACCTGTTACATCTCCAACTTTTTCCAGTTCTGACGAAGGGTCATCGACCTGAAACGTTAACTCTGTTTCTCTCTCTGCAGATGCTGCCTGACCTGCTGAGTGTTTTCAGCTTTTTCTGTTTTTAAATCTGGTCATCAATCTCACTGCAGTGCACAAATTGGCTGACTTGTTTGCTTACATTACAAATCAATGGAATTAAAATTGGGCGTGTTGTATAATGGACGATCGCTCTGTCAGATCACTGCCTAGGCTATGAAGGTGATTATCTACCCCTTGTTATTGGAAAGAACGGAGTGGGGGTAGCTTAACACTGCATTCACCCTCTGATGCGTCCCACTTGGGAGCGCTTGATGCTAACAATGGTGAGAAGGCGGGAGGGGAACATAGGAACAGGAGTAGGCCATTGAGCCCCTCGATCCTGTTCCGCCATTCAATGAGATCATGGCTGATCTGTGATCTAACTCCAAATACCCGCCTTTGCCCCATATCCCTTAATAACTTTGGTTAACAAAAGATTACAAATCTCAGAATTAAAATTAACAATTGACCTAGCATCAATTGCCGTTTGCGGAAGGGAGTTCCAAACTTCTACCACCCTTTGTGTGTAGAAGTGTTTCCTAATTTCACTCCTGAAAGGTCTGGCTCTAATTTTTAGACTATGCCCCCTAGTCCGAGAATCCCCAATCAGCGGAAATAGTTTCTCTCTATCTACCCTATCTGTTCCCCTTAATATTTTGAAAACATCAATCAGATCACCCCTTAACCTTCTAATTTCCAGGAACTATAACCTTAGTTTGTGTAGTCTCTCCTCGTAACTTAACCTGTAGAACACCCGTAAACATTCACTTAAATAAAGAATGTCGACTAAAGGGGCCTTGAAGGCCAACTATTATCCTCAGTAACCTTTTTAGTTTCAGTTCGAGAGTGCGATGCTTTGTATTAACATCGCTTTTGTGTTTTTTTTTCTCTTATCCTTTCTGTTGACTTTCACATTTTGGGAATATTTGCATTTGAATTGCAAATTTGGTTGAAAGGGTTTGCTGAGTCCAACAATGCGAGACAGCTGAGTGAACAACTGAAGGCACACTCACTGACCCGGGATACATCTGCAACTTTGCTGTTTCATCTGGGTAATTTAATTCAGCGCTGTTTTCCTGTCAGACGAGACTATTCTGATTTAACTCATCAGCATTGCTGAAACATCAACCAAACTGCAAAAGCAAACACAAACAGAATGGAGTTTGGACTTTTGTTTTAACAGGGTCCTAATGGTGACGCTCACTCTATTAAAAAGTAAGAATTTTTTGATGAAGTAACAGGGAGGATTGATGACGGGAATGCAATGGATGTTGTCTACATGGATTTTAGGAAGGCCTTTGCCAAGGTAACACGGTGGCATAGTGGTTAGCACTGTTGCCTCACAGCGCCAGGGACCCGGGTTCGAATCCGGCCCCGGGTGACTGTCTGTGTGGAGTTTGCACATTCTCCCCGTGTCTGCGTGGGTTTCCTCCGGGTGCTCCGGTTTCCTCCCACAGTTCAAAGATGTGTGGGTTAGGTTGATTTGGCTATGATAAATTGACCCTTAGTGTTAGGGGGGATTAAATACATGGGGTTACGGGGATAGGGTGGGATATGAGTCGGTGCAGGCTCGATGGGCTGAAATGGCCTCTATCTGCACTGTGGTGATTCTGTGAAGTGTGAAATGTGCTGGCAGAATGAAGGACAGCTGCCAGCTTCAGGGAGGGAAGAAAAAAAGGGGGCCAAACAAAAGGGTGGATGAAAAAATAAAATATATATATATATATGTGATAGGGGCCATGGTTATGATCTGAAATTGTTGAACTCTATGTTGAGTCCAGAGGGCTATAGTGTGCCTAAACGAAAGATGAGGTGCTGTTCCTGTGGTAAATGGTTGTTTTTCAGATGGGAGGATGGTAGACAGTGGTGTTCCCCAAGGGTCAGTGCTGGGGCCACTGCTTTATGTGATATATATAAATGACCTGGATATTGGAATACAGAGTAGAATTTCTAAATTTGCCGATGACACCAAACTTGGGGGTGTGGCAAACAGTGAGGATGATAGCAATCGACTGCAGCAGGACATAGAAAGGCTAGCAGAATGGGCAGACACGTGGCAGATGGAATTTAATACAGAGAAGTGTGAGGTGATGCATTTTGGTAGAAGGAACAGGGAGAGGCAATATACACTTAATGGCGCAGTTTTAAAGAGTGTGCAGGGACAGAGGGACCTGGGAGTTAATGTGCATAGGTCCCTGAAGGTGACAGGACATATTGAGAGAGTGGTTAGCAAAGCATATGGGATCTTGGGCTCCATAAATAGAGGTATTGAGTACAAAAGTAGAGAAGTTATGCTGAACCTTTATAAAGCGCTGGTTAGGCCACAACTGGAGTATTGCGTCCAGTTCTGGTCACCACACTTTAGAAAGGATGTGAAGGTCCTTGAGAGGGTGCAGAGGAGATTTACCAGAATGGTTCCGGGGATGGGGGATCTTAGCAACGAGGACAGGTTGGAGAAGCTGGATTTGTTTTCATTAGAGCAAAGGAGGTTGAGGGGTGATTTGATGGAGGTGTGCAAGATTATGATGGGTTTGGATAGGCTAGAATGGCTG
Source organism: Squalus acanthias (assembly GCA_030390025.1). Lineage (NCBI taxonomy): Eukaryota > Metazoa > Chordata > Chondrichthyes > Squaliformes > Squalidae > Squalus > Squalus acanthias. Next base: position 12,358,844 of record CM059450.1, read on the forward strand.
AGCCCACTAGTTGATGGTACAAGGACTAGGGGATACAGATTTAAGGTTTTGGTCAAGAGATACTGGGGGGCTGTGAGGAAAATCTTTTTTGCACAGCGAGTGGTGAGGACCTGGAACTCGCTGCCGACAGAAGTGGTGGAAATGGAGACAATCAATGTTTTCAAGGGGAGACTGGATAGGCACTAGAGGGAAATAAACTCGCAGGGCTACAGGGATAGAGCGGGGGAATGGGACTGACTGGATCGCTCCACAGAGAGCCGGCACAGACTCGATGGGCCGAATGGCCTCCTTCTGTGCTGTTATGACTCTATGACTCATATCGAATGCTGCCCTATTTTTTCAGGCACATTTAGGGACAACCCGGCAACCATTTTGAACTGTGCCGGGTGTCATATAGCAACACTGATAATTCATTCAAGAAAATTGATAATAAAAATAAGTTGGAAAGGTAAACCCTGTGTTCAAGGCAGCTTGCTTAAGCAATGGGGGCCTGAAACAGGTGCTAGGCCCTCTATTTACACATGGAAAGGGACTGACACCTTTTTTTTTCAGGATGCCTAATTACCTGCCTTTACCAATATGGTGGGCGGGCCACTTCCGGCGTGCAATGAGCACGCCCGCCCCACCCGCCATATTGGATGGTGATGCGCCCATTTCGCGCCTGAGAAACGGCATGGTGCCATCGCATTTCCTGGCCGCTGTCTCTCATGAAAGTCAGGGATCTAGCATTACCTGAACGTCAAGAAAATAAGAAACATTCGGCCTGTAGGATAGTATAAGCTGGAAACAGCGTTGCTACATGGCCAGAGAGGAGTGTTTGCAAAATTGCCTGAAACATAAAAGGGAGACGCTTTGCTGCCAGCCTGCTTAAATCTGAGGAGAGGGTTACAAGTTAAAAAACTGAAAGAAAAAAACCACAATTAATGCAATTTGCTTACCATAACGGCGGAGGGAAATGAAGTGATCCAAACTTGAACCTGCCAAAGCTTCACCCTGGTACAATGAGATCAAGGTAGACCAGTTTGATCAAGCTCAGGTTGCCAACTCCGGTTGAACATATTCCTGGAGGTTTCATCACGTGGCCTCCAGACTCTAACTGCTCCGCCCAGACAAACAGCTACGAATAAACAAAAGCGTTAAAGGAAAATGGAAAAAAATACGCAATTTTGTTTTACTGACCCCCTATGGTTTTTTCTCCTGGGTCACGAGTAGCAGAGTCCCGGAGATTAATCTTCAATTCCTTGGTTAGGCCTTGACTTGCACTGAAATAATTAGGCCGCAGTCTTATCTAATTATCTGCATTCTCCCCACCAGCAATCAAACCAGTGGAGGACAAAACAGAAACAAAAGCATATAAGATTACATAAGAACATAAGAAATAGGAGCAGGAGTAGGCCATTCGGCCCCTCGAGCCTGCTCCGCCATTCAATAAGATCATGGCTGATCTTTGACCTCAACTCTACCTTCCCGCTTTATCCCCAGATCCCTTGGTTCCCTTAGTATCCAAAAATCTATCGATCTCTGTCTTGAATATACTCAACGACTGAGCCTCCACAGCCCTCTGGGGTAGAGAATTCCAAAGATTCACCGCCCTCTGAGTGAAGAAATTTCTCCTCATCTCAGTCCTAAATGGCCGACCCCTTATCCTGAGACTGTGACCCCTGGTTCTAGACTCTCCAGCCAGGGGAAACATCCTCCCTGCATCTACCCTGTCAAGCCCTGTAAGAATTTTAAATGTTTCAATGAGGTCACCTCTCATTCTTCTAAATTCTAGGGAATATAGGCCTAGTCTACTCAATCTCTCCTTATAGGACAATCCCCCCATCCCAGGAACCAGTCTGGTGAACCTTTGTTGCACTCCCTCTAATGGCAAGTATATCCTTCCTTGGGTAAGGAGAACAAAACTGTACCCAATACTCCAGGTGCGGTCTCACCAAGGCCCTATATAACTGCAGTCAGACTTTTTTACTCTTATACTCCAATCTTTTTGTAATAAAAGCTAACATACCATTTGCTATATTGCAGATATATTGTGGCAATTTAGTGACAGAGATCGAAGTCCAAAAATGTGCAGGTTAGGTTGATTTGGCTATGATAAATTGACCCTTAGTGTTAGGGGGGGATTAAATATGTGGGGTTACGGGGATAGGATGGGATATGTTAGGGGGAATTAAATACGTGGGGTTACGGGGATAGGGTGGGATATGTGTCGTGTCGGTGCAGGCTCGATGGGGATTCTGTGTGAGAAAGTAGGGACAGGGTACTGGATTTGGATGATCAGCCATGATCGTATTGAATGGTGGAGCAGGCTCGACGGGCCGAATGGCCTACTCCTGCTCCGAGTTTCTATGTTTCTATGTTTCTATGAAGGCGGTGCGCAGATATCGAGCAAATATAACTTTCCAGCATGAGAAGTGTCCTTAATCTGGAATTCATTTTCTACAATTAGAATTAATTCAAATCCTTGCGCGCAGAATAAAATTTTGTCTAAAGATAACTGCTTCAATGAAAATGAGAAGTCGCACAACACCAGGTTATAGTCCAACAGATTTATTTAATTTTACAAGCTTTCGGAGCAGTTCGCTCCTTCGTCAGGTAAGTTTAGCAGTGAGAGAATCTCCCAGAATTCACAATTTAAACACAGACAAAATATATTCAAATCTTTCCCACATCAAAGAGCATAGCCAAGACAATGAGATGTGTCCCAGGGGGTCCAACGTGTCAAACCACCTGCTGGCTGCATATCCTGTCAATCTGTGTAGGTTCTTGTGTTAGCCTTTTTAAAAAAAAAAACACCTGGGAAGACCGGCCATGATATCAAGTCACGTTCTGTATCGTGACATGAACCCGATATCGCGATTGAGGCCCTCCTCATGAGTGCAGAACTTGGCTATCAGTTTCTGCTCTATGATTTTGCGCTGTCGTGTATTTCGAAGGCCGCCTTGGAGAACGCTTACCCGCATATCCGAGGCTGAATGCCCCTGGCTGCTGAAGTGTTCCCCGACTGGGAGGCAACCCTCCTGCCTGGCGATTGTTGCGCGGTGTCCGTTCATACGTTGTCTCAGTGTCTGCATGGTCTCGCCGATGTACCATGCTCTGGAGCATCCTTTACTGCAACGTATCAGGTAGACAACGTTGGCCGAGTCACATGAGTATGTACCGTGTACCTGGTGGGTAGTGTCCTCACGTGTGATGATGGTATCTGTGTGAATTCTGGGAGATTCTCTCACTGCTAAACTTACCTGACGAAGGAGCGAACTGCTCCGAAAGCTTGTAAAATTAAATAAATCTGTTGGACTATAACCTGGTGTTGTGCGACTTCTCATTTTTGTCCACCCCAGTCCAACGCCGGCATCTCCACATCATGCTTCAATGAAGCCAAACCTGCTACAGTGCTTTAAATGTTAAAATAACAAAATCAAACCAGAGGTTATTGGGTAGTTTGACAGCTACCTATTTATAAAATCTCTCTCTCAATATACGTTCCGTTATATCTGTGTTTCATTCAGTGAACCGAAGCAGTTTGAGTTAGAGAGTGGAACTGTAACTGGAGTTCTCCATCTTGTAGACCCAAAGCCCCTGTCCCATTCCCATGTTTTCATAAATTGGACACAGTTGGAGAAAAGAAAAGTGTTTTTTTTTGTTGCGGCGTATGAATCAGTTTATCAATCAGCGCGGTTAGATCACGCCATTCTTGAACGGCGCAAGTGAGTTGGCCTTTTTTCAGTAGGCTCCATCTTGCAGCCATCTCAGGAAGACAAGTTAAATCGAATAAATGCTTCTAATCATGCGCAGTAACATCGGAGGTGACCAGCAGGCATGCAATTTGTTACAGGCGCTTCACATCACTGAAGCTGGTAGCTGCACTCATACTCTGGCCTGAATCAATTATAGTTCTTTGGTGACTGCAGAGAGAGAGAGAGCGAGCGCGTGAAGATGGAGGAAGCTCACATCTGGGGTGAAACAGAAGCGCTTATAAACTCCAGTCTAATGCTTTTTATATTTGTTCTCCGGATGTGGGCGTTGTTGACAAGGCCACGTTTGTTGCCCGTCCATAGTTAAACTGAGAAGGTGGTGGTGGGCCTTCTTCCTTGAGCCACTGCAATCCCAGTGGCGATGGTGCTCCCAGGATGGTGTTAGGTCAAGAATTGCAGGATATTGATCCAACAACAATGAAGGTAAAGCAACATATGCCCAAGAGAGGATGGTGCGTGATTTGGAGGGATGGACCTTGAAGGCAATGGCGCTCCCAGGAGATTGTCCCTCTTGTTGACAAAGGTCACAGGGGAAGGCAGGTGCCGTCGAAGTAACCTTGGTGAGTGCATCCTGCAGTTGGTACATACTGCAAGTCCCGTTCGCCCAGCACGCCTGTGCTTGCTGACCTACAATGGCTGTGTTCCCAGAGATTAAGTTCAGCAGTTCTCCATCATTTGAAATGCTCAATTTATCAACTGAGGAGCTCTGCCTGTTCCTTACAAGGCCAACGATGCCATGGGGACCGAGCCAGGGGTAGAGACATGAGTGGGGCATGCCTAGCCCAAGAGTTCCCAGTTTCCCCAGCTCAGAATGAGCCCAGTGCATGATTGGAGGCTGGCATACTGAGAGAGATGAGTTGTACCAGCTTCCAGATGGATGCCAGTGGGGCTCAGGGTGAAGGGGTCCAGGTGAGGACCTGAACGCACAAAGAAAGGAAAAGAAAAATTAAAAATCTGTGTCAGCCTCCTTAAATAGGGGGGCTAAAGGACTGATGGCTGGGGCCTTGTGGGGAGAAGGGTTGGGGTGTTTCGGGACGTCCACCTCCAGATGGTGGGCAGATGGTGGGTTTTCCGGCTGCACGGGGCAGGCAGATGCCGGAGATGCGCTCATAGTGGCGTGGGCACCTCCTGGCCCTGTGCAACTGAGGTGCCCTCCCAACTGACCGGGCGGTGGGGGGTTAACACAGGAGGCCACCACTGGGCACGATCCTGGCGTAACCGCGCCCGACTTGTCTCAAGTACCTCGAGTACCGATGGTAAAAGCTGGCTGTGATGCTTATCGTGAGGAAAATGAACGCATCCAAAGTGTGAAATATGGTCCGCCAGCAACATGGCAGGTACAATAGCAAAAGTCAGACGTCTGTAGATAAGATTTGGGCCATTGGCAGAGAGAAAGCTAATAAAGTGGATTGAGACAAGGACAAGTAGATTAGGCTGATCGGAGGGACAGGTAGACAGATACCAATATCTTGGACAATAATTCTCCAGCCCGTCAAAGGCTGAGCGTTGCTAAACTCAGCAATCTCGAGCACCACCTCGGCAAATTTGCTGTCATGGGATTGACAGCGTTTTGACATGAGAGAAGCAGTTTAGAAATTTCACACTGGGAGCCGGAATCCCATTAACCTTGACCTATCCTTTCCCAGCGTGAGTTCGGCATGATTAAACTGCTGCCCCAAACATTACAGCAATCAAGACTAAAAAAAAAATATATATAATTACAATCCTTTAAACATCTTCAGGGAGAATTCCGTTGTTGCTTTGCATAACAAAATCGTAAAGGGCCTGTTTAAGGTTTTGCTATGTAACACTCAGAGGAAATCTTCTGTGATTAGTAATCCTTTTCCTCAAGATTTTTTACAACCTGCGAATAAAATGGCAGGGTTGCCTGCAATGTTCCCTGTAATTTCTTGGGGGGGCGGCCGCGCAGCTTAAAGAGAACATTGACCGCCTGATCTAGCGCCAACGAATGAGAGTTAACCAGCCACAAAGCGCCTTTAATAGTGATCCTTTCACACTTCTTCACAACCCCAGCAACTTATTTTTCTATGACAGCTTTAACTGGGAAAACATTCCGAGGCGCTTTACGGTAAGGGTGGAAAAATAAATAAATAAGGAAAAGACCACGAGCCACGGAGGGAGATTAGGTTGATGATCCGGACTTTGGTTGGAAACAGGGGTTTTGAGCAGGTGGGGAAGAAGATAGCACCTATCACGACCTCAGGACGTCTGAAAGCGCTTTATAGCCAATGAAGTAAACATAGAAACATAGAACAATAGGAGCAGGAGCAGGCCATTAGGCCCTTCGAGCCTGCTCCGCCATTCAATATGATCATGGCTGATCCTCTATCTCAATACCATATTCCCGCTCTCTCCCCATGCCCCTTGACGCCTTTTGTGTCTAGAAATCTATCTATCTCCTTCTTAAATATATTCAGTGACTTGACCTCCACAGCCTTCTGTGGTAGAGAATTTCACAGGTTCACCACCCTCTGAGTGAAGAAATTGCTCCTCATCTCAGTCCTAAATGACCTACCCCGTATCCTGAGACTGTGACCCCTCGTTCTAGACCCCCCAGCCAGGGGGAAACATCCTCCCTGCATCCAGTCTGTCTAGCCCTGTCAGAATTTTATACGTTGCAATGAGATCCCCTCTCATTCTTCTAAACTCTAGTGAATACAGGCCTAGTCGACCCAATCTCTCCTCATACGACAGTCCTGCCATCCCAGGAATCAGTCTGGTGAACCTTCGCTGCACTCCCTCTATGGCAAGTATATCTTTCTTAGGTCAGGAGACCAAAACTGCACACAGTACTCCAGGTGTGGTCTCACCAAGGCCCTGTATAACTTGTACTGTACTTTTGAAGTGTTGTAAAGCCAATGTGTGCACAGCAAGCTCCCACAAACACTGTGATAATGCCCAGATAATCTGTTTTTGGGCTGTTGGTTGAGGGATAAATATTGGCCAGGATACCGAGGAGAACTTCCCTGCTCTTCTTCGAAATAGTGCCGCGGGATCTTTTACATCCACCCGAGAGGGCAGACGGGGCCTCGGTTTAATGGCTCATCCGAAAGACGGCACCTCCGACAGTGCAGCACTCCCTCAGCACCGCACTGGGAGTGTCAGCCGAGATTATGTGCTCAAGTCTTTGGAGTGGGACTTGAACCCAGAGCCTTCTGACTCAGAGTGCTACCCACTGAGCCACGGCTGACATCTTCTGAAGTGTTATTTCTCCAGCTTTAGAAAAAGAAATTTCTCCTCGATTTTATTCCGTATTTTCTCATAGAAGGTTACTTCCTGCCATGTCCCCCTCAAGCCAAGAAATGTGAGACCTCCCCAGTAAAGTGGTTTTCAAGTCGTGGGTCATAACCCAATACTGGGGTGGATTCCCAAACCACCTTTACAAACTCCATATTGTCTCATGGAGTTAAATGTCAAGAAGTGGGTAGGAGAAAATAAAAATCTGTCTTGTTTGTGTCAATGATAAATTCTTTTTAATTATATATTATGGGTTAATACTTTTATTTGTAAAATGTTGCAAATCTTTACTTATGGTTATGATACACAGATAAGGCGTTGTGGTGCATGGCATTAAAGAAAGAAAGACTTGGATTTATATAGCGCCTTTCATGACCACCGGATGTCTCAAAGCGCTTTGCAGCCAATGAAGTACTTTTGGAGTGTAGTCACTGTTGTAATGTAAACAGCTAATTTGCACACAGCAAGCTCCCACAAACAGCAATGTGATAATGACCAGATAAACTGTTTTTGTTATGTTGATTGAGGGATAAATATTGGCCAGGGCACCGGGGATAACTCCCTTGCTCTTCTTCGAAATAGTGGCCATGGGACCTTTTACATCCACCTGAGAGCGCAGACGGGGCCTCGGTTTAACGTCTCATCGGAAGGATGGCACCTCCGACAGTGCAGCGCTCCTCTGGAGTGTCAGCTGAGGTTTTTGCGCTCAAGTCCCTGGAGTGGGACTATGAACCACACAACCCTTATTGACTTAGAGGCAAGTGTGCTACCCAACTGAGCCACAGCTGACACTAAGTGGTGACTCCCACTTTTGGGTGGAGTCCAAGCTTCCGATGGCTGCGGCAAGACTAAAGCCATCCTGTTTGGTTCTTGCCAGAAGTTCCACAACCTAGCCTCCGACTCCATCCCCTATTCTGGATGCCCCTCAGGCCAAACCTGTCAGAATGCAAAGCTCTGCTCGATCCTACGGTAGCATAGTGGTTATGTTACTGGACTGGTAGCGTGTTTGATTAGGCCCTGGGCTAATAATCCAGTGACATGAGTTCAAATCCCACCACAGCAGCTGGGGAATTTAAATTTAACTAAATAAATCTGGAATTTAAAAGCTAGTGTGAGTAATGGTGAGCATGAAACTACTGGATTGTCGTAAAAACCCAACTGGTTCGCTAATGTCCTTTAGGGAAGGAAATCTGCCGCCCTTACCCGGTCTGGACTATATGTTGACTCCAGACCCACAGCAACATGGTTAACTCTTAACTGCCCTCTGAAGTGGACTAGCAAGCCACTCAGTTGTACAAAACCGCTACGAAAAACAATAACAAGAATAAAACTGGACGGACCACCTAGGCACCGGCTTCGGACACGCCAACGGCACACCCGGCCCAGTCGACCCTGCAAAGTCCTCCTCACTAACATCTGGGGACTTGTGCCAAAATTGGGAGAGCTGTCCCACAGACTAGTCAAGCAACAGCCTGACATAGTCATGCTCACAGCACCGTGGATGCAGTGTGTACCATCTACAAGATGCACTGTAGCAACTCGCCAAGGCTTCTTCGACAGCACCTCCCAAACCCGCGACCTCTTCTACCTAGAAGGACAAGGGCAGCAGGCGCATGGGAACACCACCACCTCCAAGTTCTCCTACAAGTCACACGCTATCCTGAATTGGAAATATATCACCGTTCCATCATCGTCGCTGGGTCAAAATCCTGGAACTCCCTCCCTAACAGCACTGTGGGAGTACCTTCACCACACGGATTGCAGCGGTTCAAGAAGGTGGCTCAAGGGCAATTAGGGATGGGCAATAAATGCTGGCCTTGCCAGTGACGCCCACATCCCAGGAACGAATTTTAAATAACTTCAAAACGAGAACCATCGCAATATCACCTGATTTCATCTCGACCACAACTCCAGCACTGCCGAACCTTTCATCCACACCCTCACCATTTCCAGGCTCAATCCCTCCAATGTTATCCCCGCCAGGCTCCCAGACTATTTTTTTATTAGTTCATGGGATGTGGGCGTCGCTGGCAAGGCCAGCATTTATTGCCCATCCCTAATTGCCCTCGAGAAGGTTGGTGGTGAGCCGCCTTCTTGAACCGCTGCAGTCCCGTGTGGTTCAAGAAGGCGGCTCACCACCGCATCAACTTCTCCAGAACTCTAGCATCTGCATCTTCTCCTGTTCTAAGTCCTTTCCACTCTGCTGTAAGAGCTGCTTAGGGGAAAAGAAGCATCTGGCGTGAACAAGAAAACGAAGCAGCTGGTGGGATGGGGGACTGTCCACTTGAGTTCAGAGAAGATAGTGAGGACAAGAATGTCAATAGAAGGGATAGGGCTTAAACCACCAAAGGTGGTTACTGTTAATTTTGCAGGAGATGTGAAGAAGTGAAAAAGAAACAAGATTGCCATTGACTCCTTGATATGGCATGTATACAGTCAAGATCGAGCAGCAGCACAAGTTCGAGGGGCCAAATGGCCTCTTTCTGTGTTATAATTTCTAAGATTCTAAGTGTTGATTCAGCCACTGAATTGTGAGAGGTCTGGAGGCGAGTAACACCGAGGGCACGCAACTGAAGAATGCAGAATGAAATCATCTGCAAACGCGCAGGTGTGGTTGGATGATATATGCAACAGGTCATTGATAAGAATAAAAGGAATAAGGGCAGAGGGAGCCCGAGTAATGGGAAACCGAGTAATGGGAACACGAGTTGCCCGTCCCTAATTGCCCTTGAGAAGGTCGGGGGTGAGCCGCCTTCTTGAACCGCTGCAGCCCGTGTGGTTCAAGAAGGCGGCTCATCCTCCATCAACAGGAGAAGATGTTTAATCTGGCATCCACTCAAGCGGAACACATCTGTATTGCTGTAACGTGGCATGTTGGTAAGTGGTGAAATGCAGAAGATGTCTCCACCACCATGTCCCCGTGACAGCTGTCCATTTGGCTGCGCTGGGCTGATGAGCTCATTTTCAGTTTGCTGGAGCAACACACGCAAGAGCTAACTTTGAGCAAGTCCATTACTTTGGTCGCGATGATTAATCGCAGTGAAGAACAGCAGCACGTTGACCAAAGCTGACGCAGACAGCTGCCAACAGGAACGTCTCGCCAGCCTTTTTTGCTCTGCGCTCGTCTGATCACCAAAGGCTTAACCAGTTGTGGCAAGCATCTGCCTCTCTCGGTGGAGGACTTAATCCATTTGATTTGCAGATTGAAGCGCGGTTTATAAACTAGTTTGCTCCTGAGATTCTATCCTTGTTTTTAAGACTTACCCCAGGCCAGCTGTCAATCCAGTTTCCAGAATACATAACTCTTCGTTTGACAACCCCTTTGAATTGTGTTAGTCTAATATACTTATAGTGCATTCTGAGGGATCGTAAATGTCTTTAAAACCACTATATGTCATAAGGTATTGATGATACATCATTCATTTTTCTATTATATATGATAGAGTCTTATACTAGAACTGAGGTCTCACCTTATGCCTAAAAACGTTCAATAAGCATTTCTTGCTTGCTGAATATACATGTATTTATTGAAATTGGCCACCATTTTGATCACTTGGCTCGTGTATTTTTTCAAAGTGTCTTCTTATCGAGTTTGGAGTCCATCAAAGTGAGCAAAGACCATTATGGAGCAGGAAGTGTCGTCCTCCACTTAATTTGGAATAATAGTTAACAGTTGCATGGTCCGTGTGATCTCCTGGACTGGTTCCGACCGCCTGAGGGGGGTGGGAGAGGACATTTCCAGAGTTTTCATTTCCCCTTGTTGGCCCTGGGTTTTTCTCTGGGTTTTCGCCTCTCCCAGGAGATTCCAGGGCTGCAGGGGGTTAGGAAGGATCTAGGCACGAGGCTCCAGGCACCCTGAGTGCGGGGCAGGCTTGATGGACCAGCAAGGCTTTGCCTGCACGCCGCTTTCGTATGTTCGTTCGATGGCGTAGAGAATAAAAACAAGATAGGACCGAGCTATACAGACCAGTTCGGCATCAGGTTTAATCTGCGTCTGTCCCGGGATACCTGATCTCAAGCAGGCTGCGCTTTGCGGGGCTACAATTGGACTCAGTGGCCCTTGGCTAGGAGTCGTAAAAGGCAGCCAGGGTTGCCAGTCCTGCTTGCTATCCTGTGACCCAGGAGGGGAAGGGTACATATGGACACTGGATGAGGACAGGATTCGGCTCGGCTGTGATGCCCTATCTGGTCAGAGAGCCTGTTGATACTTGCTGGCAAGGCTCACGAACGAAGAATGGCTTCTTGGGGCAAGGTACTGGATGACCTCCAGACCCGTTAGAACCAATGGAAAAAGACTGGGAGTTGGGGGGAAAATTTCATTTTCTTTTAAAATTTGTTCCTGGGATGTGGGCGTCGCTGGCAAGGCCACCATTTATTGCCCATCCCTAGTTGCCCTTGAGAAGGTGGTGGTGAGCCGCCTTCTTGAACCGCTGCAGTCCGTGCGGTGAAGGTACTCCCACAGTACTGTTAGGGAGGGAGTTCCAGGATTTTGACCCAGCGATGATGAAGGATCGGCGATATACTTGCAAGTCAGGATGGTGTGTGACTTGGAGGGGAACTTGGAGGTGGTGGTGTTCCCATGCGCCTGCTGCCCTTGTCCTTCTAGGTGGTAGAGTTCGCGGATTTGGGAGGTGCTGCCGAAGGAGCCTTGGTGAGTTGCTGCAGTGCATCTTGTAGATGGTACACACTGCTGCCACGGTGCGCTGGTGGTGGAGGGAGTGAATGTTTGAGGTGGTGGATGGGGTGCCAATCAAGCGGGCTGCTTTGTCCTGGATGGTGTCGAGCTTCTTGAGTGTTGTTGGAGCTGCACTCATCCAGGCAAGTGGAGAGTATTCCATCACACTCCTTACTTGTGCCTTGCAGATGGTAGAAAGGCTTTGGGGATTTCCAAAAGCCGGGGGAACTGCATAGCAGTTAATGAACTCTCGGAGTGGAAATGATCATTTAACGGGGAGGCTGGCCAAAGACCAGAGACCCAAAGACCAGAGATCCAAAGACCAGGGCTTCAGTCCCACGAGAAGAGATGAGGAGCATCTGTCGGATAGCTGCTGGTCACCATGACAACATTCAGCTGTTACCGGGGGGGTGGAGGAAATTGTGGGATGGTGTCCAGATCCTGAAAAAAAAATAGGTTTAAAATAAAAATTCAAATCGCAGCAACTCAGATTCGATACATCGACTGACTGGAATTGAGAATCAGAGGGCGCCGAAGCCTTGTGGCAAGTAGCACTCGAGAAGAGACAAGTTTCCTCACATTTGGTATGCTGCAAAAAACCCCCAGCAGGCTGGTTGACAGAGCCACACACACGCACACACAAAACAAAGCAAGATGTTGCAGCGTTTTTTAAAGCTCTTTGCCTTAAGCGCAAGGCGAGATTGAATTATGTACATTTATCAATGCATTTGCCAGTCAGTCAGCTTGCAAAATACATATCATGAGCACCACCTCAATACGCAGTTGTCTCTCTTTTTCTGACATTTCTAATAGGCACTCGCGGCCCATTTCTCCCGAGGCTCGTTCAACGGCAGTAGAGGAGCTGTGTGCTGTAAATTAAGTGGGCACTTGGGATGGTACTGGGCTTCCCCCCCTCGCCCCACCCTATAATTGAATCATACATGAGGAGATATGCTGTAGGGCACCAGCTTATGTTGTGTTCACTTAGACTCAGACACAGTTTTCAGGAATCCAGATGAAATATTTCTACCGCTGTAATGAGTACTACAGTCAGCTCATGTTAGAAAGCCATAAGACGATTGAAATATTAAGATGGAACTCGCACAGGATTACAACATCAGTAGTCAGAGCGTGACCTTCCATGCAGGTTGCCATACCTTGCGAGTCGTGGTTGGGTACTGAAAGTCAGGGAAAACGATCTCGAATCGATCTAAAGGGATGATGTGGAGGTGCCAGTGTTGGACTGGGGTGGACAAATGTGAGAAGTCGCACAACACCAGGTTATAGTCCAACAGGTTTATTTGAAATCACAAGCTTTCCGAGCGCTGCTCCTTCGTCAGGTGAAGATTAACTGTAATCATCCGGCAGTGTTCTCTGACTATATATGCTGTGCCTATATGTATCTCTTCACTTCACCTGACGAAGGAGCTGCGCTCCGAAAGCTTGTGATTTCAAATAAACCTGTTGGACTATAACCTGGTGTTGTGCGACTTCTCACATTTGATCTAAAGGGAAGCAAGGGTAGGGGGAGATGAAGAAATGGGAAGGCAAGCAGCAACTTCAGGACCATCTGATGTGCAGCCTCTCCTGGCTGATTCCCTTCTGCGGAGTTATTTCCTCGTGAATACGCAGACTTTGCAAAAACAAGCGCTCGGCTGCACTCTGGCAATCTCCATGGACAAGCTCCCAAAAGAGATAGCTCCAAAGAAGGAAGGGAGTTAGTGTCCGCGGGGTGCCCTGCCAATCCTATCAATGGGGTGTGACAACCCTCAGACCTACAGGCAGAGTGGCAGAGGGCAGGAGAAGGTTGGAGCAGGCAGTGGTTGTTGGTGCTGTCTCTCCGGCTCCAGTTATCAGTCTCCGCCCTCCCCACAGGAGCCTCAAAACAGGCAGTGCCAGCTTGTCCCCTCGGTAGCGGAAGAGCTTCTCTCTGAAGTTGGCCCACCTTTTGTGCAAGCTCATATGGATCAAGAGCCATCTGGTGACCTGGAGCATGACAGTGACACACAGCTGCCGTCCTCCTGCACTGTTCCTGTATCAACTAGAAGAAGTCCCAGACTAGTCAGCAGAGCACTAGTTAACAGGCTTCTTCGACAGCACCTCCAAAACCTGCGACCTTCACCACCTAGAAGGACGAGGGCAGAAGGCGCATGGGAACACCACCACCTCCAAGTTCCCCTCCAAGTCACGCACCATCCTGACTTGGAGATATATCGCCGTTCCTTCATCGTCGCTGGGTCAAGATTCTGGAACTCCCTCCCTAACAGCACTGTGGGTGTACCATCAGCACATGGAGTGTAGCGGTTCAAGGAGGAGGACCACCACCACCTTCTCAAGGGAAACTAGGGATGGACAATAGATATTGACCTTGCCAGCGAAGCCTACATCCTGAGAATGAAAAAGCACAAAAGACATCACTTGTTAGAAAGGGAAAACACATTACATTGATAATGAGACATCGGAATTCTATGAGACGAATGGCTGAAATGGTCAGGAGAATGTGTCCATCTGAAGGTATCTCTGGATGGTTCTACCAGCTTTGCTGCCTTCTGAATTGTCCGCCTTCCCATCCTTGCCATCTGGCAAGTCATCCTGCCCCTCCGCTGCCCATTGCAATTCTATCTCCTCCAGGTAGACGCCCCTGTCGAAAGCCAGGTTATGGAGAACACCAGGACACATCCTGAACGATGCAGACACTGGAGCCTCTGCTTCAGTGTGCTAATAGTGTTCTCCACAGTGGCTCTGAAGAAGCCGGAACATAATTGTACGTTTGCTGTGCTGCATTTGATGGCAAATCTACTATCAAATTAACACCAATTTGACAAGAAAGTGGACAGATTATACTGAAATAATAATGGTGATCATCCGAAGTTGACGATAAGGCTCAGTGTTGGGACAAACCAGAGGAAGCTGTACTTTGCACCCCTCTGATTTATTCGTTTATGGGATCAGGGCGTCGCTGGCAATGCCAGCATTTATTGCCCATCCCTAGTTGCCCTTGAGAAGGTGGTGGTGAACCAGCTTCTTGAACTGCTGCAGTCCGTGTGGCGAAGGTACTCCCACAGTGCTGTTAGGGAGGGAGTTCCAGGATTTTGACCCAGCAACGATGAAGGAGCGGGGATATACTTCTAAGTCAGGATGGTGTGTGACTTGGAGGGGAACATGGAGGTGGTGGTGTTCCCATGCGCCTGCTGCCCTTGTCCTTCTAGCTGGAAGAGGTCGCGGGTTTGGGAGGTGCTGCCGAAGAAACCTTGGCGAGTTGCTGCAGTGCATCTTGTAGATGGTACACACTGCAGCCACGGTACGCCGGTGGTGGAGGGAATAAATGTTTAAGGTTCTGGGAGTGCCCCCTTTCAACCAACCCTTAGATCCTTGTCCTTCCTCAAACAGTAGTAGAATATAGGACTGGTGAAGGATAACAGGTCATGTGAGCTGCCAGGCAACCTTTGCATTCACCTGCGTTATTTTGTGCTGGTGATTGCACACTGATTGATTAAAACACCTTACGATTCACTTAAGAGACACTCCTGTCTGTTGGAGCCCACATGAGTGCCATCAGTTACACCTGGCATTCTAGTCGAACCAGCGAGATGGGAAGATCCAAGGGCATGTGATCGCTGCTCCCCAGGTTGCCATGGAAAAAACAATGTCGCCACAACCCTGCAGGAGGGTTGCCTCCCAGTTGGGGAACACTTCAGCAGCCAGGGGCATTCAGCCTCGGATCTGCGGGTAAGTGTTCTCCAAGGCGGCCTTTGGGATACACGACAGCGCAAAATCATAGAGCAGAAACTGATAGCCAAGTTCCGCACTCATGAGGATGGCCTCAATCGCGATATCGGGTTCATGTCATGATACAGAACGTGACTTGACATCATGGCCGGGCTTCCCAGGTGTTTGTTGTTTTTTTTTTAAAAAGACTAACACAAGAACCAACACAAATTGACAGGATATGCAGCCAGCAGGTGGTTTGACACGTTGGACCCCCTGGGACACATCTCATTGTCTTGGCTGTGCTCTTAGTGTGTCTTTGATGTAGGGAAAGATTTGAATAGATTTTGTCTGTGTTTAAATTGTGAATTCTGGGAGATTCTCTCACTGCTAACCTACCTGAGGAAGGAGCGAAAAGCTCCGAAAGCTTGTAAAATTAAATAAATCTGTTGGACTATAACCTGGTGTTGTGCGACTTCTCATTTTTGTCCATTACCCTTGACAAGCAAGACATGTGATCCGGTGGATGCTGACAGGCTCATGCAGGCGATTTGGACATTCAGAGTTGGACATTCTCACACAATTGCCAGTCTTGAGAGCTGTTGTCTGTCTCACTCGCATCACCTGGGAGATGATGACTTGGCCAGAGGGTTGTGACTGGACCTGGGGAACATGAGGCAATAATGTTGGGCATCATAGAGTACGCAGTCACAGACATGATACTGCCTGACTGTAGTACTGGATTTCATTATGGGTGAGGAAAGGCATATATTTTTAACATATGTGCAGCCAATTACACTCAGGACCCTCGGGGAGGCCAGTTTCACAATGATAATCCATCTGTGTTTTCTTCTGCTCTCCCAATTGTATAAAACCTCCCAGATATAGTGAAGTCCTACCCTGAGTAAAGCAGCTGTCTTTTGGCTTGTATAATTAGATATGGTGGATGAGCAAGGTCTGTATAGTCACCCACCGGGGTGTGAAATAGGCCAGCAGCAGAAAAGGAAAGTCAAGGAGACCTACTGATTTCATTGCTACCAGCGAGCCTGCACTAACTGCAGAACATGTACAATTAGATATGGTGGATGACAAGCCTGTACAATCAGCTCTTGGCAAAGCTCACGAGAATGGACAACCAAAACCGCTGGAGAAATTCCACCATTCTCTCTGTGGTTCCATCAAGGCTCATTAGAGGCCATAACTTGTCAATGGAACTGGACTGGAAAATTGTATCTGACAGGCAAAGTTACTGATTAGGCTCCTAATTAATGCTTTCTTTTGAAGCACAGACACTAAGGAGTAATCAGGCACAAAATGATCAGTATATGTGCATGTGGCAACATGAAGTTGTGCATCACCCACATTAAAAATGAACAGTTGCAAATGACTTATTATATTTGGCAATCATTTAACATTGCTCAAGCTGTGGAATGAAACATGTCTTGACTTTAAAGCTCTCCGAGACAGTACAGCAGAGGATGGGTGCAAAGTACAGCTGCCTTTCTTTACAACTTTCTTTACCCATGAGCTTGTCAAATTGGTGCTAATTCAACAGTAGAGTCTATTTGAATCATGGCAGCTTTGTACAGTGGACCCATATTCATTAGAAAGTGGGTTGAAGATTCCCAAATGATTTTGTGAAGGAGACTGCAGTCAGTAAAGCTAGGAGATGCCCATCCTGTCCCATCAGTCTATGCTGGATTCCAATATAAAAGCCATATGTGAAAGGGCAGGGATCTAACCCAAAACATTGTTTGCACTCCTCTTTAGACACTTTTGTGATATTCAGCAGTGGAAGATAGGAGCACTGCTGTGAGGATATAAGGAAAGCTAAGGTTGAGAAAAGGTCATTCAGTCCATTGAAGCTCATTCTTCTAGTTCCCCAACTATCCCATTGATACTCATCCCTCGAGTGCCCTAACTCTCTCATTGAAGCTCATCCCTCTAGTACCCTAACTCCCCAATTGAAGCCCATCCCTCTAGTATCCTAACTCCCCCATTGAAGCTTGTTCCTCTAGTATCCTAACTCTCCCATTCAACCCCATCCCTCTAGTACCCTAACTCTCCCATTGAAGCCCATCCCTCTAGTACACTAATTCTCCCATTGAAGCCCATTCCTCTAGTACCCTAACTCCCCCATTGAAGCCCATCCCTCTAGTACCCTAACTCCCCCATTGAAGCCCATCCCTCTAGTACCCTAACTCCCCCATTGAAGCCCATCCCTCTAGTACCCTAACTCCCCATTGAAGCCCATCCCTCTAGTACCCTAACTCCCCCATTGAAGCCCATCCCTCTAGTACCCTAACTCCCCCATTGAAGCCCACCCCTCTAGTACCCTAACTCTCTCATTGAAACCCATCCCTCTAGTACCCTAACTCTCCCATTGAAGCCCATCCCTCTAATACCCTAACTCTCCCATTGAAGCTTGTTCCTCTATTATCCTAACTCCCCCATTGAAGCTTGTCCCTCTAATACCCTAACTCTCCCATTGAAGCCCATCCCTCTAATACCCTAACTTTCCCATTGAAGCCCATCCCTCTAGTACCCTAACTCTCTCATTGAAGCCCATCCCTCTAGTACCCTAACTCTCCCATTGAAGCCCATCCCTCTAGTACCCTAGCTCTCCCATTGAAGCTTGTTCCTCTAGTATCCTAACTCTCCCAATAAAGTCCATCCCTCTAGTACCCTAACTCCCCCATTGAAGCCCATCCCTCCAGTATCCTAACTCATCTATTACGCTGTTCAGCTGTATTTTGAAAGTTCTAATGCTTTTGCCTCAACTATGTTGCCAGGCTAATTATTTAAAACGTGTCTCATTATTCTGGTTAAGATGTTTTGTTTTAAGTTTAATTAGTCCACCTCTCTGGCTTACTCTAAAGTTATAGTCTGTGTTTGGCTTTCATTTAATATTTTATTATTGCAGTCCTGACACAGAGACACCATGACCGCTGTCCCTTGACTACTGCGACCCCTGTAGCGCGTTGAGCTGGCGTGATGCTACTGTATATAGCAAGGTCCACTCATTTAAGTAAAATTTCGGTGCTGCTGGTGCAGAGGCAGAGGGGTACGGTAGCATACTGGTTATGTTACTGGGCTAGTAATCCAGAGGCCTGGACTAATTATCCATGAGACATGAGTTCAAATCCCACCATGGCAGCTGGGGAATTCAGCAACAACTTGTATTTATATAGCGCCTTTAATGTAGTAAAACATCCCAAGGCGCTGCACAGGAGTATTTTAAGACAACAAATTTGACACCGAGCCCCATTAGGATAAATTCGGACAGGTGGTCAAAGAGGTAGGTTTTAAGGAGCCGTCTTAAAAGAGGAAAGAGAGGCACAGAGGTTTAGGGAGGGAATTCCAGAGCTTAGGGCCTAGGCAACAGAAAGCACGACCACCAAAGGTTGAACGATTCTAATCAGGGATCCTCAAGAGGGCAGAATTAGAGGAGCGCAGATATCTCGGGGGGTTGTGGGGCTGAAGGAAGTTACAGAGATAGGAAGGGGCGAGGCCATGGAGGGATTTGAAAACAAGGATGAGAATTTTGAAATCGAGGCGCTGCTTAACTGGGAGCCAATGTAGGTCAGTTAATGAAATAAATCTGGAATTAAAAGCTAGTATCAGTAATGGTGACCATGAAACTATCGGATTGTCATAAAATCCCATAATGTTCTTTAGGGAAGGAAATCTACCACCCTTACCTGGTCTGGCCTATACGTGATTCCAGACCCACAGCAATGTGGTGACTCTTAACTGCCCTCTGAAATGGTGGCTCACCACCTCCTTCTCAAGGGCAATTAGGGATGGGCAATCAATGCTGGCCTTGCCAGCGATGCCCACATCCCATGAGTGAATAAAACATAGAAGTGGCTGACTCCAAAGTTTAGAGATGTCTGAATCAAGATGCAGATGCAGAGGGAGAGCTCATGATGCTCAGGTGGTTCCCCCTGCAGGAGGTTTGACAGGGAAGGGTGGACCTTTCTGGGGCGGTGGGGCAGCCTTCAATTACTACTACAATCAAGAGCAGCCTGGATGGAGGTTGCAGAGAGAGTCGATGCTGCCTCACCTGTGGTCTGACGTTGGGAGAAAGCAAGGAAGAAATTTGTTAAGGTAAGCGTTGCATAATTAAACAATGTTGCTTCTCACGATACCTTAATAGCAATTCACTGTAAGCTTGCTTGCTGCACCCCAGAGGGACAATGCACAGCGTAGCATTCCAGTAACAGTTTTCTAAATACTTTTATCTACTTTCCAACTGCACAGAAATGCCCAGGTTTCAGCAGGGCACAACACGTTGCTGCTATCAGGACGCATTTTCCCTGTGGCTAATGAAATGTGGCGCGCAGCAAACAGCAAGTATACTGCACACAAATAGGTGCCTGCATGTTGTATGTCCACCTACTCACATTAGGTGGCCATTGGTCTGGGCACTTTGGGATGGGCAATAAATGCCCCCATCCCATGAATGAATAAAAAAAAATATGACTGCAAGGGGAGAGTAGAGGCTGGGTCATTTGCAACAAGTGACTCAACACTCGGAACACACATTTTTTCTCCTATTCCTTATTCCAACATCTCTATTTATCTGTTCTCAGGCTGGCTGATGCTGGCAAGGCCGCACTTAGTGCCCAACTTTAATTGCCCTGAGAAGGTGGTGGTGACTCTTCTCCTTGAACTGCGTTGGTCTTTGTGGTGCAGCCTTGACAGCGTTAGGTCGGAAATTCCAGCAATGATGGTCTGCGACTTGGAGGGGACCTTGGAAGTGATGGTGTTCCCACGGCATTGCTGCTCTTGTAGAGTTCGCAGAGGAGGATGGTGCTGTAGAAGTAACCTTGATGATTTGCTGCAGTGCATCCTGTAGACCGAGCGTACTGCAGCACAGTGCGCCGGTGGCGGAGGGCGTGGATACTGACTTCATTGGCAGGGGCACTGATCAAGTGAACTGCTCTGTCCTGGACGGTGTTGAGCTTCTTGAGTCTTGTTGTGGCTGCGCCCATCCAGGTGAGTGCTGAGCCACTTGTTGCAAATGACACAGCCTCTGCGCTGCCCGTGTAGCCTTGTTGTTGGTCGAGTTAAGCGTCTGGTCAAAGGTGACCATCAAGATGTTGATGGTGGGCTGCTTGTCTGTGGTGGTGCCTTTGAAGGCCAAGGGGCGATGGCTGTGCTTTCTCTTGTTTTATGTGATCATTACCAAGCATTTTTGTGGCGCAAATGGTATCCAGATCTGACTGTAGGCCGACATGGGCTGCTTCATTATCGGCGAAGTTGACAATGGAGCTGAACATTGTAGAATCATCAATAAACAGCCCTACTCCTGATCTTATGATGAAGGGAAGATTATTGATGATTGGGCCAGGACATGTCCCTGAGGAATTCTTGCAGTGATGTCCTGGCAGCATAATAGCTGGCCTCCAACAACCACAGCCATTTTTCTTAGTGCGGTGCGACTCCAACCGTAGAAAGGTTTTCCCTTTGATCCCCATTATGTTCAGTTTTGCTGGGGCTTCTTAGTGTCCTACGTGATCGAATGCTGCCTTGATGTGGAGAGCAGCCACTTTTCTACGGCATTCAGCTCCTGAGTCCACGTCTGGATCAAGGCTGTGGGCCGACTGGAGCTAAGTGGTTCTGGCAGAAGCCGAACTGAGCATCATTGAGCAGGTTATTGGCTAGTGGGCACGAAGGATGACTCCTTCCATCGCTTCACTGATGATTGGGAGGAGTCCGTTGTGTGATCGAGAATACCTGGACAGTTTTCCACATTGCTGCCTATGTCATAGCTGTACTGGAATAGTTATTGGCCAGGGAGCAGCACTAAAGATATATAAACAGGGAGTTAAAAGTGAAAGGGTAATTTTTGCTTCTGTGATTTCTGCCGTCTTATTGCGGGGAGTTCCAACCATTCCCGGATTATGGAGAAAGTTCCAACATTATCCTGCGGCACAGACGTTTTCTCCGCCTGGATTTCATCAATTCAAGGTTGCTGATATAAAGAAAAGGTCTAGATATCTGTGGAAACACGAGCACTGATTTCTAAATGGAGGGTTGGAGTGGGGTCAGACCCAACTGTGTGGTGCAGGGGTGGACGGAGAGAAACAGCCAAGATAAGTAGTGGCCAGAGGTGGAGTAGGGATCGGCTATCTCACTGATAGCTGAGAGCTCCTGGAGACGAAGAGCAGAGCCAAGGTTCATTTATCGAGAAGAATATCTGTTTTGATCTTCCCTGATTGGCAACACTGATTCAGACTGACAGTGGCACCCAGTCAGTCACAGAGCACAGGCAAAGAGTCAGCTCCAAGCAATGCATGCTCACTCAGTCAACCACCACCAGCGGCCCATCTGCAACCACCCGCACCTGACCCCACTGTCGTACAGAAAAATGTAAAAGCATACGTGGACAGTGGAATGGAACTAAAGCGATAGCTCTGTCAGATGTCCAGCACAGGCACAATGGGCCGAACGGACTTCTTTGGTGCGGCAAAATTCTATGATCCCATAACACCATGGTCGGGCTTTACTCCAGCATTTCCCCTGATCAGGCCCGCCATCTGAACTTTGCTTTGAATATATTCTAGCATTCTATTCATTTTTATTGTTTTGCCACTGTGCCAGACATTGAAACTGATGAGACTACCCTGACTCCCTAGTCCCTTTCTAAATTTAATTTTGCAGTTTTTCAAATAATTGATGTGCTGCTAGCTTAGTTGAGAATATAAATCTAATCTTGCCGTGTGCGCCCCATAAATATGCCAGATGCCCCAGAGATATTTGCCAGGGTTGAACAGGATATATCAGAAGAGGACAACTGAACGGGGTGGGAGGAAAAATAGTGGAAGAGCAATAGTGGTAGGGGATTCGACAGTTAGGGGAGCAGACAGGCGTTTCTCTGGCCGCAGACGTGACTCCAGGATGGTATGTTGCCTCCCTGGTGCCAGGGTCAAGGATGTCACTGAGCGGCTGCAGGACACTCTGAAGGGTGGAGGGTGAACAGCCAGAGTTCGGTACCAACGACATATATAAATGACCTGGATATTGGAATACAGAGTAGAATTTCTAAATTTGCCGATGACACCAAACTTGGGTGGGGGTGGCAAACAGTGAGGATGATACCAATCGACTGCAACAGGACATAGAAAGGCTAGCAGAATGGGCAGACACGTGGCAGATGGAATTTAGTACAGAGAAGTGTGAGGTGATGCATTTTGGCAGAAGGAACAGGGAGAAGCAATATACACTTAATGGCACGGTTTTAAAGAGTGTACAGGGACAGAGGGACCTGGGAGTTAATGTGCATAGGTCCCTGAAGGTAGCAGGACATATTGAGAGAGTGGTTAGCAAAGCATATGGGATCTTGGGCTTCATAAATAGAGGTATTGAGTACAAAAGTAGAGAAGTTATGCTGAACTTTTATAAAGCGCTGGTTAGGTCACATCTGGAGTATTGCATCCAGTTCTGGTCACCACACTTTAGGAAGGATGTGAAGGCCCTTGAGAGGGTGCAGAGGAGATTTACCAGAATGGTTCTGGGGATGGGGGATCTTAGCTACAAGGACAGTTTGGAGAAGCTGGATTTGTTTTCATTAGAGCAAAGGAGGTTGAGCACATGGCTGCCTGGGAGGCAAGGGATGAACTTATCATGGCCAGATTTGTATAGGTTGCCCAAATTGGCACATGTCCTTGGCTCCATCCTAAGACATCATTGACAATGGACATGACTCCCTGGCCTCCTTTCACTCAGGCCCACACTGTGGAGCTGCCTAAGGCGAAAGAACAGATGTCATAACGCCAACATTTTGGCATCAAATCATTTAATGCTTTCCAACAGGGATGGCATTTCATCAATACACAGAAACATTTTTCCCATTCTGCACACAGATCTGGAGGTTATATCCATTGCCAGCTGTACCTACGCAGCCTTGGTTTCTTTGGGAGGCCTCTTCCTCCCAGATGAGTGGAAGAGCACCTCCCTGCCAGCTGTCACCCCCTCAAACAACATTTGCAGCGCCTCATCCGAGAACCTCGAGGAGGCCGTTGCCTTGGAATTGGACATAGTGGTTTCTCAGAATATGTTGCAGGTGGTGCAGCATAGGCAGAAATGCTGTGGAATGAGCCAAGGGAGCAAGAAGCCATAAAATCAGACTGGAAAAGTGATGTCAGCAGAGGCGAGTTTCAGTCCCAAAACACTAATTGACCAAGGGCATCCCACACCTCTGAAATCAAGTGGCCAATCATGGGAAAATCGCAATTTTTTGAAAACTATCAGCGGAGGCGGCTTTCAAACCCACCCAAACTGAAACCCGCCTCCATCTCGCCTCCAGTGAGAAAATCGCCCCCTACGACTCTATAACAAATCAGTTACTTTTCTCCCATATCCTTATTCCTTAGAAACAATGTTGGAAACATTTAGCAAAACCTTCGTCAAAACAGGTCCTTCAGCAGAAATGTCCACTGTTGTCTCCACAGATGCTGTCTGACCTGCTGAGTGGTTCCAGCATTTTGGGGGGTGAATGGAGGCAGAGGTGGAGAATGGGGGAACTGCGGCCTGAATGGAGGCAAATTATTCGACAGTGGCGGGTGCTACATCTTAGCTTGCTCTTATCGTCTTCCGGCCTCGAGTCTTTCCGACAGGGTTCACTGGATACGCATCAGGAACGAGAATCCGGGTTCATTTCCCCCCTCCCTGGCCCAGGGCCAATGTGCCCAATTGCAGCACCCCAAATATGGCCCAGTCTACGTATCTGTTTGTGCATATCACTATTTATTCTTGGTAACTTGGTATTCAAGGATGCTTTCTGTTTATTTCCAGAAGTGCTTTATTGCTCCCCAAACAATTATACTGTAGATAGAACTCGAGATTAGAATGCACAGAGGATAATTTATTTTCACCTGTATTTCCTGGAAGTGGCAAACTTATAAACTATGTATTTATATGTTGGAACGTGGAACTGATCTACTGAGATTCACAGATGCATAAGCAAGGAAGATTAGAATATTGTAGAAAGAAAATTGAGTTGCTTGTGATGAAGGTTTAGTATCAACTTCTATCTAGAAAATATATAAATGCTACACACTGGTTCAATATTTTACGTCATCTTCTTCTTAGGCAGTCCCTCGGAACCAAGCATGACTTGCTTCCACACTAGAAATGAGTTCTCAGGTGACTGACGAGTCCAATGCACAGTCTCTGTCATAGGTGGGGCAGACGGTGGTTGAAGGGGCGGGTGGGTGGGGTGCTTGGGTTGTCATGCGTTCCTTCCGCTGTTTGCGCTTGGCTTCCGCTTGCTCCCGGCGAAGAGACTCGAGGTGTTCGGCGCCTTCCCCGGATGTTTCCCCTCCACTTTGTGCGATCGTGGGCCAGGGATTCCCAGGTGTCGGCGGGGAGATTTCACTTTTTCAAGGAGGCTTTGAGGGTGTCCTTGAAGCGTTTCCTCTGCCCACCTGGGGCTCTCTTGCCGTGTCGGAGCTCCGAGTAGAGCGCTTGTTTCGGGAGTCTCGTATCGGGCACTGGAGAGGTACCACCAACGCTGCCTCCGCAAGATCCTGCAAATCCACCGGCAGGATAGGCGCACCAACGTCAGTGTTCTCGCTCAGGCCAACATCCCCAGCATCGAAGCTTTGACCACGCTCGATCAGCTCCGATGGACGGGTCACATCGTCCGCATGCCTGATACGAGACTCCCTGGGCTCTCAGAAGGTGCATTAATATCTATCAGGCCTCACATGAGCTTTAGTTCGCACAATAGGACTCACATGCCACCTGTCTTTGCCAGATTTGTGCCAGAAATTTCCTCAGGCTGCCGAAACTGCGGTGGAAAATCGATGGAAACTCGGATAAACCCCATAATCAAGGTTCCTGTTGAAGCTACGGCGATCGATCGGGAGAATTCCCTGCCCCCTTAAAGGGCTTGCTTTGGGAGTCTCGTATCGGGCATGCGGACGATGTGGCCCGTCCATCGGAGCTGATCGAGCGTGTTCATAAAGGCTTAGCAGCTGATTGGCTCCATCGGGGTCGCTGATGCTTTCTGATCTTTGTCTACTGGGTTTAGAAACGGGTGGGGCAGTCGAGTGGCAGGAGAAGAAAAGAAGAGGCGGTCAACAAGGGTGCCAGCCGGGACCCAGGTCACCGTCTCGGATGATGCAGCGTAGAACGGGCATGTTGCGGTTTGGTCAGTGATGCAACGAATTGACCTGGAGCAATGGGCCACAGTCAGCTCCGCATGGGATCTCGGTGAACCCCAAAGCACCTAATGCAGGGCGCCACCAAAAATCAAAAGAAAGAAAGAAAAACACCTGTGTGGATATTGCATCTTTCACATCCTCAGGACATCCCAAAGCGCTTCACTGCCAATGAAATATGTCTCTTTTATTCATTTGCGGATGTGGGTGTCGCTGGCAAGGCCAGCATTTATTGCCTATCCTTAATTGCCCTTGATGGGCTGGTGGTGAGCCACCATTTCAGAGGGCAGTTAAGAGTCAACCACATTGCTGTGGCTCTGGAATCACATATAGGCCAGACCGGGTAAGGACAGTAGATTTCCTTCCCGAAAGGACAATAGTGAACCAGATGGGTTTTTACAACAATCCAGCAATTTCATGGTCACCATCACTGATACTAGCCATTTTTTTAAAAATTCCAGATTTATTTAATGAACTGAATTTAAACTCCTCGCTGCCAGCGTGGTGATTTGAACATCATGTCTCCAGATTGTTAGTCCAAGCCTACTGGATTACCAGTCCAGTAACGTTACCACTATGCTACCCTACCCCAAGTGAAGTGAAATCAGTGATGCAATGTAGATGAACGTGGCAGCCAATTTGCACACAGCAAGGTCCCATAAACAGCAATGAGATAAATGACCAGATAATTCGTTTCAGTGATGTTGGTTGGGGGAAATCTCGGTTAGGGCATCAGGAGAACTCCTCAGCTTTTCTTCAAATAGTGGCCAATGGGGGTCTTTTATGTCCACATGAGAGGGCAGACGGGGCCTCGGGTTAACGTCTCATCTGAAAGACGGCACGTCTGACAGTACAGCACTCCCTCAGCGCTGCACCGAAGTAGAGAAAGTAAGCCAAGAAGAAGTGATCAAGTGATATCGCCCTTCAGATTGAGGCAAATGGGAGGGGGGCGAGAGCAAGCCGGCAGAACCTGCAGTTTTAATGGGGAGGTAGGAGGAGCCCTCCTGGCTCCACATTAATGCTGCCTCCTCCAACATCTTATACCAGAAATGCACCTGCAGCAAACCAGCGATTCCGTGGTCATATTACAGGTGGGGGAAGACTTCCTCTGGTTGCTAGGTGTTTGTGACCTTGGAGACAATTTTGCTGATCCATATTTCTAATCTGTTCTTTTAGATTGTTTTTACACTTTTGGGAGAAATAGCAAACAGAAGGAATCCAGAGATAGCCAGAGGGAAGAAATACAATTGCCGATCTCTTGCCAGAGGTCTGGAGAATTGCAAATGATACATCCTTGTTCAAAAAAAGGGTGTAAGGATAAACCCAGCAACTACAGGCCAGTCAGTTTAACCTTGGTAGTCGGGAAGCTTTTAGAAATGATAATCCGGGACAAAATTAACAGTCACTTGGACAAGTGTGGATTAATTAAGGAAAGCCAGCATGGATTTGTTAAAGGCAAATCGTGTTTAACTAACTTGATTGAATTTTTTGATGAGGTAACAGAGAGGGTTGATGAGGGCAATGCGGTTGACGTGGTGTATACGGACTTCCAAAAGGCGTTTGATAAAGTGCCATATAATAGGCTTACCAGCAAAGTTGAAGCGCATGGAATAAAAGGGACAGTGGCAGCATGGATACGAAATTGGCTAAGTGACAGGACACAGAGAGTAATAGTGAACGGTTGTTTTTCGGACTGGAGGAAGGTAAACAGTGGTGTTCCCCAGGGGTTGGTACTAGGACCACTGCTTTCCTTGATAAATATTAATGACTTGGACTTGGGAGTACAGGGTACAATTTCAAAATTTGCAGATGACACAAAACTTAGAAGTACAGTGAACAGTGAAGAGGAGAGTGATAGACTTCAAGAGGACATAGACAGGCTGGTGGAATGGGCGGACACGTGGCAGATGAAATCTAATGCAGAAAAGTGTGAAGTGATACATTTTGGTAGGAAGAATGAGGAGAGGAAATATAAACTAAAGGGTACAATTCTAAAGGGGTTGCAAGAACAGAGAGACCTGGGGTTATATGTACACAAATCGTTGAAGGTGGCAGGGCAGGTTGAGAAAGCGGTTAAAAAAGCATACGGGATCCTGGGCTTCATTAATAGAGGTATAGAGTACAAAAGCAAGGAAGTTATGATGAACCTTTATAAAACACTGGTTTAGCTTCAACTGGAAATTGTGTCCAATTCTGGGCACCGCACTTTAGGAAGGATGTGAAGGCCTTAGAGAGGGTGCAGAGAAGATTTACAAGAATGGTTCCAGGGATGAGGGACTTCAGTTACGTGGATAGACTGGAGAAGCTGGGGTTGTTCTCCTTAGAGCAGAGAAGGTTGAGAGGAGATTTGATAGATGTGTTCAAAATCATGAGGGGTCCGGACAGAGTAGATAGAGAGAAACTGTTCCCATTGGCGGAAGGGTCGAGAGCCAGAGGACACAGATTCAAGGTGACATGAGGGAAAACTTTTTCACACAGCGAGTGGTTAGGATCTGGAATGCGCTGCCTGAGAGGGTGGTGGAGGCAAATTCAATCGTGGCTTTCAAAAGGGAATTGGATAAGTACCTGAAGGAAAAACAATTACAGGGCTATGAGGAAAGGGCGGGGGTGTGGGACTCCTTCTGTGCTGTAATTACTCTATGATTCTCTTGTTTCATCAAAAGGTTATTCAGGAGACCTTGTGAAGTCAAATGGATCAGAATCAATTTGCAGTCACCTGATTTTTTGTCTCATTGGCCTTAGCCTCACTATTGTGGGGGCAGCTACACTGTGAATGGAAGGTGGCACTTGTAGCCAAATAATTATTGATGTATTGCACAGAGATCTTGATCCACACAACAAGTGAAGACCTCCTACCAATTGGCTGCCAACCAAGTAATTCGTGATAATGGCCCAATTTACTGAATGCAGACGAGCTGCTCACACACTGTGTTATGTTTTATTTCATCAGAGTTCGTGGCTTCGCCAGGCGTTCCAGTGCGTGGCCCCAGCCAACCTCGGACTCTGCGCACAACTTAGTTCATCCCTGACCATCTGCTCTTCCACATCCAGCTTTTGTGCAAGGACTTTGCGGCGATCTGTCCCACGTTCACCAGCTGCCGCAGCCCAAAGGTGCCAGCTGAATCAGAGAACAAAATGGACAGAATTGAAGGAAGGGACGGCGAGAGGAGAGAAATAAAGGAAAAAAATATATACTACAACAACAACAACTTGCATTTATATCGCGCCTTTGACATCCCAAGGAGCTGCACAGGATTATTTTAAGACAGAAAATTTGACACCGATCCACATAAGGAGAAATTAGGGCAGGTGACCAAAAGCTTGGTCAAAGAGGTAGGTTTTAAGGAGCTTCTTAAAGGAGGAAAGAGAGGTAGCGAGGCGGAGAGGTTTAGGCAGGGAATTCCAGAGCTTAGGGCCCAGGCAACAGAAGGCACGGCCGCCAAAGGTTGAGCGATTATAATCAGGGATCCTCAAGAGGGCAGAATTGGAGGAGCGCAGATATCTCGGGGGGGGGTTGTGGAGCTGAAGGAGATTACAGAGATAGGGAGGGGTGAGGCCATGGCGGGATTTGAAAACAAGGATGAGAATTTTGAAATCGAGGCGCTGCTTAACCAGGAGCCAATGTAGGTCAGCGAGCACAGGGGGGAGATGGGCGAACGGGACTTGGTGCGAGTTAGGACACGGACAGCCGAGTTTTGACTAAAGAGTTTTACTAAAGAGAAAAGATGAAAGAAAAGATAACCTGAACAATATAAACTTAATTGAATGAAAATTAAAAACAAATGCACTGGTGCCTTGTTGTGGATGGTGGAGCTTTGTCCACCCACTCTACTGAGTCGCTGGCCAGGCCATACTGTGCAGGGAAGTGCCAAACAGATAAGAACCTACAGAACTGACAGGCAGAAAAAGACCAGCCCGTCCATCAAGTCTGCCCCACACTCCCGGTGGCCGGAGCATTGATTGGACACTTTCTAGCTCCCCCCGCTCCCCCAGCAGTCAGGTCATCTCCTGGGAGAGGCAAAAAAACAAACCCCCAGCGAAATCCGAGACATCTGCTTGTAGGTGGACAACCTTATAACACTGGTCCTTTTCAGACCAATGTCCCTATTCACCAGCAAACCACAAGTAGCATCTTAGGGAGTGGTCTGAGAGAGGAGCACCTCCCCATTCGCTCAGTGGCAGGAAGTATACTTCTTGATGAAGCCAAGAGGCAAATGGAATGCAGCAAAAATAAAAGGAGCATTGGGTTATAGAGGTTATTTTGGAATTTTTGTTCAATTTGCTGTCTTTTTTTACCTTCCTCAGAAATTGGAGCTTGGCAATTTAGGCGTGAAGTCAGGAAGCACTTTTTCACACAATGGGTGGTGGAAATCTGGAACTCCCCCCCCGAAAGAGTATGGATACTGACATGGCTGAAATGCAGAAAAAAGTTCAATGACCTCACCAGTGCTGTCAAGATAAGAATCTTACCCCTCACATCAATTGCTCACACCAGCACCACCTCCAGCCTCACTACTCACAACACTCCCCACCCCCCGCTTCCTGTCCATCTCCTACACCTTACTTCACTCCACCTCCTTCTCCTCCGACTCACACGCTCTGCACCTTCGAATCTCACCACTATTGCAAACCTCACCTTCCCCATCCCACACAGCCCTCGGCCGAGCTCGCCCACCACGGCCATCTGAAGTACCTTCAGTGGAAGCTCAGCAGCCTCCCACCTCCCAAGCTGTGGCTGTTGGTGATGCAATTTGTAGGAGCACTAGGATAGGTAAATGAGCACAGAAGACAAGCAGTAAAGGGTTTGGTGTTGGCGTTAATATTTGTACTGAAGTGAGGGGAGAGACCCATAAGGCTGGCCTGAAGAAGGCAATTGAATGGTGGTAGTAAGGACGATGGCGATAAGGATTGCGGGACTCTTGGTGTATTGGGGATGGAAGGGATGGTTCACTTCAAGCGATGAGTTGCTCGCTGAGAGCTCTGGCAAGTAGGGCCACAAGTGGTCAATGCTCCTCCTCCTCTTCATGCTGCTTTTCTTCCTCCTCCTCCTCCTCCTCCTTCTGCTCCCACACTTCTTGCTGCACAGGTGGTGGTAAAGGCTGTTCCCTCGTTATCGTGAAGTTCTGCAGCATGCAGCAGATGACCACAAACCTGGACGCACGATCAGGGCTGAACTGCAAAGCTCCTCCAGATTGGCCCAGGTGGTGGAAGCATTGCTTGAGCCGGTCGACGGTCTGCTCAGACATTTTTGGTGATGGCATGGCTCTCATCGTATGCCAGCACTGTGGCTGTGCCCGGGTTCCTGACAAGAGTCATGACCCATGTCTGATGGGGTTATCCCTTGTCGCCCAGTAGCCAGCCTTGGGACCGGACGGCCTGGTTGCAGTAAAGGCAGCACACAGGACTGGCGCAGGATGCATGAAGCATGACTGCTGCCAGGAAACCGGGCACAGACCTGCATGATGCGCTGCTTGTGGTCGCAAACAAGCTGGACGTTAAGGGAGTGAAATCCCTCCTATTCAAAAGGTGCCAGTATGATGATGGGGAGTACGCAAGGCAATGTGTGTGCAGTCTATGGCGCCTTGAACCCCGTGGAAGCCTGCAATGTGGGCGAAGCCGAGAGCTCTCTCATCCTGCTTGACTCTGTTCATTGGGAAAGAGAAGGAGGTGTTTCCTCTGGCATAGAAGGCCTGTGTGATCTCCCGGATACAAACTTTGAGATCATGGGATCCAGGGCAATTTGGCACATTGGATCCAAAATTGGCTTAGTGGCAGGAGGCAGAGGGTGATGGTCGAAGGTTGTTTTTGTGCCTGGAAGCTTGTGTCCAGTGGTGTACCGCAGGGATCGGTGCTGGGTCCCTTGCTGTTTGTAGTGTACATTAATGATTTAGATATGAATGTAGGAGGTATGATCAGTAAGTTTGCAGATGACACGAAAATTGGTGGAGTGGTAAATAGCGAGAAGGGAAGCCTCAGGCTACAGGACGGCATAGACGGGATGGTTAGATGGGCAGAACAGTGGCAAATGGAATTTAACACTGAAAAGTGTGAGGTGATGCATTTTGGGAGGACTAACAAGGCAAGGAAATACACAATGAATGGTAGGACCCTAGGAAGGACAGAGGATCAGAGGGACCTTGGTGTGCATGTACATAGATCGCTGAAGGCAGCAGGACAGGTAGATAAGGTGGTTAAGAAGGCATATGGGATACTTGCCTTCATTAGCTGAGGCATAGAATATAAGAGCAGGGAGGTTATGATGGAGCTGTACAAAATGCTAGTTAGGCCACAGTTGGAATACTGTGTGCAATTCTGGTCGCCACACTATAAGAAGGATGTGATTGCATTAGAGAGGGTGCAGAGGAGATTCACCAGGATGTTACCTGGGCTGGAGCGTTTCAGCTATGAAGAGAGACTGGACAGGCTGGGGTTGTTTTCCTTAGAGCAGAGGAGGCTGAGGGGGGACCTGATTGAGGTGTACAAAATTATGAGACGCATAGATAGGGTAGATAGAAAGGAACTTTTCCCCTTAGTAGAGGGGTCAATAACCAGGGGGCATAGTTTCAAGGTAAGGGGCAGGAGGTTTAGAGGGGATTTGAGGAAAAACTTTTTCACCCAGAGGGTGGTTGGAATCTGGAACTCACTGCCTGAAAGGGTGGTAGAGGCAGGAACCCTCACAACATTCAAGAAGCATTTAGATGAGCACTTGAAACACCATAGCATACAAGGCTACGGTCCAAGTGCTGGAAAATGGGATTAGAATAGACAGGGCTTGATGGCCGGTGCGGACACGATGGGCCGAAGGGCCTCTTTCTGTGCTGTATAACTCTATGACTCTATGAGATGTCACCTGCTGCAGCCTGGAAGGAACCATTGGCATAAAAGTTAAGGGCCAGGGTGACTTTGACCTGGCTTGATACTCCTACTGTGGCTGCAGCAGGTGAGATAGCGGTGCCATAGTGACAGCCTCCTTGGTGAAGTGGAGGCGCCCTGATACATTGTTCCTCGGTGCAGTTGAGGTATGAGGAGTGGCCCTCTGAAGTTCCGCTATGGGTGTGGCCTCCTGCTCCTCCCGCTTCTCCCAGCTGCTCTGGCTCTCTCCTATCTTCTCCATTGATCGCCCTCATCCCCGCAGCCCCAAAAGCAGCCCCGCCAGACCGCCCATGACCGGAATAAAACCAGGCAGACAAAAGCAGCCCAGCATCAGCAGAAAGCTGTATGAAGTCAGAATGCAGTCGTCGAGAGCAGAAAATAGACAAAAAGATAAAATACACCCAGAACCGGCAGCCTAAAAGGACCAACCAAGAACTAACCTGTATGGAGTGAATGAGCCCTTTAAGTACAGCTGCTACAGGACCGTATCTGGCAGCTGTGGCTCAGTGGGTAGCACTCTCTGCTTCCGAGTCAGAAGGTTGTGGGTTCACGTCCCACTCCAGGGACTTGTGCACAAAAATCTAGGCTGACACTCCAGAGGAGCGCTGCAGTGTCCGAGGTGCCGTCTTTCAGCTGAGACGTTAAATCAAAGGCCCCGTCTGCCCTCTCAGATAAAAAATCCCATGGCACTATTTTGAAGAAGAGCAGGGGAGTTCTCCCCAGTGTCCTAGGGCCAATATTTATCCCTCAACCAACATCACTAAAAAAAAAAGATGATCTGGTCATTATCACATTGCTGTTTGTGGGAGCTTACTGTGCGCAAATTGGCTGCTGCGTTTCCTACATTACAACAGTGACTACACTTCAAAAAGTACTTCATTGGCTGTAAAGCGCTTTGGGACGTCCTGAGCGTGGTGAAAGGTGCTATAGAAATGCAAGTCTTCCTTTTTCCTTTCTTGCTGCCGGTTCGCTTCATGATTTGCTGAGCGAATTGATCACGTGACGTGCCAGGCGCTGGGACAGTCCAGTTTCACAAAAGGGTGCTGCAACATGAATAGGGCCCCTTATTTAAATATCGGCCCGCGTCGCCTACGGAGCGGCGCAATCCAATATGGCGGGCAGTGCAGACTGAGCGTGCAAACTGTGCCTGCCATGTCGGACCTTTAGGTGCCCGAACAGGCGCGGCGCGATCAAATTTCCAGGCCGACGAGTCCCCAGTTAAAGCGCCTCCCCGCAATTCTTACCGGATGAGAGTCGGCGCGGTAAGCCCGATAAGAAACAGCTGCGGCAATTACGAAGAGAGGCGGGCGAGTTATGGGACAAGATTGAAGTTTAGCCCCCATTAACATTCACTGTTTTCCCACCAGTAGCGACGACAGCCGTTCACAGATATGACTTGAAGCAATGACACTTCTCCCTGTTGTAATGTCACATCCTTGGCATTCAACGGCAACAGCGGAGGAGCCGCCTCTGAGCAGTTGTCTATTCTTCTTCGATGCTGCCACAAAAAACTCAAGAGAGAACAAAGAGCCGGAAAAAAAAAAAGAGACAGATACAAAATCCTGGGTTTCCACACGCTCTTCTGCTGCCATCGCTTGTGGCCTGAGGGATTTATTGTATAATCATCCAATTGTTTCTAAGGCTAATTGGCTGCCACTTCTGGCTTTGTGCAATGTACCCAATGACATGAAGCCGGGGATTGAGTTGATATATCGGGACTGATGCCATTTTATAGGACAAAAAAAGACCAAAAAAGTTTAACTTCAAAAGCGATGTACTAAACATAAACAGACAATCCGAATGAATAATTTAGTGATAAGAACACAAGAAACAGGAGCAGGAGTAGGCTGCGTGGCCCCTCGAACCTGTTTTCATGATATTACTGGGAATTGATAGGGTAGATAGTGAGAAACTATTTCCGCTGGTTGGGGAGTCTAGGGCGAGGGGGCATAGTCTAAAAATTAGAGCCAGACCTTTCAGGAGTGAAGTTAGGAAACAGCAGGACATAGAAAGGCTAGCAGAATGGGCAGATAAGTGGCAGATGGAATTCAATACAGAGAAGTGTGAGGTGATGCATTTTGGCAGAAGGAACAGGGAGAGGCAATATACACTTAATGGCACAGTTTTAAAGAGTGTGCCGGGACAGAGGGACCTGGGAGTTAATGTGCATAGGTCCCTGAAGGTGGCAGGACATATTGAGAGTGTGGTTAGCAAAGCATATGGGATCTTGGGCTTCATAAATAGAGCTATTGAGTACAAAAGTAGAGAAGTTATGCTGAACCTTTATAAAGTGCTGGTTAGGCCACAACTGGAGTATTGCATTCAGTTCTGCTCACCAAACTTTAGGAAGGATGTGAAGGCCCTTGGAGGTTGCAGAGGAGATTTACCAGAATGGTTCTAGGGATCTTAGCTACAAGGACAGGTTGGAGAAGCTGTTTTCATTAGAGCAAAGGAGGTTGAGGGGTGATTTGATAGAGGTGTACAAGATTATGACGGGTTTGGATAGGCTAGACGGGGAATGTCTGTTCCCACTAGTTGATGGTACAAGGACTAGGGGACACAGATTTAAGGTTTTGGGCAAGAGATACAGGGGGGACGTGAGGAAAAACTTTTTTACGCAGCAAGTGGTGAGGACCTGGAATTCACTGCCGACGGAAGTGGTGAAGCGGAGACACTCAATGTTTTCAAGGGGAGACTGGATAGGCACTTGAGGGAAAGAAACTTGCAAGGGCTACGGGGATAGAGCGGGGGAATGGGACTGACTGGATTGCGCTACAGAGAGCCGGCACAGACTCAATGGTCCGAATGGCCTCCTTCTGTGTCGTTATGACTCTAGGGGGAAAAATTCAGTTGGTTGCGCCTCCCATTAGCGCCTTAAATGGGCGCTAATGGGGCGCAAAGCATCTAGCGCCTGGGCGTGGCGATGTTTGCGCCGCTCGCGAAATTAACTGGACATTTTGTGGCGGCACTAAACACTACCGCCACGATCTCCTGCGCTGGCAGATCGTGACGTTAGTCGAGTGCGCAACGCCCCGGTAGCGCCCCGGAGCGGATATTGAGTGGTGCCCCCTGCCTTACCATCTGCCGCGAGCAACGACAGGTTGAGGGGAGCGTTTTGCAGTCAAGAAGGGACTGGGGGAGCTCTATTTAAAGGCGACCGCTTCCTGCCTTTTATTGTTGGTGACATTTTTGAACCACGCATTCTGAGAGAGAGAAGAGAGAGAGAATTCTGGAGAGATTCAACACTGTGTGAAGGAGTTTTTGGTACTGAGCAGCACTTTGCAGGTTATTTTGATTTGCCATTCCTTGTATCGATTTAGAAGAGACTGTGGGGCTGCATTCTGAGCTCTTTCCCTGGTACTCTCCATTGTTCTTTCCAGCAGATTTGATGTGCAGGTCTCTCCAGGCCAAGATTCAAGGCTGCAATGAGCAGGATGTGGATGGAAAGCAAGATCAACCCTCCCCTTTAAGAACTGGCCCACGCCATTGTGTGTGTGTTCCATTGCTGACTAACATCACATGAGCTTCGCCAGCGCTCTGAGGTAGCGCCTCGCTCCTCGGCCTTTGCGCCTTAAGACAGGTGTGAAGCGCCTGATTTAGCACTCCAATCACCTCCAGGGGCGATAAAAGTCAAGTTTGCAGTCAGTGGCGATAATTATCGCCAGGCGCTAATCTTTGCGCCCAGCCGATAATTGCGCCCCAAATGGGGCGATACTGAATTTCTCCCCCCTAGGACTCTATGACTTCTACACACAAAGGGTGGTAGAAGCTTGGAACTCTCTTCCGCAAACGGCAGTTGATGCTGGGTCAATTGTTAATTTTAAATCTGAGATTGTTAGATTTTTGTTAACCAAATCTATTAAGGGTTCTGACAAAGGGTCATCGGCCTGAAATGTTGGGCTGGATTTTGTCAATGGGGACGTGATGGAGGCGGGACTCCAACTTTTTGGGTTGTAGTCCCGCCTCCATCGACTTGTGGCCAACCCACTGTATTTTCCCTTGATTGACCTTGTTAAGCCCACCCAGCGGGCTTAGCAGGCCAATCAAGGGTCCCTTGGATACAGGTGACGTCAGCCATTGAAATTTCATCTGTCAAGAGCTTTTGACGGATGAAATTTCAGCGTTTGACAGCTCTGTGAAGCTGTCAAACACTGACAATATGATTTCTAACGTGAGTCCCTGTACTTAGACTCAGTTAGAAATCAATCCAGCACAGAAAGCAGAGGCTGCAGCTTTTGACAGCTCCGCGGCCATTCTGCTTTCTGTGCCGTGGATGTGAGGGACTCCCGACACCTTAAGGAAACTAGCCTGCAGGACAAAGTTAAGGTAAGTAAAAGTTCTTAAAACACTTTACACACACCAAACACACTTACCTCTGCACTCATGCACCCATCACTCACCTGCACATCTCGACCCCTCCAAGCCCTCCAGACCGACGGTCCGCCTCGCTAAATCGGCGTGGTTCGGACCTGTCGGGAAGCCCACACTTCAGGGTGAAAAATAGGGATTAGGCAAAAAAACTGCCTGTTAACTACCTGTTAACAGGCAGTTTATTGGCACTAATCCCCTTCCCGCCTCGGGGAGGCGGGTCCCAGCACAGGTCGGGTACCCGCCTCTTGGGAAACTGGCCTGGAGGCGGGTTGGGGGCGGGATGGGTTCGGGACCCCCGAATCTGCTATTTTCACACCACTCCCGCCTGCAAACCGCCTCCACGGGCCGGTGAAAATTGAGCCCGTTAACTCTGTTTCTCTCTCCACAGATGCTGCCCGAACCTGCTGAGTATTTCCGCCGTTTTCTGTTTTTATTTCAGATTTCCAGCATGTGCAGTATTTTGCTTTTGTATTGCTGTTATGGGAGTTGACTCACACTGTCCTATGTCTTGCCTGATAACGTAACATGGGGTTCGCTTGGGACCTGAACAGGATGTTTGCGTCTTCTTGCATGTGTGCTTCTTCAATCTCTCTGAAGGTGGAGCGAACAAACACTTGGTAAAATTGATTACCGAGACAAGCTAACAAACTGCTTATCATTTACAATCTATTTAAATGCTGGGTAGCCAAGTGGCAGGATACTGAGTTAGATTCCCAGTCGCCCTTAACCAGAGTGCAGTTTGAAGGGTTAGTTGTTACACGTGTTGCTTTAAGAGATGAAATGTGCTGGTGCCCATGGTGGAAAAGGATGAAAAGGAGAGAGTGTCCAGTGTGTTACCTTTGCAGTCCTGGTGAGGTCATTGGAAAGAAAATGCAAATAACATCACAGTTCTCACTAAGGAAGGATATACTTGCCATAGAGGGAGTGCAACGAAGGTTCACGAGATTGATTCCTGGGATGGCGGGACTGTCGTCTGAGAAGAGATTGAGTAAACTAGGCCTGTATTCTCTTGAATTCAGAAGAATGAGAGGGGATCTCATTGAAGCATACAAAATTATTACAGGGCTTGATAGGGTGGATGCTGGGAGAATGTTTCCCTTGGCTGGGGAGTCTAGAACCAGGGGCCATAGCCTCAAGATAAATGGTAGGCCATTCAGGACTGAGATGAGAAGAAATTTCTTCACACAGAGGGTGGTGAATCTTTGGAATTCTCTACCCCAGAGGGCTGTGGAGGCTCAGTCATTGGGAATATTCAAAACAGAAGTCGATAGATTTCTGACTAGTAAAGGCATCGAGGGATATGGCGATAGGGCCAGTGAATGGAGTTGAGGCAGAAGATCAGCCATGATCTTATTGAGTGGCGGAGCAGGCTTGAAGGGCCGATTGGCCTACTACTGCTCCTATTTCTTATGTTCTTATGTTCCTTTACTTATTATTGGTGCTGACAGTTGGACAGTACACAGCAGTGCCACCAATGTGATACATCGACAAAGAGCAAGGTCATTGACATAAAAACATAAAAAGCTGGAAATACTCAGCAGGTCAGGCAGCATCTGTGGAGAGAGAAACAGAGTTAACGTTTCAGGTCGATGACCCTTCGTCAGAACTGGAAAAAGTTGGAGATGGAACAGGTTTTTAAGCAAGTGTAGGGGCAGGGAAAGGAGGGGGCGGGGTAGGAAAGAACATAAGGGAAGGTCTGTGATAGGATGGAAAGCAGGAGAGATTAAATGACAAAAGGGATGATGGTGCAAGGCAAAAGGAGATGGTAATGGGACAAGTTAAGAAACAAAAGATGACCCCCGAGCTTCCGGTCGCCTGTCACTTTAATTCTCCGCTCCACTCCCACTCTGACCTCACCGTCCTCGGCCTCTTACATTGTTTCACTGAAGCTCAACGTAAGGCCGAGGAACAGCACCTCATCTTTCGATTAGGCACTTTACAGCCTTCTGGACCCAACATTCAGTTCAACAATTTCAGACTATAACCTCTGCCCCATCCTTTTTGTTCCTTTTTTCTCTCTCTCTCATGTGGCAGCAGTTGATCATTCTGCCATTGCCATTTACACTTCACCTAGAGTCATCTTTTGTTCCTTAATTTGTCCCATTACCATCTCCTTTTGCCTCGCACCATCACCCCTTTTGTCTCTTAACCTCTCCTGCCTTCCACCCTATCACAGACCTTCCCTTTTGTTCTTTCCTCCCCTCCTTTCCCTGCCCCTACACTTGCTTAAAAACCTGTTCCATCTCCAACTTTTTCCAGTTCTGACGAAGAGTCATCGACCTGAAACATTGACTCTGTTTCTCTCTCCACAGATGCTGCCTGACCTGCTGAGTATTTCCAGCATTTTCTGTTTTTATTTCAGATTTCCAGCATCTGCAGTATTTCCTGTTTTGCTTTAAGATTATTGATATAGCTGTGCTCTCCTGGCCGGCCTCCCACCTTCTACCCTCTGTAAACTTGAGCTCAGCCAGAACTATGCTGCCCGTATCCTAACTCGCACCAAGACCTCTTCAGCCGTCAATCCTGTGCTCACTGACCTACATTGGCTCCCGGTCCGGCAACACCTCGATTTTTAAAATTCTCAGCCTTGGTTTCAACTACCTCCACGGCCTCGCACCTCCCTCTCTCTGTAACCTCCTCCAGCTCTACAGCCCTCCAAGATCTCTGCGTTTCTTCAATTCTGGCCTCTTGCGCATCCCCCGATTTTCTTCGCTCCACCATTGGCGGCCGTGCCTTCAGCTGCCTGGGCCCTAAGCGCTCGAATTCCCTCCCTAAACCGCTCCGCCTCTCTACCTCTCTCTCTCCTCCTTTAAGACTCTCTATCTACCCTATCAGGTTAAGACTAAAAGCTACCTCTGTAACCAAGATTTTGGGCACCTGTCCTATTGGGCCAGAAATTCGGCTCTTGTCGGGTGAGTACGCGCTGTGTACTCACCCGTAAGGCCACCTGAAGTGCCGGTTTCCTGCATGCACTGCGCATGCGCGGGAAACCGGAACTTCCGTTCCCCTGAAGGGAGGGGTTCAGAAGTCGAACGCGTGCGCGGGAGAGGCTGCGCGCATGCAGCGAACTTCAGGTTTTTTTTCAGGTTTCTCCGGGAAGGTAAGTATGGAGAAGCTGCACTTTTAACAAGGAGAAATGTGAGAAGTTGCACAACACCAGGTTATAGTCCAACAGCTTTATTTGAAATCACAAGCTTTCTGAGCGCTGCTCCTTCGTCAGGACTTCACCTGACGAAGGAGCAGCGCTCCGAAAGCTTGTGATTTCAAATAAAGCTGTTGGACTATAACCTGGTGTTGTGCGACTTCTCACATTTGTCCACCCCAGTCCAACACCGGCATCTCCACATCATGTTTAAAAAGGAGGCGCAAGACCTGTTTTTAACAAGGTAAGTGGTTAATTAATTACAATTAAAAAAAATTTCAACAGGTTTATCTTTTAAAGAAAGGTAAGTTTATTTTTAGCACCGTTAAAAAGTATAATTAACTTTTTCAAAAATTTTAATTTTTGTTTAAACTAGTTATTTTATTTAACTTATAGTTATTTTAAAAATGTGATTTAAAAAAAAAAATTATTTGAAGTTTAAGTGTGGTTTTGGGGCCGACCTCTATTCATAGATTTGACAGGTCTTCCTGTCAAATCTATGAATGAAAATGCCCTGCTAGGATTGGCTCTCCATGGCCCACGTGATCCCAGGGGACGCTTCGAACTAACTGCGCCCCTGGGATACACAAGCACTGCGCGCCGGCAGCTGGAGGAGGCCCAGGACCCGAAGTCCTCGTGGGCCCAAAGCACAACTGCAGGCGCGGTAGGCAAGTACTCACGCGATGCTTGCACCCGCAGGAGCCTGAAAGCTGAATTTCTGGCCCAATATCTCCTTATGTGGCTCGGTGTTAAATTATAACGCTCCTGTGAAGCACCTGGAGACATTTTACTATGTTAAAGGCTTAATATATATTTATGTCACCTGGCATTTCAGCTTCTACAAGAACGCTCTATGCACATGAAAATGTCAAAAAGGTTTAGCGTTTTGCGAACTTACGCAAACACCCGCACACTAATTATCTTCCTGACGTAAGCCCTAATGCCTGTCTTAAGTGCTCTCTTACCCACTAGAGTGCTTCTATAAGTTGCTCCCCCAGAGGCTGCAGCTTCGGAGGTGGAATGCTTGCTGTGGCCCTGTGGCTCAGTTGGTAGCACACTCGCCTCTGAATCACGAAGGTTGTGGGTTTAAGTACCCACTCCAGGGACTTGAGCAGATAAAGGTTAGGCTCACACTCCAGTGGAGCGCTGCGCTGTCAGGAGGTGCCATCTTTCGGATGAGACGTTAAACCGAGGCCCCGTCTGCTCTCTCGGGTGGACGTAAAAGATCCCGCGGCCACTATTTCAAAGAAGAGCTGGGGAGAGTTCTCCCCCGGTGTCCTGACCAACATTTATCCCTCAATCAACATAACAAAAACAGATTATCTGGTCATTATCACATTGCTGTTTGTGGGAGCTTGCTGTGCGCAAATTGGCTGCTGCGTTTCCTACGTTACAACAGTGACTACATTTCAAAAGTACTTCATTGGCTGCAAAACGCTATGAGACGTCCGGTGGTCGTGAAAGACTTGCATTTCTATAGCGCCTTTCACGACCACCGGTCGTCTCAAAGCACTTTACAGCCAATGAAGTACTTTTTGAAGTGCGGTCACTGTTGTAATGTAGGAAACGCGGCAGCCAATTTGCACACAGCAAGCTCCCACAAACAGCAATGTGATAATGACCAGATAATCTGTTTTTGTGATGTTGGTTGAGGGATAAATGTTGGACAGGATACCGGGGATAACTCCCCCTGCTCTTCTTCGAAATAGTGCCGCGGGATCTTTTACGTCCACCTGAGAGGGCTGACGAGGCCTCGGTTTAACCTCTCATCCGAAAGACAACCAGGGTGCCTCAAAGAACAAGTTGTAAAAGGACTTTTAAGTAGTATTGTTATAAATACCATCAACACTGAACACAAACTGCATTCGTGAGAATCCATCTCATCTGCAACACTGCGCGATTATCTTAACTTGTGCATCTACCAGCCAGTTTGGATAATAGAGTTTCTCCTCTCTGCGTTCTTGAGAGTAACAAAAGCAAAATCCCAGAAGAAAGGAAAGTAATCTCTTTAATTAGTGTAAGAAAGCCAGTGTGCGCTTCACACAGAACAGGAAGATTGTTAGTCTAAAGTCTCATTAGGGGAATTTACTGTCTCTCACTGAGCTTAGAGGCACTGAAATGGTGACAGCTGCTGACATTCCCTACAGTTGCTCACTGTTTAAAAGTCAGTTCTTGCTATTCATTTTTTAAAATGTATTTCTTCTCGACTCACCAGCTCTGCCCTTGTCTGTCCCCGTCTTTCTCCATTTGACTCCTTTATCTTTCTTGACCTCTTTGTCGCCTTTCGAGATTCTCTTGCTGTCTCTCTCTCTCACCCCCTCCTCCTCTCCCTTCTCATGTATTTGCACAAGGTGTCATGTCCTGCTTTTAGTAGTAAAGGGGACTGATTAATCTTTGCCCCCCCCCTCCCCATACGTCTGTACTAGAATTATGAGAGGCAATTTTAGGGCTCGCATCCAAATATTGGTCTTCTCAAATGAAATCTCACTTAAACGTTTTCACCAACTAATTAGTTTGTGTGAGTTGCCGCTGCTATGCACATCTGGACCAATTAATGTTTCTGCGTATGAGCTGGTGTCTGGCTCAATCTGTCTGGGCAACAATGCATCTTAGGATGGCAGAATTAGGAAGGAGCTCAAAAGCGTTAGATCATGCATGCTGCGGGTTTGTTTTCCAAAATTAGTGAACATCTGCCATCGACCATATCTAAGCAGCTCAATGACAATCCACTGCTGGCCAGCACGCTGTCAGATTTTCTTCCGAGGGCCCTTGGGTGCTGTAACCAAAAGACCTGGCGCAAAAACGAGTGTTACCCGCCGGGACAGGTTTTCTTGCCCTGGCGCCTGGGGACAATTGAATCACCTGGGGGCGGGTAAATTGGGTGGCGAGGAAGGCGCAACCCCGAAGGGAATCTGCCTGATTTTCTGTCCATTCATTTAAGTGGATGGAACGTTGGTCAGGCTCCCTTACAGACATGCACTGCTCCCCTCCCAATGTTCCTGTATTCACTGCGTTCAGGCACTCTTTAGGCCTTGGTATCGTTCTGGTGGATCTGCGAAGGTGCTATATAAATCAAGTTGTTGTTGTTAGTATAATATCACCTGCATCTGATTTTAATTGGCCCACATTACGCCTTACTACTCTCTTTCTCTAACATATTTAAAAAATATATTTGTTGTTGGATTTGTTATCCCTTGCAAGTTTGTTTCATACTCTCTTTTTGTACCACATCACTTTCTTTTAGTCCCTTTGTTGAATCGGAGAGATTTACGGCACAGAAGGAGGCCATTCGGCCCACCGTGCCTGCACCGGTGAAAAAGTGCCAACCCACCGAACCCCACTTTCCAGCTCTTGGTCCGTAGCCCTGGAGGTTAAAGCACTTCAAGTGCATATCCAAGTACTTTTGAAATGCGATGAGGGTTTCTGCCTCCACCACCCTTTCAGGCAGTGAGTTCCAGACCCCCACCAACCTCTGGGTGGAAAAATTCTCCTCAACTCCCCTCTAATCCTTCTACCAATTGCTTTAAATCTATGCCCCCTGGTTTTGACCTCTTGTTGAGGTCTTCAACAGTAGGAACAAGGAGCTCCAAACACTCAGTAGAGTTTTCACCATGATGGCTTTGCCCTCACATTATCTTTGCAACCCCATCTGCCTTGCTCCATCTTCAAATGCCACCTCAGAATTTGAGTTAGATGTACAAAGGTTACCCAAATAGGTTATTAAATCTATATTAAATCTATGCTCCCCGGTTATTGACCTCTCCGCTAAGGGAAATAGGTCCTTCCTATCCACTCTATCTAGGCCCCTCATCATTTTATACACCTCAATAAGGTCTCCCCTCAGCCTCCGCTGTTCCAAAGAAAACAATCCCAGCCCATCCAATCTTTCCTCATCGCTCAAATTCTCCAGTCCTGGCAACACCCTGGTAAATCTCCTCTGTACCCTCTCCAGTGCAATCTTGTGGCTTTTTATAGCTGTCCCAGGCTGCAGGATTTAAACCTAGCCTTGAATTTGGGTGGGCCTTTTCCTTTAGCTCAATATAGCCTCTTACCTCGTTTGTTGCGCATGCTAACTACACCAGTGGAGCTTTGGCCTTTCAGGCTGGTTTATTATTTTAATGGCCCAGAAATTAAACACTGAGGGGGAAAAATTCAGCTGCTTGCGCCTC
The DNA here is from genome assembly GCA_030390025.1 of Squalus acanthias. Taxonomy (NCBI): domain Eukaryota; kingdom Metazoa; phylum Chordata; class Chondrichthyes; order Squaliformes; family Squalidae; genus Squalus; species Squalus acanthias. The sequence goes on from CM059450.1 coordinate 12,402,967, forward strand.
CCGTTAGCGCCTTAAGAGGGCGCTAATGGGGCGTAAAGCAGCTAACGCCCGGGCGCAGCGCCGCCCACGCCTCCCGTAAAATTCAGCGGGAGGTTAGCGGCGGCGCCAGCCGGTAGCGCCCTGTGGCGCTGCGCCGCCGGCGATGACGTCATTGCCGTGTGCAGCACCCCGCTCGCGCTCCAGCCGCGATCTTCAGTCGCGCCCCCTGATTTACCGCCAGACGCTATGTCCGACGGGTTCAGGGAGGCGTACGTGCGGCCGGGGCGGCGATATTTAAAGGGGAGGTGGCAGGCGGCCATTTTTGTTGCTGGCCGCCTGCCAGCACCTGCCCCCGTTGCTGTCCCCGGCCCCCGTGAAGCCCCCCCACCGTGAAGTGCCGGCTGCGCTCCAAGAGCCCGGCACTTCTCTTGAGTGCCGGGCTCTTTTGCCGGCACTCCCGATCCCTGGGGGCCCAGCTGGGCCCCGGTTCGCGCTGCGCAGGGTCCCTCCCCTTGAAGAAGGGGAGGAAGGCCTGCAATACCGCGGCGCGACTGCGGCACGTAGCGCCAGGATATTCCCGCGCAGCGCCCCAAGAGGGATGCGGGGTGCTTCCAGTGGCGCCCCGCTTCCCTCTTGGGGCGCAACCACTGAAGTTCCGGCGCGGGGCCGCTAATTTTTTCGGGGCGCTAAAAGTAGCGCCCCGGCGAGGTTAGCGCCCCAAATGGGGCGCGACTCAATTTTTACCCCTGAGTGTTCACGCGGGGGTAAGGCTTCCCCGCGATATCTCACTCCGCGCCTACCTTTTTCCTCCGGGCCCACACGAACTTTAGTTTCAAGGCTGCAGCTGTGCAGTGCTTGCGTGACCCAGAGACGCAATTAGTTCGTGCGAGCTCTGGGATCACGTGATTCAGTTAGAGCCAATGGCAGCACACCATTTTTCATTCATAGTTTTGACAGGAAGACCTGTCAAAGCTATGAATACTATACCCCCCCAAAAGAACAGCTAAACCTCAATTAAATTTTTTAAAAAAGCCATCACATTAATAAAATAAGTATAGTTAAATAAATTAACCACTTTAAACAAAAAATTAAATTTTTGAAAAAATTTAAAATCTTTTTAAAAGTTATAAAAATAAACTTACCTTTCTTTAAAGTCTCTAAAAAAGATATACCTGTTGAAAAAAATTTAAAGTAATACTTAATTAACTACTTACCTTGTTAAAAGAGGGTCTTACGCCTCCTTTCTTTATGTGTAAAATCTTCCATGCTTACCTGCGCGTTCAAAGCACTAAGTGCACTGCGTGCACGCAGCCTGTAGCGCGCACGCGGTTCACTTAGGAACCGCCCCCTTTTGAATTCACGAAGTGCCGGTTTCCCGCGCATGCGCAGTGCATGCTGGAAACCGGCAATTGGAGACCTAAAACGCGAGAGTACACAGTGCGTACTCTCGCGTATTAGGTCTAATTTTCGGGCCATTATCTTTTTATAGGATATGGGTGTCGCTGGCAAGGCCAGCATTTATTGCCCATCCCTAATTGCCCTTGAGAAGGTGGTGGTGAGCCGCCTTCTTGAACCGCTGCGGTCCGTGTGGTGAAGGTGCTCCCACAGTGCTGTTAGGGAGGGAGTTCCAGGATTTTGACCCAGCGACGATGAAGGATCGGCGATACACGTCTATGTCAGGATGGTGTGTGACTTGGAGGGGAACTTGGAGGTGGTGGTGTTCCCATGCGCCTGCTGACCTTGCCCTTCTAGGTGGAAGAGGTCACGGGTTTGGGAGGTGCTGCCGAAGAGGCCTTGGCGAGTTGCTGCAGTGCATCTTGTAGATGGTACACACTGCAGCCACGGTGCGCCGGTGGTGTAGGGAGTGAATGTTTAAGGTGGTGGATGGGGTGCCAATCAAGCGGGCTGCTTTGTCCTGGATGGTGTCGAGCTTCTTGAGTGTTGTGGGAGCTGCACTCATCCAGGCAAGTTGAGAGTATTCCATCACACTCCTTACTTGTGCCTTGTAGATGGTGGAAAGGCTTTGGGGAGTCAGGAGGTGAGACACTCGCCGCAGAATACCCAGCCTCTGACCTGCTCTTGTTGCCACAGTATTTATGTGGCTGGTCCAGTTAAGTTTCTGTATTGCACTGAAAACTTCTTTGAAAACTTCCCGCTGTTTGTACGTTTACTCATTAACAGCTCAGCCCGGTTTACTGCGATCACTTTATTTATCCAGCATCAAAGGGCCTGGTGCTGCAACTTCAATGCAGAGTTCTCTGACAGATTCGTTCATTAGGCAATATCTCTTGCTCTGTTCACCACTGAAACTCTGCCAGTTCCCTCTGGTGCTTTATCACCAACTTGAAATGGGAGAAATGAACAGAATGGAGGAATGAAATAAATCCTGAGCAATTTCCATGTTATTCACTGTGTAGTGAGCAGTTAACAGGCAAAGCAAATGCCACATCTGTGCCTTAACATACATTAGAAATACGAGGCCAGTGTTTTATGTTGTGCACGGACCCTGGTTGCATTTTCCGACTCAGCGTAATTAGAATGTGACGAGGAATTGGAAAACCATCCCCACCGGGCAGATAATCGGGTGCTGCTGCAAGATTTAAAGGCCTGCAGCAGCTTAAAGGGGAAGGCATCCAGATGTGGCCAAGTGTGGTCCAAAATGTGTGGAAGAAATCGAGTAGTCTGCTGAGTGGGCCACCCACTCTGATACTCAGCAAAGATTCTTCTTGAAGAATTGAAACAAAGAAGGTGGTCCCTCTCTACCACCGAAGGCCACAGGCCCACTCCCCCCAGGCAGAGCAGCCCAGTAGGAATGGGCGGAGTTTGCCTCCAGCCCTCCACAATACCATGCAAATGGAAGCAGTGCAGGTAAAAGCTCAAGGAACTTTCTCGTTAGCCAAGCTATCACCTTAGAAACATAGAAAAATAGGAGCAGGAGTAGGCCATTCAGCCCTTCGAGCCTGCTCCGCCATTTAATATGATCATGGCTGATCCTCTATCTCAATACCATATTCCCGCTCTCTCCCCATACCCCTTGATGCCTTTTGTGTCTAGAAATCTATCTATCTCCTTCTTAAATATATTCAGTGACTTGGCCTCCACAGCCTTCTGTGGTAGAGAATTCCACAGGTTCACCACGGTCTGAGTGAAAACATTTCTCCTCATTTCAGTCCTAAATGTCCTACCCCGTATCCTGAGACTGTGACCCCTCGTTCTAGACCCCCCCCAGCCAGGGGAAACATCCTCCCTGCATCCAGTCTGTCTAGTCCTGTCAGAGTTTTATACATTTCAATGAGATCCCCTCTCATTCTTCTGAACTCTAGTGAATACAGGCCTAGTCGACCCAATCTCTCCTCATATGACAGTCCTGCCATCCCAGGAATCAGTCTGGTGAACCTTCGCTGCATTCCCTCTATGGCAAGTATATCCTTTCTTCGGTAAGGAGACCAAAACTGCACACAGTACTCCAGGTGTGGTCTCACCAAGGCCCTGTATAACTGTAGTAAGACATCCTTGCTCCTGTACTCAAATCCTCTTGCAATGAAGGCCAACATACCATTTGCCTTCCTAACTGCTTGTTGTACCTGCATGTTTGCTTTCAGTGACTGGTGTACAAGGACACCCAGGTCCCTTTGTACATCAACATTTCCCAATCTACCACCATTTAAATAATACTCTGCCTTTCTGTTTATTCTACTGATCCAATGCACTTACAATTGCCCGCCCCTTATTCGGTCTTAAGGTATTTACAAATCTAACCTTAATGCCCGTGAGGTTGTGCCGTGCTCTTTACGCCCTTAGCCTTCGCCTGGCAGCATTCCTTCACTCGTATCCTTGCATACATTCAATGTAAACAAATCCTCCCATCAAATGTCATTGACTGTTGCATGCACAGGTCACGGGCCCTCCCCCCGCGTGGGAAACATGCGGACACTGTGTGCTGCGGCATGATCTTATTGAAACATATAAGATACTGAGGAGGCTCAACAAGGTAATGCAGAGAGGATGTTTCCCCTCGAGGGGAAATCTAGAACTAGGGGGGCATAGTTTCAGAATAAAGGGTCGCCCTTTTAGAACTGAGATGGGGAGGAATTTCTTCTCTGAGAGGATCATAAATCTGTGGAATTCTCTGCTCCAGAGAGCCGTGGAGGCTGGGTCATTAAATACATTTAAGGTGGAGATGGACAGATTTTTGCAAGATAAGGGAGTGAAGGGTTATGGGGAGCGGGCGGGGAAGTGGAGTTGAGGCCAAGATCAGCCATGATCTTACTGAATGGCGGAGCAGGCTCGAGGGGTCAAGTGGCCTATTCCTGCTCCTATTTCTTATGTTCTTATGTCTTTACAGTTGCAACTTCAAAGCCGAAGACAGCTCATCGCAACTGGAAGAGATCTACGAGAGGTGATGGGCTTCCAAACTTCAGACCTCTTACCCAGCAGGAAGAAGAAGCCTTCAAAAAAGAATGCCGCAAATCTGTATAAATCCATTTCTAATCATGCACTAAAATTTCAAATGAGATGACGAAAGGTGTCTTTGAAATACTGTCCATCACTGCGAACAACTAGGATTCTGTTCTTTGAAGCTGCCAACCTGAATTTTCAGTGCTACAGTCAAAGTATCAAAAACGATGCAGCGCGAATGATTTTCTGCCCTCAGATTAGATGTCTCTCGGCCTGCCCAATAAGTTTGATACAATAAGGTATTTATTGACTGGAGCTTGTTTAGCCTGAAAGAATGCAGCTGAGAGGTGACCTTGCTGAAGAATGGACGCTATTAAACTGTATGGAAAAGGTGATGTTGAGCCCTATTTCAAGGTAAGCCACAACAGTCGGACAAAGGGACATGGCTTCAACTCAGTGAAAGGAAAACCTGGCGCTGACATCAGGAATAAGGCCTTCACGTAAAGAATGATCAATATTTTGAACAGACGTAGCAGCAGGGTAATGGAGATTAAAAAAAAACCTTTCAGCTTTGATCAAGAGACAGATGGATATTGTGATACGGCGCTTTTAGTCTTTTTCATTCTGTATGAATGAACTATGATGGGCTGAATGGCCGTCCTCTACTGTATATATCTTGTGAACGACACTAGTGACTTCGGCGCCATTTTTTTGTCCAATTGACAGGCCGACGACCAATGTTCCCTCCAATTTTTTTTTCCCGGCCCGCTCGGCCCCTTTAACTGGCTGCGAGGGCCATTCAAAGTTCCGCCCGCGCACGGTTTATCTGTTTAAAAGCCGGCTCGCTGGCTGCGTTGGACCTTCAGAGCGCTGCGCGGCCACGCTGCTTAAAGGGAACATTGCTGACTATTCAATATTTGCAGGTTACAGAAACATGAGCAGAAGTGTCACCACTGCATTTAATTTTACTGCCCTGTTGGCTTCAACAGCTGCTTATAGCCTCCCTGGCTCAATCACTCTCCTCTTTCAACCCTCTTGGGTTGCCTTGGAGTTTATTATGCATAATCTTGCTATGAACTTATTTCCTTACAAACACGGTTCTGTGGCATTATAGAGAGTTGCATGTTTAACTCCAACTAAAAGGAAATGCACTGATAAAGGGAAAGCAAAGTGAGTAAATAATAGTCCGGAATTTGCAGTTGTAATGACAGCAAAACTGTCAGCGTTCGCCGTCATTACTGACAGCAACGTCTGGAGTCTGCACATGCACGGAAAACCGGCTCCTCCACAGTGAGCACTGTTGTAGTCCTTGCAGATGGAAATGATTTAAAATCACTGAATTGACGTTAACCTCCACTTTTTATGCAGTATTCAAGCTGTAAAAGCCCTTAGAAAAGTTAACCCTTGTTGAATGAAGTGTAACTGATTTTTAAACAGCATACTAAGTCATAAATACTGTTGAACAACCTCTCTGGCCCTGAAAAACTAATTTTATATTTGTGGTATGTCAAATTTCTCCATTATGATAAAAATTCCTAGATTTTTAAAATATTAAAAATTATATCTTTTTTTAAGTTTGTTTATGATATTTCAGCTTCTACCTTAATCCCAAATGTCCTAATCTTTATTTCGCTCTCTGTAAAATGATTAAAAGTTAAAGATAACCAGTGCTTTTTACTTCCTGGTTTGCTGTCTGTGAGACTTCTGTCAATGTGATTGGCTACTTAGCCTGCTTGATGAATTAACTGTTGCTGGACGCTCGAGATCCCCTATGGGTGACGCCAGAATGAAATTAATGTTGGGAAAGGTGAAATCCACGCCACTGAGATCGCTAGATCTTTGTGGGCAGCTATCTGCGAGGTCAGCGGCGAGCGCCGTCGCTTCGCCGCTGACCGCAAAATCCGGGCCAAGGAAACGAGCTGGATTCGTAACAAATGATGGGTCATGTTTGATAGTGGAGTCCTTCTTGTTAGGCATGTGTGGAGCATAAGCTCGCTCGTGTGAAGCACAAACACCGGCATAGACCAGTTGGGCCGAATGGGCTATTTCAGTGCTGTAAATTCGATGTAACTCGAGGGAATATGGATATGTCAATCCTAGCAGCGGTGTCTAATGGGAATGCCAACCATCCTTTGGACGCTTGGACGCAGGACAATATAACGCCGCTGGCCATTCTAACCTTCCACAAGTGTTACAAAGGGATGGAAACAGATCGAGAGCAGAGAATGCTTTTCCCAGCTTTTCCCAGCTGAGTGAATGAGTGAATGAGTGGATGCTGAGTGGGAATTGATGACAGGGCAGCCAATGGAAGTAGTGATAAACGACTACAAAATCCAGTAAAAGGAAGGGAACAGCGCAGTCAGAGAGGTAAAGAAAAAAAAAAAATCCAGCAGGGCGAGCTGCAACTTTCAGCATGCAGGCAAAAAATGACTATATACATAAAGGTAATGAATGATCTTAAATATAATCTAGTCATATTCCCATTTCTATCCGACAAATTCAATATTCATTTAGATCTCCTGGCGTTAATGTTTTCAAATAACAGCAGAAATAGAAACATGTCACCATAACAGGAAGAAAATTCAGGACCTTATATTTATGACGAACATAACAGACACATTGAGGTGAAATTTCGGCCGTAATTCAATCTCGGAACTCAAATGATGAACATAAACATCTCCACTGTTGTGCTTTATTACAGAATCAGAACCGTGCAATTGGATTCCAACCTTGCAATTCACTCAGTGGTAGCTATTATCTTTTCTCCAGTTTCCTCCTGTGGTGTTTAACTTCGGCTACTTATTCCTTTGGCTAAAGTCTGTTCAACATTTCGGTGTCAGCCATGGCTCAGTGGGTAGCACTCTCATTTCCGACAATTAGAAGGTTGTGTGAGTGTATAATCCCACTCCGAGGAGACTTGAGCACTTAATTCAGGCTGACACCTCAGAGCAGTACTCAGGGAGTGCTGCACTGTTGGAGGTGCCGTCTTTCGGATGAGACGTCCGCCCTCTCAGGAGTACGTAAAAGATCCCATGGCACTTTTTCAAAGAAGAGCAGGGGAGTTCTCCTTGGTATGCTGGCCATGCTGAGGAAGGATGTTCTTGCCATGGAGGGAGTGCAGCGAAGATTCACCAGACTGATACCTGGGATGGCAGGGATGACGTATGAAGAGAGATTGGGTCGATTAGGCTTATACTCGCTAGAGTTTAGAAGAATGAGAGGGGATCTCATTGAAACTTATAAAATTCTAACAGGACTAGACAGACTAGATGCAGGAAGGATGTTCCCGATGGCGGGGGAGTCCAGAACCAGGGGTCACAGTCTAAGGATAAAGGGTAAGACATTTAGGACTGAGATGAGGAGGAATTTCTTCACCCAGAGAGTGGTGAACCTGTGGAATTCTCTACCACAGAAGGCAGTTGAGGCCAAATCATTAAATATATTCAAGAAGGAGTTAGATATAGTTCTTAAGGCTAAAGGGATCAAGGGATATGGGGAGAAAGCAGGGACAGGGTACTGAATTTGGATGATCAGCCATGATCTCATTGAATGGCGGAGCAGGCTTGAAGGGCCGAATGGCCTACCCCTGCTCCTATCTTCTATGTTTCTATGTTTCAGATTATCACATTGTTTTTTGTGGGACCTTGCTGTGCGCAAATTGGATGCCGCGTTTCCTACATTACAACACTTTACAAGTACTTCATTGGCTGTAAAGCGCTTTGGGACATCATGAGGTTGTGAAAGGTGCTATATAAATGCAAATCTTTCTTGTGTTATGTGCGATGGGCAAAATGATGTTCTTGAGGACAAGTGCTCCCCACCTGATTCAAAGTTATGGGAAACATTTGACATGCGCTCACCCAAAATTATATTCACGGGAGAAGGAAGCCTCGTACAGGAATTATCAGCCGCCAGTGACACAATTTTACCCAGAATTCATGGCAACACAAACAATCAGGAAGCCCCTGGAGGCTTAAATGAGTGAATTTGATAATGTTTTGGCCAGAGGGGCAAGAAATACTGAGAGGAAGTTCTGCATCAGAAAGGAAGAATTAATTATCCTATTGGAGTTATTTTCTTTGTTTATGAATCAGAGGAAAGTACAGGAGTAGACATAATTGGTATTGGCCTAAATCTTTCACATTACATTATAACCCAAAAGTCATGGATCCGAGCTCTGTGAAGATTTGGCCAGGGGTTTTGTTCTCTTATAAGGGAGAGGGCCAGCACAGATTGGCACCTTCTTATCTAGATGTCTCAGGTACAGACTGGCTTTCCCAACCGACCCATCGGAGAACCTGGTTTGATGGATTTAGCCATGATCCTTTGCTGATCAGCAATGTAATATTCTAATTAGAAGCTAATTGGTACAGGCATAATTCTTTCAGTGCTAAAAACAATTCTAAGTAGGTCCAATTATAAGTGTCCATTCCTTCAAAACACCAATCACATACCTTATGTTGTTGTTGTTGTTTCTGAGAATGTATTAATTTAAAGGACATTTTATGCACTAACCTATGTTTATAATGACAGCTTAGGAAAGTATATTTTTCTTTAATTTGATATACAGAGCACAATATACCTCCTGGAGAATATATTTCTTGCATTATGAAGTTAACATATTAGTAAAAATGCTAATTAGATCTAATTTAGATATGCAAATATGTTCATTAAAAATGGACTTTCATCTGTAACCCAAATACAATTTCCTGTCTATAAGAAGCTTAAATTGGTATATTTACTATCCTGTTTTATCCTGTTAGGGATAACATGAAAGGGTCGTTTTAATTGGGGTTCGTTTACATAGGCAAATTAGCTGAAGTTCAGATAGCTCCGGTAGCCCAATTATGGTATCTGCTGTTTCACTGCCCCACCCCAATTTAAGTCCATATAAAAACTTTGTAAAAAAGATCACAGCTTCAATCCTCATCTGTACAAGATTAAGAAAGGGCTTAAATCAGTCAATGACCTTTAATGGAAAGTGTTTGACGATATACGTTGGATGAAGACGGAATTGGGCTTGGCTATGATCGCTCTGCTGCCAATCCCACCTCAAAATGGCGAATAGCCTACTCCCTCAGGGGGGAACTTTCCATTAAAGTTGGTGGAAAATCAGATCAGCCGTCCATTATACACCCTGCCCCGTTTTCCTCTCCATTGCCTCTGATCAGATACTGCCAGTTTTTCAGCCCCACTGAAGTTGAAAGTTACCCCCCCCGAGCGTCTAGGCTCAAATGTGAAGAAGGTCCATTTTGGGTGAGTATTGATGGAGCCCATGGAACAGATCCTCCAGCATGTTTATAAAAGGGAGAAAAGGGGACAAGATTTGGGGCAGGGGGGGGAAGCTGGAATCTGACTTCTCTGGAATTATTGATTTCATCTTCCCAGAATACCAACCCTATCATCTTCCATGACTACATCCAACTTTTCCTTAAATAAATCCAGAGTCCTGGCCTCAACCCCTCTTGATGACGACCCATTCCAGCTGCAGCATTAATCTCATAAATTAAGAAGAGATTTGCAGAGTGACTTGACCAAGAAGTAGCTTGACCTTTTCCTATCCCTTGGCTGTTGCTTGCGATCGACACAGTAATGCACCTTGCTGAATGTGCAAGATAGAGAGGCAAATTTCTTTGGGGCATCTCTCACTCTGCCACCATACCTTGGGTGGACGTTTGGCAGAAACCCCTTTACATGCGTAAACATGGATTTATCAAACGTCTGCTGAAGTTATGGTGGCGGAACAGGAGAAGCCTCGAGGAAATTCAGGGTTTTTATTGAACAATAATTTTTATGGCAGGTACAGGAAGTTGCCATTTAAACTGTACAAATATAGACATATTTGGTCTATTATGCCTTGTGCTATTTTTTTTAATATTCGTTTCTGGGATGTGGGCGTCGCTGGCAAGGCCAGCATTTATTGCCCATCCCCTAATTGCCCTCGAGAAGGTGGTGGTGAGCCGCTTTCTTGAATCGCTGCAGTCCGTGTGGTGAAGGTGCTCCCACAGTGCTGTTAGGGAAGGAGTTTCAGGATTTTGACCCAGCGACGATGATGGAATAATTCCAAGTTAGGATGGTGTGTAATTTGGAGGGGAACTTGCAGGTGGTGGTGTTCCCATGCATCTGTTGTCCTTGTCCTTCTAGGTGGGAGAGGTCGCGGGTTTGGGAGGTGCTGCCGAAGAAGCCTTGGCGAGTTGCTGCAGTGCATCTTGTAGATGGTACACACTGCAGCCACCGGTGCGCCAGTGGTGGAGGGAGTGAATGTTTAAGGTGGTGGATGGGGTGCCAATCAAGCGGGCTGCTTTGTCCTGGATGGTGTCGAGCTTCTTGAGTGTTGTGGGAGCTGCACTCATCCAGGCAAGTGGAGAGTATTCCATCACACTCCTGACTTGTGCCTTGTAGATGGTGGAAAGGCTTTGGGGAGTCAGGAGGTGAGACACTCGCCGCAGAATACATAGCCCCTGACCTGCTCTTGTTGCCACAGTATTTATGTGGCTGGTCCAGTTAAGTTTCTGGTCAATGGTGACCCCTAGGATGTTGATGGTGGGGGATTTGGTGATGGTAATGCCGTTGAATGTCAAGGGGCGGTGGTTAGACTCTCACTTGTTGGAGATAGTCATTGCCTGGCACTTCTGTGGCGAGAATGTTATCTGCCACTTATCAGCCCAAGCCTGAATGTCGTCCAGTTCTTGCTGTATTCGGGAATGGACTGCTTTATTTCTATTATAATTTTTTCCCAAGTATCTCTTGCTGGACAATCCAAACAATGTGGTGGAGATAGGGACATTGGGGTAGAAATTCATCTTGGGCGAAATCACATCAACCGCCAGTTATACACCCAGTCCAATAGTCTGTTCTATTGAAGTCAATGGAACTGTAAAGTGGGCGGCCGATGTATAGCCAGACTCACTCAGGCTTATTTGCTGTGGTTTCTACTGAAATTTAGTGGTGACCTGGAACCTTTTCTCTATCTCAATAAATACGGCAAAACCGCTCTGCTTCACCGAGCCAATCTAAGAAAGAAAGATCTGGACTGAATTTAATTGGCCTCTCAATTTCCCTCGCAACTCAAATTATAACCATATAGTCTTAGAGAAATGAACACAAGCAGTTACTTTCACTATTAAACGCATAAATCTTTTTTAATATCAACCCTACTCTCAAGTAGACAACCACAGATACTCGTCATTAGGTTCCATCTGCCAACACTGCGATCCCCTTCCCAATTTGTGTCAGTTGAAGTGACCGAAAAATGAATCCATGACCCAGGGAGAGGACTAGGCAGCTGGCCAAACTTTTTGAGTAGGCAAACAAAGTTCCCAGATTGCTTGCTGAGAGAAACAGTTTTGGCGTTTTGTTTCAAAAGCATCAGGCTGGGGAAGTGAGTTGATGCAGGTTGTTAACCCGCCAGGATTGCCCTGGAGTCTCCAGGAATGGGAGATTGATCTCCCGGACGCCGCTGCCAGCAACACCCGGGAGAGAAATGCCAGTGGCGTTACAAAAAAAGGTGTGTTTCTTCTTGTCATTTTTGTTCAACATTTATTAGTTCTAAAAATATTTAGGGATGGGTAAAAAGAAAGACTTGCATTTAGATCGCGCATTTCACAACATCCCAAAGCACTTTACAGCCAATGAAGTACTTTTTGAAGTGTGATCACTGTTGTAATGTAGGAAACGTAGCAGCCAGTTTGCGCACAGCAAGCTCCCACAAACAGCAATGTGATAATGACCGGATCGTCTGTTTTTTTGGCGATGTTGATTGAGGGATAAATATTGGCCCCAGGAAAACAGGGATAACTCCCCCTGTTCTTTTTCGAAATAGTGGGATCTTTTACGCCCACCATGAGAGGGCAGACGGGGCCCTCGGTTTAACGTCTACATCAGAAAGACATCACCCGTGACAGCGCGGCACTGCCTCGGAGTGTCAGTCGAGAATTTTATGTTCAGGTCTCTGGAGTGGGACTTGAACCCACAGCCTTGATTGACTCAGAGGTGAGGGTGCTACCCACTGAGCCACGGCTATTTGACCGGGCGGGGCGGTTGGAGGCAGGCGGTCATGTGAAGAAACCTCCAGGAATATACGTTCAGCCAGAGCTGGCAACCCCGGTGACGGTGGAGGAGAGGGAAAAAACTTTTCTTCGATTGCTACTCTCACATCTATGACGGAGCAAGAAAAGAGACAACACTCGAGCCAGGTCAGCCCCGACGTGTCCGCCCTCAAGCTGCCAAAGCAATTCCTTCATGTGGCAATCTCCTTCGAAAGAGATCGCGTCCTTGTCTGACAGAAAAAAGGGACGTTGTTTTTTTTTAGCATGTCACCCACTTCCTCATCATTTCCCGACTGAAAAAGAAAGATGAAAGAAAACGCTTCTTTCCTCCCTCTTGAAAAACTCTTGACGGTGAATTAGTTTTCTGCAATCTCCCAGCTCATTTTGAAGATTATTAATTATTTACTGAATAAACTGCAGTTTAGAACATTAATTGCACACCAGAAGGTTCGAGCTGTCAATATTTCATGAAGAAAGCTCTAGCAAAAATTTAATTTATCCCGACGCCTATTTTGAAGTGGAGAAGGGAGAGGGAGCCCACTGTTAAAGGGACAGCACCTCAGCTTTCGATTCGGCACTTTACAGCCTTCTGGACTCAACATTGAGGTCAACAATTTCAGATCATAACTTCTGCCCCCATTTTTTCGGTCGGCAGCTGTTGCTGATTCTGATATTCCCATTTACACCTCTTCTAGACCCACCTGTTGTTTCTTTAGCTTGTCCCATTACCATCTCCTTTTGCCTCGCACCATCATCCCTTTCATCATTTAATCTCTCCTGCCTTCCACCCTATCACAGACCTTCCCTTTTGTTCTTTCCTCCCCTCCCCCTCTTTCCCTGCCCCTGCACTTGCTTAAAAACCTGTTCCGTCTCCAACATTTTCCAGTTCTGACGAAAGGTCATCGACCTGAAACGTTAACTCTGTTTCTCGCTCCACAGAGGCTGCCTGGCCTGCTGAGTATTTCCAGCAATTTTCTGTTTATATTATTTCATTGTTATTCAGCCAGTGACTCAGTGGGTAGCACCCTTCACCTCTGGGTCAGACGGGCGTGGGTTCAAGTCCCACTCCAGAGACTTGAACACAAAAATCTAGGCTGACGCTCCATATACCTGCCTTTGGCCCATATCCCTTAATACCTTTGATTAATACGTCTCTTTTTTTAAAGTAATGGAGGGAGGAACATGTTAAACATTCAGGTGGTAACATCCAACAGTCATTTCTACCCTATAAGGTTTTATATCAATAGAGATGGTAGGACAAACATGACTAATTAGAGCATAATGGTATTTGGGAGTAATTAAAAAGACAATAATGAATACTTGGGAATGATAAATACAAGATAATGGATCCTTCAGAGTAATTAAATAGCAAATAATGTCTACTTAGGACTATGAATAAGTAGGAGTGATTTAATAGAGGGTCATAGATGTTTGAGAGAAATTAAAGAGAATAATGGATACTTGAGAGTGATTAAGTCATGCTTGGGAGTAATTAAACATTGAATAATGGATACTTAGGGGAGATAAATTGCATGCTAGGAAATCGTAGAGTTTTATCTACATTGCCAGTCATCAACCTGTCCATGGTGAGTCTAAGGGGCAAAGAGGTGACTTTGCCTACCCATTATCTCCAGACAATTTGCCAGGTTGGCAAATCAATGGCGAGACGTTTGGCTTTTTGGCATCAGCATGGGTGATCACATCTGTCTCTGGAACAGCGTGTCCTTCGTCATTCTGTGAGCTAAGTCAACCTCTCTCCGATATGGCAATCAGACCCCTCGGAAATGTGGTACTCAGGGCCAGAAGCATCTGCTGGGAGAGTCCTCTTCTCGCTTCAGTGGGACAGTCCAGTCGAGGCGTTCCTTTTGAATGGACTTGTGCAGTTGCTTAAAAGTTGCAAGCTTTGGTACGGTAACACAGTGGTTATGTTACTGGAATTCGTAATCCAGAGGCCTGGACTAATGATCTGTAGACATGAGTTCATAATGCCACCATGGGATCTGGGGAATTTAAATTCAATTCATTTAATAAAAATCTGAAACTTAAAAAAAACAAACCATGAAACTACCTGGATTGTGTTAAAAACCCATCTGGTTCACTAATAGTGGAGGGAAATCTACCGTCCTTACCCGGTCTGGCCTATATGTGACTCCAGACCCACAGCAATGTGGTTGATTCTTAACCGCCCTCTGAAATGGCCGAGGTAGTTGTATTCAAGAAGGTGGCTCACCACCACCTTCTCGCAGGCAATTGGGGATGGGCAATCTTCTTCTTTCATATGGTGGTAGCAAAGCAAATCAAATGTCAATATCTAAGTCAGATATCCAGGCCAAAGCTTCTGGTGTAACAGTACGGATATCTTGCAGGCTGCCTGCGAATTTCCTCTGAGGGCAGTGCTCAATGATGGGCAATAAATACTGGCTGTGCAGGCGATGTCCACATCCTGTGAGTGAATAATAAAAGAAATGGTACCAGCACGGAATGGATATTTATTAATTATGGCCCACAAATTAAACATCGATGGTTCCCGCGGGGGTAAGGATTCCCCGCGATATCGCACTCCGCGCCTACCTTTTTGTTTCGGGCCCACACGAACTTTAGTTTCAGGGCCTCTCCCTGTTCCCAGCGTGCAGTGCTTGCGTGTCCCAGAGGCGCAATTAGTTCGTGCGAGCTCTGGGATCACGTGATTCAGTTAGAGCCAATGGCAGCACACCATCTTTCATTCATAGTTTTGACAGCAAGGGCTGTCAAAGCTATGAATACTACAAGCCCCCAAAAGAACAGCTAAACCTCAATTAAATTTTAAAAAAAGCCATCACATTAATAAAATAAGTATAGTTAAATAAATTAACCACTTTAAACAAAAAATTAAATTTTTGAAAAAACTTATAATCTTTTTAAAAGTTATAAAAATAAACTTACCTTTCTTTAAAGTCTCTAAAAAAGATAAACCTGTTGAAAAAAATTTAAAATAACACTTAATTAACTACTTACCTTGTTAAAAGTGGGTCCTACGCCTGCTTTCTTTATGTGTAAAATCTTCACCACTTACCTGCGCGTTCAAACCTGAAAAAAAACTAAGTGCACTGCGTGCGCACAGCCTGTAGCGCGCACGCGGTTCACTTAGGAACCGCCCCCTTTGCAATTCACGAAGTGCCGGTTTCCCGCGCATGCGCAGTGCATGCAGGAAACCGGCAATTCGGGACCTAATACGCGAGAGTACACAGTGCGTACTCTCGCGTATTAGGTCTAATTTTCGGGCCTATGTCTTTTCCCCTTAATTAGAGCCTAGATGAGAAAGCCTATTAAATCATTAATGGTTGTTACTAGTACGTACGATGAAACAGCTACTGTCAATCAAGGATCAACTTGATCCTTTCAAGAGCAGGGAAGTTTTCCCAGAACCAACAGTTTGTGTATTTATTAAAAAAATAGCTGAGGGCTCGTGAAAAACTTTAAAAAATTATTACTGGGTTATCTAGGCCCACAGCATAAGATGTGTGCAAGGTTAAAATGAATAGCTGATGAGATGAGGTGAATCAAGAAGTGGTGATTAGGACAAGGGCAGCAGGCACATGGGAACACCGCCACCTCCAAGACCCCTTCCAAGTCACACACCATCTTGATTTGGGAATATATCGGCCGTTCCTTCATCGTCGCTGGGTCAAAATCCTGGAACTCCCTCCCTAACAGCACTGTGGAAGCACCTTCACCACACGGACTGCAGCCGTTCAAGAAGGCGGCTCACCACCAACCTTCTCAAAGGGCAATTAGGGATGGGCAATAAATGCTGGGCCTTGGCAGCGACGCCCACATCCCAGGAACGAATTTTAAAAAATAATAACGTGCAAATCAGGCAGCAAGTTCAGGGGATGAAGAGATACGCCGTGAGTGGCGAATCTCCAGAACGTGCTGGTTGATTTGCGCCACTCTGCCGTATGCTTCAGGCAAACAGTATGTCACCCTTAGCCTCCCCGTTATTTTAAAACTGCAATAACATGGAGAAAGTCCTGGAGACTTGCTTTGGTGTGTGCGTGTGCTGGGTTTTATTTAGTGGAGCATATTAGCATTGTGGCACAGCTATTCAGTACCCTTGAAGCTATTTATATTTACACACAGCGGTGCAGGGTTATCCAGTCCTTGCAACTACTATAAGGCTATTTTTAATCGAACTTTAGTTCAAGGCCTCGGGTATATTGCAAAGCTCCTTCTCGTGGAGAGACTGTAAGGGATTCTGACCCTGCGTGTCTCGCAGCCTGTGAGATTCACGCGGCTCTGTGCAGCCTGTATGTCAGTGCGGGTCTAGGCCTTGTTGCCTGTTCTGGTCTCCAGCCAGTCTGGGAACACTAGACACACCTGTGAGTGGTTCGAATCACTCGCCCTTACGGTTCTAGACACTGGACTTAGATGCGAGAGCAGTAATGGAGATGAAACTCATGTAGACTCGGTTGAATGGTACGAAATGGAAAATCTTTATTGCATGATACTTAAGATTATGAAATACATGTCATAAGCACAGATTAATGACAGTACAATCTTACAAACAGTTATATAGTCGATCTTAGGGAAACGAGGAACGAACGGCACATAGTAAATAGGGGCACACATTACAAATATCCTTAATCCTTAAACCCTCCCCTATCAATATCTATCCTAAACTAGATTCGTAGGATTTCGAGACTCATGCTCACCACTCGTGATAACTCGGAGAAATTCCGAATAGCTGATCGGATGTTTTTCACCGCAGCACCCACGTGTCGGTCAGGAGATCTCCTGGTCCCACTTGTTTACTTGCTTCTGCTGCTCCAGCTAGCAGGCTGGAACGTCTGCTGTGATGAAGACCTGTGTTGGTTGGTTTAACAGGTACTTTTCGAGCACAGTTGTCAATATCATCGATACGATATGTTTCCTTGCAAGTTCGAAGAAGTCTTCCTGGCAAGGAAAACTTGGCTAATCGACCTACAGGCGCGGTCGGGATTTACTGACCGTGGCGATGGATATGGTCTTCCTCTCTTCTCATCTCATCTCATCTCATCTCATCTCGGGCCTTTGGTTCCGCTGCCAGTTACCAACATAGGTCTTCGTTACGCGACACGAGGTAGATCCGAACGGATCAGAAAGTTCAACAGTCCTTTTCAAAAAAAAGGCAACAGGCAAGCAGGAGCCCAGCTACGAGTACACAGGAGCAGCCACGAGGTTACGAATCGATCGGATAAGAGAAAGATGGACGGTTTGGAGCCTGCAATTATAGTGCAAAATCTTCCGTTTCCCGCCCAACTATAATGTCCATTCTTTTGTTTAGGGTCTGGCGCTCAAATGTCTTGTATGGGTGATCTCCGTTCTTAATGGGTTTCGGGGCTACTCGTAAATGTCTGAGTACCTGTTAATATTTCTCCCATTGTTAAATCGGTCGGTGTTCTCCCTGGAGGGGTTTTGGGGCTTCCAAGTGTTTTGTATAACTACCTGCTAACGGCTCTCTCATCGTAGAGTCGTTGGGATTTTACATATTAATGTCTTTTGGATGGGCCCTTGATTACTCGGTACAATGGCTTTCATTTGTACCTGGGAGACCGATTTCAGTATTTATGTGTATACTGCAAACCCATAATGTCTCGTGTATTATCTTCACTGTGCTGAATCTTAATCGATCTTACACAAATGTTTATTGGAACGCCATCTTGTCTGCCTGTTGAAAAGTCTAGAATGTTCTGTCACGAGGTGCGGCGGCCATTTTACAGGCTGCTTGTGTCCACTTTAAACCTGTCAGCATTCTGCTGAAATAAAAGCTGTTTGAACGAAACTCTGTGTTTTCTCCTTATTAATAAAATCGCGATATATTGCGAATTCTACAAGACTGCACTTCCACGCTGAAAAAACTAATGCAGGAACAAACTACTCGGAAGGGGATAGATCGCCCCCCCCCACCAGCAACAACAGTTTGCTCATTTATAAGTTCTCCAAAGGAAGGTTTAACCCATCAGCTTTCAGAAAGATCCCCTTTCCCCATAACATTTGCAAACTTAACTGGACCAGCCACATCAATACTGTGGCAACAAGAGCAGGTCAGAGGCTGGGTATTCTGTGGTCAGTGTCTCACCTCCTGACTCCCCAAAGCCTTTCTACCATCTACAAGGCACAAGTCAGGAGTGTGATGGAATACTCTCCACTTGCCTGGATGAGTGCAGCTCCAACAACACTTAAGAAGCTCGACACCATCCAGGACAAAGCAGCCCGCTTGATCGGCACCCCATCCACCACCTTAAACATTCACTCCCTCCACCACCAGCGCACCGTGGCTGCAGTGTGTACCATCTACAAGATGCACTGCAGCAACTCGCCAAGGCTTCTTTGGCAGCACCTCCCAAACCCGCGACCTCTCGCACCTAGAAGGACATGGTCAGCAGGCGCATGGGAACACCACCACCACCTCCAAGTTCCCCTTCAAGTCACACACCAGCCTGACTTGGAAATATATCGGCCGATCCTTCATCGTCGCTGGGTCAAAATCCTGGAACTCCCTCCCTGACTGCACTGTGGGAGCACCTTCACCACACGGACTGCAGCGGTTCAAGAAGGCGGCTCACCACCACCACCTTCTCAAGGGGCAATTAGGGACGGGCAATAAATGCTGGCCGTGCCAGCGACGCCCACATCCCAGGAACGAATAGAAAAAAAAGATCAGTGCAAGGGTGGCTGGAGGCTTGGCAGGTACTCTTTCCACTCACACCAGAAAACCGCATGGCTTGACCTTTCCAAAACAAGCGGTTTAGGAGAATATCAGGAATAAACTGCAGTGTCAGCCAGCAGATAAAAGAACAGCTTTTCAATCGGAATAATTGTTTCAAACACAAATACTTTCTCTGGCCTGTGAGCCAGTTACAATCTCCCCGCTGTCTATCAGACTCGCTCTGGCCCTGGTATTCTTGCTGCAGAGGAAGGAGCGATAGTTCCGAAAGCTTGTGATTTCAAATAAAACTGTTGGACTATAACCTGGTGTTGTGCGACCTCTCAATTCTTGCTGCAAGCAGGATTCGGAGCTGGGCTCTACATTCCACTCGGTGTACACACAACTCACTTGGCACCTTTGCATAGAATCATGGAATGGTACTGCACAGAAGGAGGCCATTCGGCCCATTGTGCCTGTGCCGGCTCTTTGAAAGAGCTCTCCAATTGGTCTCACTCCCTTGCTCTTTCCCCATTGCCCTGCACATTTTTCCTGTTCGAGTATTTAACCAATTCCCTATTGAATGTTACTATTGAATCTGCTTCCACCGCCCTTTCAGGCAGCGCATTCCAGATCATCGCAACTCGCCGCGTAAAACAATCTTTCCCCATGTCGCCTCTGGTTCTTTTGCCAATTACCTTAAATCTGTGTCCTCTGGTTACCGGCCCATTGGCTGCTGATTCGCTGCTAATCCCGCTGCGGAAAATTCTAATTAAATGCAGGAAAATATGGAGTAAATAATCAGCATCTAGACAGCTAGGCAGGGAAAGAAATCTGCCGGCCTAACCCGGTCTGGCCTATACGTGACTCCAGACCCACAGCAATGTGGTTCACTCTTAACTGCCCTCTGCGGTTCAAGAAGGCGGCGCACCACCACCTTCTCAAGGGGCAATTAGGGATGGGCAATAAATGCTGGCCTTGCCAGCGACGCCCACATCCCATGAATGAATTAAAAAAAAACTTACAGTGTACATTGTGGACCTTGCCATTGCAAGGAAATCTGGGCTTTCCCTCTCGGGTTAGGAACTTAGGAAAATGAGTAGGCCATTCAGCCCCTCGAGCCTGTTCCGCCCTTCAATTAGATCATTTCTGATCTGTATCTTAATTGCATCTACCCGCCTTGGTTCCATATCCCTTAATACCCTTGCCTAACAAAAATCTATTGTTGGTGAAAAATTAATTCACTCGAGTCTGTCTTAAAGCAAAAGATCACAGTTTATTATTCAGAGCGCTCTGGGAGAAAGGTCACAGCCTGCGGCCTAATGACCAGCTTCTCAATTTAACAATGGGAGCCACGCTTCTTTATACACTTCCAGAAGCCAGAAAATACAGACCTCAGCACAGTTATTACATCATGAGCGACCCTTAGGGTCTCTAAAAACAACTTGATTAGAATTTTACACTGTTAGCGAAACTTATGTTTTACTTCTGCTTTTTGTCAGCCATCTGCGCTGCAAGGTTTCATTCTTACACCTATTCGAGGTTAGTTTATAGAAAAACAATGATTCACATTTTTGTTCTGCAGTGTCTGCATTATCTATACTGCAGCCTCAGCAAGTTGGTCTTTTATCTAATTATATCCCTGTCTCCATGCCTAAGGGAGATACTTGACCTTTACTATAGTCCTTTAAGCGGTTCAACTAATCTTAAACATTACAACTGATTTGCCCTTACATTATTACAATTAATTTTTTAACTCTTACACTATCAATCTCACTTTTGACATTTTCAATTGAACCCCCCTCCCCGCCGCCCCCCCCGCGCCCCCCCCCACCCCCAGCCTCAACAGCTTTCTGGGGGGAGAGAGTTCCAGATTTCCACTGCCCTTTGTGTGAAGAAGTGCTTCCTGACGTCACCCCCCGAACGGCCTGGCTCTAATTCTGAGCGAAGCAACCCATTCCAAAATGTCATTCTGTCTTTCACGTGCTTGTGGACTTGCTGTACATTTTCAGCTTTTCCTCTTTTTATTTCCGATCTCGAGCAACTGTTGGTTTTCCCTTTAACCTCCGTCGTTACTCTCAATCTATAACGACGCGTTTTTCATTGGTGTGGAGGCACCAGTGAAAAGGGAGATCACTGGGGGGGGCGGGGGGTAGAATTTGTGCGAAGGGATTGTCCCAGTCGTCTGTCGTCATTTCAGCTTAAGATCGAAGGAGAGAAAGGCAGTAAACGTGTTTCCCCGGGTTTCCGTCGATTTTCCGTCGACGTTACGCCGGGAAGATCCTGCGGATCCCCCTGCGGAGATTTCAGCCGGAGGTTTCCTCTGCTGTAGTGACAAAAATGAAGTAACTCTGACGGAGACACAGCAGAAAATGAAGGGCTTTTATCGAAGATTTAACTTGGGAGCCCTTAGAGGAGAAAGGCAGCAGGAAGACTAGGAGCTGCCGGGAGGACGCGGAGCGCAACCTGTTGCTGAGTTGCCACCCTCATACAGGAGACCTTTACCCTGACTGCTGTATCTGGCCAATCCGTTAAGGTTCGAGCTGGTGCCCGATGGGTAAATCTGTTTCAGTCGCCTCCCGAATGTTTTGAGCACAAACATCTAGGCTGACACTCCAGTGCGGTGCGGAGGGAGCGCTGCACTGTCGGAGGTGTCATCGTTTGGATGAGACGTTAAACCGAGGCCCTGTCTGCTCTCTCAGGTGGACGTAAAAGATCCCATGGCCACTATTGGAAGAGGAGCAGGGGAGTTCTCCCCAGTGTCCTGGGCCAATATATATCCCTCAATCAACATCACTAAAAACAGATTATCTGGTCATTAGCACATTGCTGTTCGTGGGAGCTTGCTGTGCGCAAATTAGCTGCCACGTTTCCCACATTACAACAGTGACCACACTTCAAAAGTACTTCATTGGCTGTAAAACGCTTTAGGATGTTCAGTGGTCGTGAAAGGCGCTATAGAAATGCAAGCCTTCCTTGCTTCCTCTTTGGACTGAGCCAGGTATGATTCAAAGGGGGGACGTAACACGCCACTTAATGCACAATGTGGTGAAACTCAAATCAGGCCCTTAACCTTCAACCCTTGGAGAGGGCAGTCACAGTGCGGCAGCTTATCAAACATCACGAAGTGACACGGGAAGTGACTCGGAGTGGGGACGAGTGCCAACAATCACTCCGCTAAGAGTGCGATTAATAACTCTCCGAGCGCACAGAGAGCAGAGGCTCATTGGAATCTGCCACCTCATCAGAAAACCATCTGCCGCCAAAAAAAGAAAAGTCGTGGAAACGCAACCACTAACTGTGGTGAATGTCCGCTGGATCGGCACGGAGCGGTTAATGTATTTTGGGCTCGGTACTTTTGCTCTTCAGCTGTAATAGATGACAGAGCTGGAAAATGGAAAGTTTCAGTGTTATCTGATGCTCTCTTTATCCACAGACTCTGGCATAGAATTTATCGCACAGAAACAGGCCATTCGGCCCAACTGGTCCGTGCCGGTGTTTATGCTCCACACCAGCCTCCACCCATCCCTTTTTATCTAACCCAATCTGCCTAACCTTCTAATCCTTTCTCCCTCATGTGTTTATCTAGCTCCCCCTTAACTACATCTGCGCTATTCACCTCAACCACTCCCTGTGGTAGCGAGTTCCACATTCTCATCGCTCTCTGGGTACAGAAGTTTCTCCTGAATTCCCCATTGGATTTATCAAATTCATTTTCACAACCTGCCGCAATGAACTCACAACCTCTGCAATGCTAGTCCAGCATCATCAGCATGGCATTAACACCCTTGTTTGACATCCGACAGAATACAAGTGGGACATGAGTGGACTGCACCTTCCAGTATTTGCTGTGTAAGGAACAGATGGGGACTTGCCAATAATCAAAGTGTGTACACTGTCAGACATGCCCTGTGACGAGCTCTGCGTATATATGGGGGTTGCAGAGGACAGGAAGAAAGAGCCTGCATTTCTATAGCACCGCTCACATCCCCAGGGCTCCCCCAAAGCGCTTCGCAGCCAGTAAGTTCCTTTCTTGACGTATAAAATTCTGACAGGGCTAGACAGACTGGATGCAGGGCGGATGTTTCCCCCTGGCTGGGTGGAGTCTAGAACGAGGGGTCACAGTCTCAGGATACGGGGTAGGACATTTAGGACTGAGATGAGGAGAAATTTCTTCACTCAGAGGGTGGTGAACCTGTGGAATTCTCTACCGCAGAAGGCTGTGGAGGCCAAGTCACTGAATATATTTAAGAAGGAGATAGATAGATTTCTGGACACAAAAGGCGTCAAGGGGTATGGGGAGAGAGCGGGAATATGGTATTGAGATAGAGGATCAGCCACGATCATATTGAATGGCGGAGCAGGCTCGAAGGGCCGAATGGCCGACTCCTGCTCCTATTTTTCTGTTTCTATGTTGACGTGTCGTGTTGGCGGCCGATCTGTCCTCATTGAAGTCCCACCGGCAGCAAATGAGAGACGCACCGGAAGACCATTGGACAAGACGGGGTTAAACTGTGAGCGCCTTGCTCCGCCAGTAAGCTTGCAGCTCTTAACGACACTGTCTGCAATATTAAAAAAAAAATTGTTCCCGGCCAGAGGCTCAGCCACCATTATGAATTATTCATGCGGCTCCCTCTCCACCATTTCGCTGATATACACATTCTAATAAAAGAATATGAAAATATGTAACCTTTTCTTCAGACAATAACCCTGAATGAGCTGGCAATCGGAGCTAGCTTAGGGGAAAGTCACCAGTGGTGCTCAGATCTATTACAGCACTAAATGTGCATAAAAATAAATTGTATCTGCACACCTTATATTTACTCCTATTAACTGCAGCAGTTTGAACTGAGCATTCCTTACAAACACAGGCAGTGCACAGCAGGATAAGCATTCCTCAGTACTTCTGAAGGAATAACTCGGTAGAAAGATAAAGAAAGACTTTCATTTATGCCGCCCCTTTCACGACCTCAAGACGTCCCAGTGCGCTTTACAGCCAATTAAGTAATTTTGAAGTGTGGCCACTGCTAGTAATGTAGAGAAAAGCGGCAGCCAATTTGTGCACAGCAAGGTCCCAAAACAGCGATGAGATAATGACCGGATAATCTGTTTTTTTTTAGTGATGTTGGTTGAGGGATAAATATTAGCCAAGACACCGGGGAGAACTCCCTGCTCGTGGAGGCTGGGTCATTAAATACATTTAAGGTGGAGACAGACAGATTTTTGCAAGATAAGGGAGTGAAGGGTTATGGGGAGCGGGCGGGGAAGTGGCTTTGAGCCCAAGATCAGCCATGATCTTATTGAATGGCGGAGCAGGCTCGAGGGGCCAAGTGGCCTATTCCTGCTCCTATTTCTTATGTTCTTATGCTCGTCTTCAAAATAGTGCCGTGGGTTCTTTTATGTCCACCTGAGAGGGCAGACGGGGGCTCGGTTTAACGTCTCAATGGAAAGAAGGGGCTTCTGACAGCTCGTCCTCCACCTGATGTCACATCATCTACTGAAATAATCCAAAGACATTTTTTTTGGCGGGGGGGGAGGGAGATTTCAGCTTTCTCTTCTCCTCTCCTGAAGGTCCCGACTCCTGCTGTGGCATGCCGGCACAACAACAACAACTTGTATTTATATAGCGCCTTTAACGTAGTAAAACGTCCCAAGGACCTTCACAGCAACGTTATCAAATAAAGTTTGACACCGAGCCACATAAGGAGATATTGGCCCGAAAATTAAACCTAATACGCGAGAGTACGCACTGTGTACTCTCGCGTATTAGATCCCGAATTGCCGGTTTCCTGCATGCACTGCGCATGCGCGGGAAACCGGCACTTCGTGAATTGAAAAGGGGGCGGTTCCTAAGTGAACCGCGTGCGCGCTACAGGCTGTGCGCACGCAGTGCACTTAGTTATTTTTCCAGCTTTGAACGCGCAGGTAAGTGGTGAAGATTTTACACACAAAGAAAGCAGGCGTAGGACCCCCTTTTAACAAGGTAAGTAGTTAATTAAGTGTTATTTTAAATTTTTTTCAACAGGTTTATCTTTTTTAGAGACGTTAAAGAAAGGTAAGTTTATTTTTATAACTTTTAAAAAGATTTTAAATTTTTTCAAAAATTTAATTTTTTGTTTAAAGTGGTTAATTTATTTAACTATACTTATTTTATTAATGTGATGGCTTTTTTTTTAAATTTAATTGAGGTTTAGCTGTTCTTTTGGGGGTGTGTAGTATTCATAGTTTTGACAGCTCTTGCCGTCAAAACTATGAATGAAAGATGGTGTGCTGCCATTGGCTCTAACTGAATCACGTGATCCCAGAGCTCGCACGAACTAATTGCGCCTCTGGGTCACGCAAGCACTGCACGGTTCCAACAGAGAGAGCGTTTGAAACTAAAGTTCGTGTGGGCCCGGAGCAAAAAGGTAGGCGCGGAGTGCGATATCGCGGGGAATCCTTACCCCCGCGGGAACCATCCATGTTTAATTTCTGGGCCATTAGGATGGCTGAAGTAAAGCTCGGTCAAAGAGGTAGGTTTTAAGGAGCGTCTTAAAGGAGGAAAGGTGAGGCGGAGAGGTTTACGGAGGGAATTCCAGAGCTTAGGGCCTCGGCAACTGAAAAGCACGGCTGTCAATGGTGGAGCGATGAATTTTGGGGATGCGCAAGAGGCCAGAGTTGGAGGAGCGCAGAGATTTCGGAGGGTTGTAGATTTGAGGAGGTTACAGAAATAAGGAGGGGCGAGGCCATGGAGGGATTTGAAAACAAGGATGGGAATTTTAAAATCGAGGCGTTGCCAGACCGGGAGCCAATGTGGGTCAGCGAGCACAGGGGGGGTGATGGGCGAACGGGACTTGGTGCGAGTTAGGATACGGGCAACAGCGTTTTGGTTGAGCTCAAGGTTATGTAGGGTGGAAGATGGGAGGCCGGCCAAGAGAGCATTGAAATAGTCAAGTCTAGAGGTAACAAAGGCATGGATGAGGGTTTCAGCAACAGATGAGCTGAGGCAGGGGCAGAGTTGGCATCAGGCAATGCATTTACCAGCGAATGGCCGCCTCACGACTTGCACTGCCTCATGGTTGGCGGGGACGAGCAGGAAATGGCGGTAATCAGGCAGGCAATATGGCGTCGGAGTCTTAATTCCATCACTGGACCCCCTATTTGGAAATATGTATTAGGTTCCCAGCTGTTGCCAGGAGACAGGACCGTTGGAAAATCAGGATGGGCGCCAATGCAGCGATACGGCGAAGCGACGACCCGCCACTCGATTTTGGTTCCCCTGCCACCCATTTTCTAAGTGCAAATGGGGAGATTGCGACATGAATATAACCTGCATGACATATTACCGATGGTGGGAGAGTCCAGAACCAGGGGTCATAATCTAAGGATAAGGGGTAAGCCATTTAGGACAGAAATGAGGAAGAATTTCTTCACCCAGAGAGTGGTGAACCTGTGGAATTCTCTACCACAGAAGGTAGTTGAGGCCAAGTCATTAAATATATTCAAGAACGAGTTAGATATATTTCTTAAAGCTAAAGGTATCAAGGGATATGGGGAGAAGGCAGGGACAGGGTACTGAGTTTGGATGATCAGCCATGATCTCATCGAATGGCGGAGCAGGCTCGAGGGGCCCAATGGCCTACTCCTGCTCCTATCTTCTATGTTTCTATGTTTCCATTCCTGCGCTCTTCCGTTCTTCTTGGTTTTCCGAAGGCCCTGAACAGTTGTCTGGCATGTTTCAAGTAAATCATTCTACCTGTAGCAAGAGGCAATAGCCTAGAAGCTACTGCTGGTGATATCAACATCTACTGTGCTTACACCATATTCCTCTGTCTGGGAATTTCGGTCTCATTTATTGCCACTCCCAAAAGACCACACGGCACCTAGTGGGAGGAAGGAGTCTCTTGAAGTGATGCATAAGGCATCGCAGCTGTATGGAACAAGCTGGATGGTCCAGCTGCTCTTTTCCTGTCCGATGTTTTCATAGGTGGGTAATTGTAAGATCCAGTCTACATCTATGGGAGCACCTTCACCGCCCGGACCGCAGCGGTTCAAGGTGGCGGCTCACCACCACCTTCTCAAGGTCATTTAGGAATGGGCAATAAATGCTGGCCTTGCCAGCGACGCCCACATCCCATGAACGAATAAAAAAGAACCTAGCCTGCATCAAAAGGCACAGGTTTCAGATCGTAAAGGATGCAGTCAGATTTGAACGGGAAAACCGTTTTCAAAAATAGTGACACTGCATCATATAGTTTGTCAATACAATGATGGTTAAGATCACTCAGATCGTATTGAGGTTTGGAAAGCATTAGCGCTAAGATGCATGGATCTTATTAAGTCTGTTTTGCAGTAACTAATTTGGATGATATAGTTGCATATCTATATTGTGACAGAACATATTTTTAGATTGGCCGTATGCAACAACAGAAAAATAAATTGGTCCTTTGTGAATAATAACATGCATGAATTAAATATCACTGAAGTACGTGATACACTGAGAGAAGAGAGGTGAGAATGTTTTAGAAAATATCGGAAAATGATCCACACTGACTGACTCAGTATACAAGTCTCTCAATGGTTCAATTGACTTCCTTTTGTGGAAGAGTGCCTTACTGGCCAGGAAGGTGACAGATTCAATCTCTGATCTATGACTGAGGCAGCTGATTTCTGTTAGGGCGTTGGTAGGGGCGGTAGAAAGAAAGACTTGCATTTCTATAGCGCCTTTCACGACCTCAGGATGTCCCAAAGCGCTTTACAGCCAATGAAGTACTTTTTGAAGTGTAG
The DNA here is from genome assembly GCA_030390025.1 of Squalus acanthias. Lineage (NCBI taxonomy): Eukaryota > Metazoa > Chordata > Chondrichthyes > Squaliformes > Squalidae > Squalus > Squalus acanthias. The sequence continues at coordinate 12,430,822 of CM059450.1, forward strand.
TCACTGTTGTAATGTAGGAAACGCGGCAGCCAATCTGCGCACAGCTAGCTCCCACAAACAGCAATGTGATAATGACCAGATAATCTGTTTTGGTGATGTTGATTGAGGGATAAATATTAGCCAGGACACCAGGGATAACTCCCCTGCTCTTCTTCGAAATAGTGCGATGGGATCTTTTACATCCACCTGAGAGAGCAGTTGAACATCTCATCCGAAAGACGGCACCTCCGACAGTGCAGCGCTCCCTCAGTACTGCACTGGGAGCGTCAGCCTGTTTTTGTGCTCAAGTCTCTGGAGTGGGACAATGAACCCACAACCTTCTGACTCAGAGGCCAGAGTGCTACCCACTGAGCCACGGCTGACACTTAAAAATTCGACTCAGTGCTCCTGGGCTGGGAGGGGAAAAGATGGCAGGGTTCCTGCTTCTGGTTGCTAACCACTGGCTTCTGCTAGAGTTGCATGTGCGTGGGCTTCAGCAATGATAACTTACAGGCCCAGAAGTTGCTGGGGCGGACACCTCGCGGTGCGCCCCGTTTGTTAGATTTTCATCTTCATCCTTTCAGCTCGAAAAGTTTTGCGCCGCAAATTATTGGAACTGCGAGCTGATAATGGGACGGTGAGGACAACGGCGCATCTGGGTGAACAACGGGACCAAGGGGATGATGGTGCAAGGCAAAAGGAGATGGTAATGGGACAAGTTAAGAAACAAAAGATAAGAACATAAGAAATAGGAACAGGAATAGGCCACTTGGCCCCTCGAGCCTGCTCCGCCATTCAATAAGATCATGGCTGATCTTGGGCTCAAAGCCACTTCCCCGCCCGCTCCCCATAACCCTTCACTCCCTTATCTTGCAAAAATCTGTCTATCTTCACCTTAAATATATTTAATGACCCAGCCTCCACAGCTCTCTGGGGCAGAGAATCCCACAGATTTACGACCCTCTGAGAGAAGAAATTCCTCCTCATCTCAGTTCTAAAAGGGCGACCCTTTATTCTGAAACTATGCCCCCGAGTTATAGATTTCCCCACAAGGGGAAACATCCTCTTTGCATCTACCTTGTCGAGCCCCCTCAGTATCTTATATGTTTCAATAAGATCACCTCTCATTCTTCTAAATTCCAATGAGTATAGGCCCAACCTGCTCAACCTTTCTTCACAGGTCAACCCCCTCATCTCTGGAATTAACCGTGTGAATCGTCTCTGAACTGCCTCCAGTGCAAGTATATCCTTCCTTAAATAAGGAGACCAAAACTGTACGCAGTACTTCAAGATGTGGTCTGACCAATACCCTGTACAGTTGTAGCAGGACTTCCCTGTTTTTATACTCCAGCCCCCTTGCAATAAAGGCCAACATTCCATTTGCCTTTTTGATTACTTGCTATACCTGCATGCTAACTTTTTGTGTTTCATGCACAAGGACCCCCAGGTCCCTCTGAACTGTAGCATTTTGTAATCTCTCCATTTAAATAATCATTTGCTTTTTTATTTTTCCTGCCAAAGTGGATAAGCTCGCACTTTCCCACATTATACTCCATCTGCTAAATGTTTGCTCACTCACCTAGCCTGCCGATATCCCTTTGCAGATTCTTTGAGTCCTCTGCACAACTTGCTTTCCCACCCATCTTTGTATCATCCGCAAACTTGGCTACATTACACTCGGTCCCTTCATCCAAGTCATTAATGTAGATTGTACATAGTTGAGGCCCCAGCACCGATCCCTGTGGCACCCCACTAGTTACCGTTTGCCAACTGGCAAACAGAGAGATGACTCTCCCTTTTGTTCTTTCCTCCCCTGCCCCCTCTCCCTGCCCCAACACTTGCTTAAAAACCTGTTACATCTCCAACTTTTTCCAGTTCTGACGAAGGGACATCGACCTGAAACGTTAACTCTGTTTCTCTCTCTCCACAGATGCTGCCTGACCTGCTGTGTATTTCCAGCATTTTCTGTTGTTCTGTCCTTTTCCAGCACTGCTTGCGATGCCAGGAAGAGCAGGAGCCCCCCCGGCCCCTCAAGCATATCTGCCGCCCCGCGATCATTCACAGTATCTCCTCCCTCCCGATTGTCCAATCCTCGGCCCACCAACCCCTGACCTTTCCCAGTTGCTAGGGACCCAATGGTCCCCTGCTGCGGCCTTCCGCCACGGGCTTTCTCCTCAATCAGGCCAGCTGCCGGGCGGGACATTCAGCAGGAGCTCCGCGGTCCTGGGGTTTCTGGGCTTCCGTTCCGCGCAACACGTCCCCCCCCCACTCGCTTTCCACCTCCCCATAAATATTCAGGCCATAGTATTGGACACATGCTCATTGTCAGCTGTGGCTCAGTGGGTAGCACACTCGCCTCTGAGTCAGAAGGTTGTGGGTTCAAGTCTCGCTCCAGAGTCTTGAGCACATAAAGCTAGGCTGACACTCCCAGTGCAGTGCTGAGGGAGCGCTGCACTGTCGGATGGTGCCATCTTTCGGATGAGACGTTAAGCTGGGGCCCTGTCTGCTCTCTCAGGTGGACGTAAAAGATCCCATGGCACTAGTTCGAAGAAGAGCAGGGGGAGTTATCCCTGGTGTCCTGGACCAATATTTATCCCTCAACCAACATAACAAAAACAGATTGTCCAGTCATTATCACATTGCTGTTTGTGGGACCTTGCTGTGTGCAAATTGGCTGCTGCGTTTCCTACATTACAACAGTGACCACACTTCAAAAGTACTTCATTGGCTGTAAAGCGCTTTGAGACGTCCGGTGGTCGTGAAAGGCGCTATATAAATGCAAGACTTTCTTATTGAAAAGTAGGGTCTTAAAATCTGAACTGAGCATTGAAATTCGATGCATTAACAGTTCGATATTAGAGAGGGAGGTTTTCTGGGAGAGTTGGGGTAAGTGAAGGTTACTTGGAGTCAATGGATTAACAAGAGTGCCAGCTAGAAGTAATGGAGGAGTTAATCTAACACTGAATAAGAGACACTTTTTATGACTACAGTCTGTGAATTTTCCATAGGGACAGAACTTTCCAAAGGGAACGTCTCTCAGAAAGCTGACTGAAGTCTGGCCTGTTTGTTATTAATTGAGAAGAGCCCAATCCTTTCAATTATTGAGACAGTTTCAACTGTCATCATCAACCTTAAATGGAATTGGACTTTTGCAAAACCACAGATAATCATATCAGTCTCTGAGTGTGATTGTATCATTTGTTATGCAAGATGTCTGCACACAATTGAGCAGATTATCAATTGTCCTACAGGAGTGAAGGACTCTCGTTGTTCTGGTCTATTGAAGCGAGCACCAATAATTATATTTCAGTCCAGACTGTGGGAGATAAGCTCATTGGCAACATCTTCTAATAAGCAATTTGTTTAAAATATTATCTCTCTCCTCGCAGCCATTCAAATGTGGTAAACTATGCTTTGTCTATATTACAATTGGCTATTCATATTTTGTCTCGATGTTTTATAATTGCTTCTGTATCTGCATTGGAAGTTTGCACCTGGACACTTCAACATGACATTTCAAGTGTCCAAGTATTTGAAGGACAGCTACTAACGTGTTGTTTGCAGTGTCACCTGGAACGATTGGTATCACTGTTAGGAGATTTTTATTGCCTTTTCCTTCACCAGTCTTTCTCTCTCCTATCTTGAAGGCGTTGACTCCTCGATCGGATATAAGGGAGATGTTCCACTACCAGCTGGGATATAAGGGGAGATGTTCCACTACCAGCTGGAATATAAGGGGAGATGTTCCACTATCAACTGGGCTAGAAAGGGAGGTATTCCACTATCAACTGGGATATAAGGGGAGATGTTCCACTATCAACTGGGCTAGAAGGGGAGGTATTCCACTATCAACTGGGATATAAGGGGAGGTATTCCACTATCAACTGGGATATAAGGGGAGGTATTCCACTATCAACTGGGATATAAGGGGAGGTATTCCACTATCAACTGGGATATACGGGGAGGTATTCCACTATCAACTGGGATATAAGGGGAGGTATTCCACTATCAACTGGGCTATAAGGGGAGATGTTCCACTATCAACTGGGATATAAGGGGAGGTATTCCACTATCAACTGGGCTATAAGGGGAGATGTTCCACTATCAACTGGGATATAAGGGAGATGTTCCACTATCAACTGGGATATAAGGGGAGGTATTCCACTATCAACTGGGATATAAGGGGAGATGTTCCACTATCAACTGGGATATAAGGGAGATGTTCCACTATCAACTGGGATATAAGGGGAGGTATTCCACTATCAACTGGGATATAAGGGAGATGTTCCACTATCAACTGGGCTAGAAAGGGAGGTATTCCACTATCAACTGGGATATAAGGGGAGATGTTCCACTATCAACTGGGCTAGAAGGGGAGGTATTCCACTATCAACTGGGATATAAGGGAGATGTTCCACTATCAACTGGGATATAAGGGGAGATGTTCCACTATCAACTGGGATATAAGGGGAGATGTTCCACTATCAACTGGGATATAAGGGGAGGTATTCCACTATCAACTGGGATATAAGGGGAGATGTTCCACTATCAACTGGGATATAAGGGGAGATGTTCCACTATCACCTGGGATATAAGGGGAGGTATTCCACTATCAACTGGGATATAAGGGGAGATGTTCCACTATCACCTGGGATATAAGGGGAGATGTTCCACTATCAACTGGGATATAAGGGGAGATGTTCCACTATCACCTGGGATATAAGGGGAGGTATTCCACTATCAACTGGGATATAAGGGGAGGTATTCCACTATCAATTGGGATATAAGGGGAGATGTTCCACTATCAACTAGGATATAAGGGGAGATATTCTACTACTACCTGGGATCCAAAGGGAGATATTCGACTCCAAGCTGGGATATAAGGGGAGATATTCCATTACCAGTTGAAGATTTCCTTAGCCACATTGCTAAGCTGAGATATCCTACTCCCGCTCCACCGTAAGGACCTGGTGGTGCAGTGGTGGCTGGTACCCCAGTGAGATAAGACAAACCGGCCGACCTTCACAAGAGCGAGTGTGGGCCCCACGACCTAGACCTACAAAGAAGTAAAGATTGGCCTGGACTTACCTGCTTGGCTGGTGTTCGGTTAGAGCAGTGTAGGCTTGGGGAGGGGGAACCTTTACCCACGGACGGGCGGAAAGTGTCTGTCGGCATGGGGCAGGCGGGTGCCGGAGATGGGCCTGAAGTGGCGCCCGGACCCACCTGCCCCACGGTAATGAGGCGCCCTCTCACCGATCCCATAAACGCCAGCCGGCACGATCCCCGTGCAAACTGCCGGGGTTGCGTCCCCGAGGAATTTCGTGGCGCACCTTATCCTTGTTTTTTTCTCGATCCTTCTCTAAAGGCAGTGGACGGTGGGGGGGGGGGGGGGGGGGGGTGCGGTGGCTGTCGTCGCCTCTTCAACTGCCTGACACGAACCATAATAAAACCTGAAGCACATAAAAGAGTGAAAATTGAAAAGCAATTTACTGAGGAATTCCTGTCCAGTTCCCTGTCATTTCTTAAGGAGAAAGGAATAGAATTGAAATGCCAGCGTCCTTGAGCAGAAACCTCAGTAATTATTCACAGGAGCCAAATGGCGAAGCGGGCCTGATGACCCTTCACATTTTAATCAAGCACAGAAGCTAGCAATCTGACGGTGAGGGATTGACAGTGTGATGACTGTGCCATTGCCGAGGCCACACGGAGCCAACGAGTTCATGCTTCTTTTTAATGAGGTTTGACCTTTCACCCCCCCCCCCCGCAGATGCTAAGGACGCCAACTTCGATGTGTCGCTGGTGATTTGATTCTTGAAATGTCGCCGTGCTTTAGTTTGACCAGGCCATGCAGGTTGCCCATGCGGCGAGCCACGGATTAATTAAAAGCCTAGTCCCAAATAAGGCACGATGCGGAGATGCCGGTTTGTTGGACTGGGGTTGGACAAAAGTGAGAAGTCGCACAGCACCAGGTTATAGTCCAACAGCTTTATTTGAAATCACAAGCTTTCGGAGCGGCTGCTCCTTCGTCAGGTGAAGTGAAGAAAGGGCAGTTAGAAAGATTAACTGTAGTCATCTGGCATTGTTCTCTGACTATTTATGCTGTGCCCATTTGCATTTCTTCACTTCACCTGATGAAGGAGCAGCGCTCCGAAAGCTTGTGATTTCAAATAAAGCTGTTGGACTATAACCAAATAAGGCAAGCTGCATGCTATATTTACTTTGTATTTATTTCTGTAGAATAACATAGGCCTTGAAACGAGGCAGTATGATATGACCATCTATCAGACGTGCTTATGCGAGATTCCTATACCCTCTGTTTTAATTAAAATGGCCGACAGAGGAATTTTCATACCATGAGGTAGGGTCATTAGTCTTCATCTATATTGGCACTCTCTACCCCCCAGCTCCAAAATCCTTAGCCTTAATGATCATAAATAACATCACCAAAAATACTGGGGATTGGGGGAGTGGGGGAGGAAGAACGTGTAGATTGTAACGTGTATCTGGAGGCTGTCCATCCACCATGGCTGGTGGGAGGTGCGCACACCCCATCAAAGGCGAAACCGCCATGCTGGCCTTTAACCTACCGTCAGCTGTGGCTCAGTGGGTAGCACTCTCGCCTTCTGGTTCAGAAGGTTGCGGGTTCAAATCCCACTCCCGTGTCTTGAGTACATAATCCAGGCTGACGCTCCCAGTGCAGCACTGAGGGAGTGCTGTGTTATCGGAGGTGCCGTCTTTCGGATAGATGTTAAACCGAGGCCCCGTCTGCCCTCTCAGGTGGACGTTAAAGATCCCATGGCACTAGTTTGAAGAACAGCAGGGGAGTTCTCCCCAGTGGCCTGTCCAATATTTATCCCTCAACCATCATCATTAAGAAACAGATGATCTGGTCATTATCACATTGCTGTTTGTGGGAGCTTGCTGTGCACAAATTGGATGTCCAGTTTCGACGTTACAACAGTGACCACACTTCAAAAAGTACTTCATTGACTTAAAGTTCTTTGGGACGTTCTGATCTCATGAAAGGCGCTATAGAAATGCAAATCTTTCTTTATCAGTGGCCAGAAAATGTGGTCACCTCCCCTGCCGAAACTCTTTGCAATACCGTCAAGACTGGCGCACGGAGGCGCCCTATGGAAAGCACCTCCCTCTCTCTCTGGTGCTGCGCACGTGTCACGGGAAGCAGTGGTGCCGACCCCTACGATATGACCGTCTGCTGCCGTTCACCCCAGAGCAGGAAACGTGCGGTGAGACGGCAGGGGGAGGGGCGTGAGGTCCAGCTTGGATGATACTCGTATCGAGAATAACCGCCAAACAATAACATTTACCTGACAAAAAAGTCAAGGCAGCGACAAAGGTTAATCAAATGTAAAAGGAAGACTTGCATTTATATAGCGCCTTTCACGACCTCAGGACGTCCCAAAGCGCTTTACAGCCAATGAAGTACTTTTTGGCGTGTAGTCACTGTCGAAATGTGGGAAACGCAGCAACCAATTTATGCACAGCAAGCTCCCACAAAGAGCAATGTTGAGGGAAGACCGGGGAAAATTCTCCTACTCTTCTTCTAAATGGTGCCATGGGATCTTTGAGGGGGCAGGGCCTCAGCTTCTACAACAGTATCGCACTCCCTCAGTACTGCACTGGAGTGTCAGCCTGGATTTTTGTGCTCAAGTCCCTGGAGTGGGACTGGAAGCCACAACCTCCTGACTCAGAGGCAATTTGCTACCCACTTTTTTTAAAATTATCTATTATTTATTGAATATTAAAAACATTTACAACATCGTGATCATTTCACTGTATGATACAAATCCATTCCGCCGCTCTGCACAGCCATTCCTCCACCACATATTAACATCAAAACCTGAAGTTTAATTTGTCTCCCATAACATATACTAATCTATTGTACTTTAAAAATTGATCAGTAATCATGGTTCCGAATAAGGGAAGTGTGCCTGATAATCCCCCCATCATTTAATCTCCGACCCTTCCCTCCTCTCATGCTCCTTCCCAACTTTTCGGGCAGCTGTTGTTTTCTCCTGCAGCCTCCGGCTCTTTTTCACCTCCTGTTTGAACCTTCCCTGCAGTTTCAGCCTCTTCTTTACATTAGGTATGGGCCGAGGAGCTGCCCCTTCTCCCTCCTTCTGCCCCTCACTAACCTTTCACTTTCCACATGATGCCACCCCACCCCCCACTTCCATGTCTTTGTCCCTCTCTGTCTATTGACTCTCGAGCTCTTCTGTAACCTCCCGTCCCTGCTCCCCGTCAGATACATAATCTCCCTTAGAGAGTCTTCCTGCTATCAGGGTTTCTCCAACAGTGCCACTCCCTTTGGCCTCATCTCCACTGCTGACCCTTGCTCCCCGTTTCTTCTCTCTCTGGGACAATGGCGCCTCTGCACCTATCTTGCTCCCTTCTGGCCTCTTTGTCTCCCCGCTCCCATCCTGCTGCCCCTTTAAGGCTCCTGCCTCTTGCACCCTCTCCTTGTCTTGCCTCCTCCTGCTCCCCGAGATGTCCGACTCCCCGTCTTTCTTTGGAGTACTTACACTTACCCCGCACCCCGCTCGCGCCTCCTCTTCCCCCGCGGACACCAGATTCTTTAGGGAGAGCCGAGCCGTATTATGGTTCGACTCTGCCCTCGACCCGTGCTGCCCGCTGCTGTCTTTGTCCTTTTCCACCGTACTTGGTGTGTTTTCCACCATCTCCATCCTGTTCTCTGCTCCGCAATTTTCTGCCTCTTCCTGCGCTCTTTTCTTCTTCCATTCACCAGCTGTGTCCTCTGCCTGCTCCGCTCCTCTGGCCGCTCCACTCACACCTCCTGCTCCTTCTTCTCCTCCCATCTCCTCGTCACTTGAGGGGCTTCCTTCTGCCTCACATTCACAGCGGGTGGGGCATTTGTGACACACCCCACAGCTCCGAGCGATGTGTCCAGACTCGCCACAGTTATAAAAGTACAAGTCTGGACAACTTCTTATAAGATGGTCGTGTCTAAGACAATAATAACAAATCTTCACCTGGTTATCATGCAGTACCCGGAAGTACTGCACTCCTTCTATTGTCTCGAATTTTATGCTATATGGCAATGACTTCACCCCCTCTGGGAACAGCACCTTTACATAATGGGTTCCATCTGCTACCCGCGTTCCTGGATAGTATCTCCTCTTTATTGCCGAGCAAATTTTAATGTCCCACGACTGCAACATTTTTATTAACACATTGTAATGGAATAAGCCATATTCCAAGAAATACATCATCCTATGAACAGATTTTGATGTTATTAATACAAGACATACTGAGTTTAAAAGTCTGGAAAGCCTCGGCGACACAGGCTGCAAACACAATACAGGCTTCTGAAATAAGGTGAAGTGTTAACAAAAGCTGTAAAACACCACCAGCTTTGAAATGGGAGGTGGTTGTAAACACAAAAACAATGGCCCTATTGAAGCAAACCATTGGCGCTTCCAGAAGGTCTGGAGTTTGGGAGAAACACAATGGAATGACCCAAGTAAAGTGTTACAAGTTAACACTCAGGGAAACAGAAACTTAGAACATTAAACAACAATATGCCTTCATAAAGTAACATCAAATAAGACAGGAAACATGATTAAATATGCAACCAATTGAGATAGCAAGAAAACAAGTAAACACCCTAAGAGAAGTAGTTTCAAATTACAAGTTGTAAAATATACCTACAGAGAGGCTTTGAAAATATAATGGCCCAGAAATTAAACAGTGAGGGTTCCCGCGGGGGTAAGGAATCCCCGCGATATCGCACTCCGCGCCTACCTTTTTGCTCCGGGCCCACACGAACTTTAGTTTGAAAGGCTCTCTCTCTTGGAACCGTGCAGTGCTTGCGTGACCCAGAGACGCAATTAGTTCATGCGAGCTCTGGGATCACGTGATTCAGTTAGAGCCAATGGCAGCACACCATCTTTCATTCATAGTTTTGACAGGAAGACCTGTCAAAGCTATGAATACTACACCCCCCCAAAAGAACAGCTAAACCTCAATTAAATTTAAAAAAAGCATCACATTAATAAAATAAGTATAGTTAAATAAATTAACCACGTTAAACAAAAAATTAAATTTTTGAAAAAATTTAAAATCTTTTTAAAAGTTATAAAAATAAACTTACCTTTCTTTAAAGTCTCTAAAAAAGATAAACCTGTTGAAATTTTTTTAAAATAACACTTAATTAACTACTTACCTTGTTAAAAGGGGGTCCTACGCCTGCTTTCTTTATGTGTAAAATGTTCACCACTTACCTGCGTGTTCAAAGCTGAAAAAATAACTAAGTGCGCTGCGTGCGCACAGCCTGTAGCGCGCACGTGGTTCACTTAGGAACCGCCCCCTTTTGAATTCACGAAGTGCCGGTTTCCCGCGCATGCGCAGTGCATGCAGGAAACCGGCAATTGGAAACCTAATACGCAAGAGTACACAGTGCGTACTCTCGCGTATTAGGTCTAATTTTCGGGCCAATATCAATAGATAACACCAAGCAATTACATTGTGTTTGTATTGAACTTGGAGTCACGATGTCTGGCTTACAAGCAGTTAAGTGATATTAAGAATTCAATAGAAAGACTTCCTAAGAATAGCATCAAAAGATAAATCTGTAATAACCATTTTATGATAAGTTTTTGAAACACCTAAAGGTAGAGACAGAATTCTAAAAGTTGACAGCTGAAATGACAATAAGAATAGAAAAGAATTCAATAGAGTATCACTAGAGACAATTAGTTTACATCAGAAGAAAACTTCAAAGAAAATACCACTAAAAAAGGTATAAAAATAGAGCTTTTCAGATAGAGAGTCAGAAGTCACTGGAAGGGGCAGAGCGATTCTCGCCTTCAGAACCACTCTGTAGGCCTACAACTCTGAGTCTCAGGTAATCAAGGTATTTGATTTTGGTGGATATTCTGGATTAAGAAATAAGTAGAAGTGTGGAAATGTAACGAAGTTAAGATTTGAGAATAAGGATCTCGGATAAGAAATGTAAGCTATTTGTATTTTGAACGGTTAAAGTTGTGATTGCCATACCAGCTGTTAACTAGATGTCAGTTCTTTAATAAATCTATATATTTTTAAAATTGTCTCAAAGAGTATTTCTGTATCAATCTCACGAATTCAATTTCTGTACACTCTTCAGTGAGGAGTTGCAGAATTCTGGGGGGTTTTCCAGACCCTCATAATATCCAGAAGGTTACAGTCTAGTTAAACTTGTTGTAAGTGCTATCCAGAGGATGGTAACATCTTCAGGCCATTCCTTTCCTTTAGGGAGAGGTAGTCTGAACCTTTAGACCCAATTAAGCGTCTCTAGGATTTGGCTACCGCTAACTTTAGTTGAAGGTTAACGTCTTGGGAATACGCCTGATCTGGGGTAGCCCGAAAAGGGCTAGGACTTGTAATTATCCCTTCAACATCGCCCTCAATATAAACTGGCAGGTTTAAGAATGAGACCACCACCTCTTCAGAATATAGCAGAGATACCTCCAAGACCTTATCTCCAACCTTAAAACTCAGAAAAGTCTTTCCACCTCCGCTTGGCCACTGACCGTCACCTTGAACCCAACATTCAGCTTTGGTCGGCAGGCAAAGCAGCTTCCCTCGCCGCAGTCCTTATGTACTGCCAGGATAATATCCCAAGCTCGTATCTCCTTATCCTCACACTGAACCACCACCAATCTTTGGGCTTTTTTTTTCTCCTTTCCCCCAACATTTTCTCCCCTGATTAAATTCATCCTGGCCACTCCGGGCCCCTCAGCAGCTGTTTGAGGACCAAAAAGGCCCTAAAACCTGGAAAAAAAACCCCCACCACCAACTTTTTATAAACTTTCTCCAACTCCCTGCAGTAATCAAGCACCCAGCAGCACCTGCTCACTCTGAGCCCCTCCCACCTAGAGAGTGCCACCCACTGAGCCACGACTGACACCATACACACCATAAACATACAGCGCGCAGTTAATTTTTTCCACACTGCACCAACAGAAGTAAATCAGCTCCAAGGAGCCAATATATTTATTAAGTTGATCTCTCAATAAGTGGGACCCACTGTATTATGCCGAGACCGCAGCAAGTGATTCTACATCAGAGGTTCACACTTCCCTGATTGGAGGAACCCCCTCCAAATACTAACCCACTGCCAGGAACCAATTTCTGAAAGACAGTGCCGTCTCCCAAAACAACACAGTGCTAATATTGCAGAAAATATACTTTTTAATCTTAATATACGGAGAAAGTGCTCGGAATTCAACAAATAAAGAAAATATCCAGAAATCTGATGACAGCTGGGCAAAACTCTGATCTACTCACAAACCTCCTAAGGTCCTGGCTTGAAAACCCTTGACCATTGTTCTAGAGTTGCTCAGAGCTGTTCCTGACATTGCGAATTTATAAATCTTATATTAATAATAAATAAGCCCCGACAATGGTTTTATCCTCCCTTGTTAGTGTGAAAAACGCCCTGTGCCACTATTAATCATTTCTCCTCTGAATCTTCCTTTCTCATTCCTCCTCTCAAGCTGCAAACATGCCAGCCCATGGACACTTCCTCTTTCACCCGTCCTTACTGGGTTGATATCAGGACTCATCGCGCACACCTCCCACTCCAACGCATTCTTTCCCAAAGCCTCCACACTGTGGAACTCCTTGTATCCCTCAGTCTTCGCTTCCTTCTATGATCTGCAAGCCAAGCTTGGCTTCACCTCATCACCACTTCCTGATTTACCTTGGGGTAGATTTTCCTGATTCACTGTATGGGTGGGAGTTTGGTGGAGCAGATTGGAAGAAAGACTTGTATTTATATAATGTTTTTCACAACCTCAGGACATCCCAAAGCGCTTTACAGCCAATTAAGTACTTTTGAAGTGGAGTCACTGATGTAATGTAGGAAATGCGGCAGCCAATTTGCGCACAGCAAGCTCCCACAAACACCAATGTGATCATGAGCAGACAATCTGTTCTCTTAGTGATGTTGGTTGAGGGACAAATATTGGCCAGGACACCCTGCTCTTCTTCGAAATAGTGCCGTGGGATCTTTCTCCACCTGAGAGGGCAGACGGGGTTTTGGTTTAACATCTCATCCGAAAGACAGCACCTCCAACAGTGCCACACTCCCTCAGTACTGCACTGGGAGTGTCAGCCTGGATTATGTGTTCAAGTCTCTGGCGTGGGACTCGAACCCACAACCTTCTGACCCAGAGGCAAGTGTGCTACCCACTGAGCCACGACTGACACAACGCAGGGTTGCTATAGAACCCATCCGATTACCAATCCATCGATTCCAGTAGAATGAAAATAGGGCGGTTTATATAACGGGCAAGCGACCTGCTCCACCAGATTACTGCCCTCGCAATGAGATGAAGATCTGTCCCGTTGTCTTCTCTGATATTAAGCGCCTTGGGATGTTTGACGATGTTAAAGATGCTATAGAAATGCAATTTGCTGCTGTTGGTGTGGTTAATATGATTTCCAAGCTATGGCTTTGGTCCTTTGCCTAGTTGAAACGATTTCTAAGTTTAAAAGACTTGCTATGGGGCAGTTTGCTTTGATTGAGGCTGGCACTGGAAACATGACAATGTCTTCTCCAGCTGCCAGAATTCCCTTTTTGCTTCGCGTAAAGCAAGGGGCAGGATGTGCGGGGGGGGAATGTTTGGAGCTGAGAAATATTGTATTGCACTGCCCTTAACTTCAGAAATAATGTGAAGATATTTTCTGAGGGACGAGATGCAGTAGAATGGAACTCTGTCCTCTCAGATCTCGGCGCCGAGCTTCAAAATGCGTCAGTTCAGAGCGAACAAACGCTTCCTCTCACTGTTGGCTGTCACGGCTCTCAGATGAGCTGCAATTGAGGAGCTTCATCTCAGTTCCCAGTGGATATGAATCCACGGCACAAATGTGGCAAGGATCCATGACTAATTAGGCTATCTCTCTCAGACAGTCTATCAAGACAGGCGATGCTACTGTCAGGTTGGGTAGGGATGGGGAGCTGTTCTGAGCCTGGGGTGGGTGGAGAGGCGGTGCGTTGGCGGGTGGGGGGAGGAGAAGCACTGAACGCAGAATGGGTTCGGATTGGGAACGTCCTGGACAATCTTCAGACAAAGTGTAAAATTGTATCTTAGCTTCAATCATTTCAATTTTTGATTGTACGGTGGGCAATTTGTTGCTGCCTATCAAGGGCCATTTTCGGAGATGGCGGTGAGAGCTATTAGCGGCAAAGACAAGCACCACACCCCTCAACTCTTCTGGTTCACTGAAACATCCCAAAATTAAGCAGGCTGCTGAGAAAAGTGGAAATGAGCCACGGGATTCCCAGGCTGGTAAAGGGCTTGATAGGGTGGATGCTGGGAGAATGCTTCCCTTGGCTGGGGAGTCTAGAACCGGGGGCCACAGCCTCAGGATAAAGGGTCGGCCATTCAGGACTGAGATGAGAAGAAATTTCTTCACTCACAGGGTGGTAAATCTTTGGAATTCTCTACCCCAGAGGGCTGTGGAGGCTCAGTCATTGGGTATATTCAAAACAGAAGTCGATAGATTTCTGACCAGTAAAGGCATCAAGGAATATGGCGATAGGGCCGGTGAATGAAATTGAGGCAGAAGATCAGCCATGATCTCATTGAATGGCGGAGCAGGCTCGAAGGGCCGAATGGCCTACTCCTGCTCTTATTTCTTATGCTCTTATGTTCTTATGACCTGCTAGAGGGCTTCAAGATTAAGAAGGTATCTAGTGATAGACTGTTTCCTAGACTGATTGGCTAGATGGTAATGAGAAGCCACCAATTTAAGGTAATCGAGAAAAGAATTTAATGGGCGGTTAGGAAACATAGAAAAATAGAAAAATAGGAGCAGGAGTAGGCCATTCGGCCCTTCGAGCCTGCTCCGCCATTCAATATGATCATGGCTGATCCTCTATCTCAATACCATATTCCCGTTCTCTCCCCATACCCCTTGATGCCTTTTGTGTCTAGAAATCTATCTATCTCCTTCTTAAATATATTCAGTGACTTGGCTTCCACAGCCTTCTGTGGTAGAGAATTCCATAGGTTCACCACCCTCTGAGTGAAGAAATTTCTCCTCATCTCAGTCCTAAATGTCCTACCCCGTATCCTGAGACTGTGACCCCTCGTTCTCGACCCCCCAGCCAGGGGAAACATCCTCCCTGCATCCAGTCTGTCTAGCCCTGTCAGAAGTTTATACGTTTCCACGAGATCCCCTCCCATTCTTCTAAACTCTAGTGAATACAGGCCTAGTTGACCCAATCTCTCGTCAAACGACAGTCCTGCCATCCCAGGAATCAGTCTGGTGATTTAGGAAGAAAGGGCTTTAGGCCCGTTTTCAGGCCTGAAATGGGCGCCGCGCACCGAGTGCTTTCCCCAACCAGGAGGCCCAAAGCTGGCCCAAAAATTGGGCCTCGGGGCTTCATCAGCATTATTTGAACGAGCTGCTGGCGCCTGTCACGTCTCCACAGGAACCTCGCCGATTTAAAAAAAAAAGATTAATTCTGAGGCACTAGCTTCCAAACCCAGTAACAGTGTATAATCTGAACGGTGGCTTGAAGGAAAGACCCGAGAAAGGTCGGGGGTCGGGGTGGTGGGGGGAGGAGGGTGGCGTGCCAAGGTGGGTGGGGGGGGCGCGGGGTGGCCCGGGTGGAAGCGATCGGGATACTGTGGAGTCAGGTAAGCACTCCTAACATTCTCTTTTTAAAACTAACTTTTGGTAACGGTAACGGGCATTGTTTAGGCTGCAGCAACCACTGAAGGTTCCGAAGCGGAGCAGGCCCAGCTCTGTGATGTCTAGTTTCCCAGCGGGGGACCAAAAACAGGCATTAGGCCCCGCATTCACCTATGTAAGGGGGCCTAAAACCAGTTTTAGAGGACAGATGAAATACAGCTCGGCCCAATATGGGGTCGGGCGTCTTTCAGTTGTCCTTTACACGCCGGGATGTTGGCCCACTGTTTTAGTGGTTGACGTAAGAAAACTACTAGGCACTTGGTCTAAGCGTTAAACAAAGCTTTAATCAACTGTTTTACAACATGGAGGTCTAGTTGTGTCCTTCACTAGTTCCTGTTAAGAATGTCCTGCACAAGCTGGGCCCGTGCCCGAGTATTTATACTCTCCCTGGACAGCGCCACCCGCAGGCCACTCAGTATCATTTCATAAGTCTTTCTTTCATGAATGACAGATTCATGTCAGTGATGTTGGTTGAGAATTAAATGTTGGCCCAGGACACCGGGGAGAACTGCCCCAGCTTTTTTTTTCTTCGAAATAGTGCCACGGGATCCTTTACATCCACCTGAGAGGGCAGATGGGGCCTCGGTTTAATGTTTCAGCCGAAAGACGGATGCTAGAGTGCTGAAAATAAGATGGCAGAACTGGAGGCTGTGGCAATAGCAAGCAAACTGTAATACAGTGGGAATAACAGAAACATGGCTAAATCCGAAGAGTTAAAATGGGTATAACATTCATGGATATAGCGTTTTCAGAAAAGGTAGAGAAGATAGAAAAGAAAGCGGTCTATTTGGTGTCGTCAGGGCCGCCACTTTCAAGAGCACAGTAAAGTAGAGTGGGCAAGAGGTTGAGTTAAGTCATTTATAGTGAAGGTGTGATTTGGACTGAAAAAAAAATCGTGTGTAATCTCTGTAATCTCCTCCAGCCCCACAACCCTCCGAGGTATCTGCGTTCCTCTAATTCTGGCCTCTTGAGCATCCCCGATTTTCATCGCTCCACCATTGGCGGCCGTGTCTTCAGCTGCCGGGGCCCTAAGTTCTGGAATCCCCTCCCTAAACCTCTCCGCCTCTCTTTCCTCCTTTAAGATGCTCCTTAAAACCTACCTCTTTGACCAAGCTTTTGGTCATCTACCCTAATATGTGGCTCGGTGTCAAATTTTGTTCTACAATGCTCCTGAGAAGCGCCTTGGGACGTTTTATTACATTAAAGGCGTTTTATATATATATATATACAAGTTATTGTTGTAATATGAACAGGAGAAACGATTCACTGTACTGGAATGCCAAACTAAATGTATTCCCTTAATAAGGACGAACACAATCGACAGATATTTTTCAACTCCTATCGGGAATCCATTGAAGTGACAACACAGAGAATTGGTGAGCAAATGGGTTAAGCCATTCTATATTGCAGTGGGCAGATGCATATTCTTTTCTTGTGAACCCCTGTGAAGTCTATTGCTCTCTGTATGTATAGCGGGCGGGGAGGGATTGCAGATTGGCCTGGCTGTTGAATTTTTCATCATTTGATTAGAATGCATAGATCACAAAGGAATGCTTGTTGTGCTACTTTGAATAATTCAGTGTTCTTGTTTCCTCGTGTGTCAGCCCTTGAAGCAATGACAGAGAGAGCGTCTGTTCACGACAACAACTTGCATTTATACAGCACCTTTACCATAGTAAAACGTCCCAAGGCGCTTCACAGGAGCGATTATAAAACAAAATTTGACACCGAGCCACATAAGGCGATATTAGGGCAGGAGCTTGGTCAAAGAGGCAGGTTTTAAGGAGAGTCTTAAAGGAGGAAAGAGAGGCGGAGAGGCGGAGAGGTTCAGGGAGGGAATTCCAGAGCTTAGGGCCCTTGGCAGCTGAAGGTACGGCCGCCAATGGTGGAGCGCTAAAAATCGGGGATGCTCAAGAGGCCAGAATTGGAGGAGCGCAGAGATCTCGGAGGGTTGTGGGGCTGGAGGAGATTACAGAAACGGGGAGGAGCAAGGCCATGGAGGGATTTGAAAACAAGGAAGAGAATTTTAAAATCGAGGCTCGAGAATTTCCTCCCTCAACCTCTCCGCCTCTCTACCTCTCTCTCCTCCTTAAAGATACTCCTTAAAACCTACCTCTTTGACCAAGCTTTGGGTCATCTGCCCTAATTTCTCCTGAAGTGGCTCGGTGTCAAATTTGGTTTTATAACTTTCCTGTGAAGCACCTTGGAATGTTTTACTACGTTAAAGGCGCTATATAAATACAAGTTGTTGTTGTTTGCCCATGCTATACTATTTAAAGCTCTGGAAAAACGATCTCTTGAAATTGTACCTGCCCAATTTAATTCTTACTTGGTCATGTCAAAGCTCTGCTTGCTAAAGTGGTGGGACCACTGGAATCCTCCTGAAGTAGAGCTGTCCCACTGCATCCTATTAATTGTTTTAAATAGTCACAGCCCCCTATAGAGCCTGTAATCTTATTCAGCCAGAATCAAGTTCTTTTGGTGTCTGAGTGCCCCAATGTTTAGCAATAATTAGCAAGCTCTTTAACATGCGTTGAGGAATGGAACATCAGAACATAAGAAATAGGAGCAGGATTCGGCCATTTGGTCCTTCGAGCCTGCTCCGTCATTCAATACGATCATGGCTGATCTGACCTTTGCCTCAACTCCACTTTCCCGCTCTCTCCCCATACCCCTTGACCTGTAGCTCAAATATTTGTCTATCTCCGCCTTGAATATATTCAATGACTCCGCCTCCACAGCTCTCTGGGGTAGAGAATTCCAAAGATTCACGACCCTCTGAGAAAAGAAATTCCTCCTCATCTCCGTTTTAAATGGGTGGCCCCTTATTCTGAAACTATGCCCCCTAGTTCTGGATTCCCCCATGAGGGGAAATATCCTCCCTGCATCCACGCTGTCGATCCCCCTCAGAATCTTATATGTTTCAATAAGATCCCCTCTCATTCTTCTAAACTCCAATGAGTATAGGCCCGACCTGCTCAACCTTTCCTCATCGGACAACCCTTCATCTCAGGAATCAACCAAGTGAACCTTCTCTGAACTGCCTCCAAAGCTAATTCAGTTTGATTTCAGGGACAATTTAGTGCTCTGGACTCATGGCCATTGGGAACTAAGTTGGGACTACCCTAAGTTCATTCCGTACTGGTCTATTGCCGCCATTTAAGGACGATGACTCTCATGCTAACTGACAAGACCAGATTTGAGCACGGTCACAAAGTTTAAGGGAGGAATGTTCCAATGCCACCTCGACACCCAGTTCCTCATCAGACTGAGAGGACATAAAACCAATGGTTTGGTCTGCATTTGAATCCAGCCTCCTTTTGGCTTGGCTCTTACAGTTTAGAACATTCAGATGTTGATGAACGTAGTTCTGTCACACAGCAAGCAAACCATCAGGAAAGTTAGAATGTGGATGTGTTTGCCCCCCCCCCCCTGCCCCCCTCAATATAGCACAAGTTAAAAAAAAAACTTTGCTGTGCCAGGATGCAGACCCTACCAACATCCCAAGAACATCAGTTGGAATGGGTGATTATTCCACCAGACAGCAGCTGCCCCCTACTCAACTTTCATGCAGATACCCTAAAATATACATCTTTGGGGTGTAAAAGAAAAGAAAGACTTGCATTTCTATAGCGCCTTTCACGACCACCGGACGTCTCAAAGCGCTTTACAGCCAATGAAGTGCTTTTTGAAGTGTAGTCACTGTTGTAATGCGGGAAACGCGGCAGCCAATTTGCGCACAGCAAGCTCCCGCAAACAGCAATGTGATAATGACCAGATAAACAGTTTTTTTGTTAGGTTGATTGAGTGATAAATATTGGCCCCAGGACACCAGGGGTAACTCCCCTATTCTTCTTCGAAAAGATCTTTTACGTCCACCTGAGGCTTCGGTTTAACGTCTCATCCGAAAGACGGCACCTCCGACAGTGCGGCACTCCCTCAGCACTGCACTGGGAGCGTCAGCCTAGACTTTTGTGCTCAAGTCCCTGGAGTGGGGACTCGAACCCACGACCTTCTGACTCAGAGGCAAGTGTGCTACCCACTGAGCCACAGCTGACACCAGACTGGGAAGTGAATGCAGCCACGGGCGACCTCTATTTTTGTGGAAGTAGAGTCATTTCTCATTTTGAACTCCAAATACTGACAGCTGACAGGCTATTTTTATTATAATATAGAAACAGAAAATGCTGGAGATACTCAGCAGGTCAGGCAGCATCTGTGAAGAGAGAAACAGAGTTAACGTTTCAGGCCGATGACCTTTCGTCAGAACTGGAGAAAAGCAGGAAATGGAACAGATTTTTAAGCAAGTGTGGGAGCTGGGAAAGGGGGGAGGGGATGAAAGAACAAAAGGGAAGGTCTGTGATAGGATAGAAGGCAGGAGAGATTAAGAGACATTAAGAGATATTCAAGGCAAAAGGAGGTGGTAATGGGACAGGTAAAGAAACAAAGGATGGCTCTAGATGAAGTGTAAATTGCGCGGGCAGAATGAAAGACAGCTGCCATGTGGGAGAGAAGGTTATTTTTTATTATTCCGCTAACCACCTTGCTGTGGCTCATCAGCCCATAATGATGGCCATTCGCCCGCAGCTTACTAAGAATTCTGGGCAGATAATGTCTCAGAGGAATACCAGAGGCTGTGGAGCGCCAAGCCACTCTGGGGGGAAGAAGAAAACCCATGTCATAATGGAGACAGCTTCTAGAAAGTCAACAAGAATCCCTGGTGACTTTGTTTAGCGACATATCTTTGCAGAAAGCCACTGCCATGGCAACCGAGAGCTGAAAGGATTAAAGTCAGCTTGTTAAATGAAAGCGGCCTCTCTTCGCAGGAGGGACAGCGCTGACAAGGATGGGAGTCTTTCAAACTATCAAAAGAATAGGATGTTCCTTGGACCAGTGGTTTGTGGCCTGAGGTTGCTCGAGGCTTTGGCTTTTCAGTTCCAAGGTCTAAGTGATAGATAAGGATCTAGTTAGACGGTCAGTTCCTCACTGGAGGAGATATTTGATCCTCTGACAATTAATTTGCTTAGGAATCCCAGCAGATAGTTGCTTCAAGATATGCATGGTTTCTGCCATGTAACATCTGTGACAACAGGTCCTTCTTCTCTCAGAGGGTCGTAAATCTGTGGAATTCTCTGCCCCAGAGAGCCGTGGAGGCTGGGTCATTAAATACATTTAAGGTGGAGATGGACAAATTTTTGCAAGATAAGGGAGTGAAGGGCTATGGGGAGCGGGCGGGGAAGTGGCTTTGAGCCCAAGATCAGCCATGATCTTATTGAATGGCGGAGCAGGCTCGAGGGGCCAAGTGGCCTATTCCTGCTCCTATTTCTTATGTTCTTATGTCCTGTCCATTTCTAATGATGAAGATCATGAGTTTATAAAACTCCAGTGTGCAGATGCCCAACATCCTTGGAGTGAAAAAAAAAATTAACTAAGGACAAGAAAATGCCCTCCAAAGTATTTGGCGTTCAAAATGAGAAATGACTCTACTTTCACAAAAATAGAGGTCGCCCGTGGCTGCATTCACTTCCAAGTCTGGCGGTATTGAGCCACACAGCTCCGAAAGGTCCCACATTTGATCCCAGTCTCCGTGGAGTTGGCTGATCTCATCGCTGGTCCAAACTAGTAGAAGGCAAATTTCGGACTGACTTCGGGAAGTTCTTCCTAACGGAAAGAGTGATCAATACTTGGAATGGATTTCCAGATAGAGCCATGGAGGGGGAAAAAACTTGGCATGCTTCACAAAACGGTGGAGGCAGATTCAATCGTGGCTTTCAAAAGGGAGTTGGATAAGTATCTGAAGGAAAGAAATTTGCAGGGCTACGGGGAAAGGGCAGGGGGAGTGGGACTAGCTGAAGTGCTCTTGCAGAGAGCCGGCACGGGCTTGACCGGCCGAATGGTCTCTTTCTGTGCTGTAACCATTCCATGTAAAAGCTGGTGAGCGGCCTGCGCGGGACCTTTCAAATGACTGCGTGGCCGCGCGCTCGCGCACCTTAGCGGAAACCTTGGTTAGGGTGTTGGTGTTAGCGTTAGAGGTTGTATTTAGGTCTGCATAACAATGCTGAAAGCACTTGAAAATAATTAATTGTTTGTGAAATGCTTTGCGATATGATAAGGGGCAATATTAATGCAAGTTTTTTTCAGTCCTTTAAGAGCTAAATCAATTTTACTTGCAATATATTTGATTTTTCCAATCTAAATTTTAACATTTTCTGCCAAGTAGAATTTATACAATTCGTCAATAATTTTGTCAATGTGCACAATAAAATTGAAAACTGGGATAACCACAGGTGAACGATACAGATCTCAAGGCAGTATGTGAAGAGTACCAGGGATTTATCTCGGTGCCCTGGCTGACCTTCCTCTCTCAACCAACACCAGATTAACTGGTCACTTGCTGTTTTGGGAGCTTGCTGTGCACAAATTGGCTGCTACATTTCCTACATCATATAATGACTACACTTCAAAAGTAATTAATTTGGCTGTAATGGGACATCTTGAGAATGTGAGAGACACGTTATAAATGCAAATTCTTTCTTCTTCCACACAAAAAATAAACTAGAGAGGCAGGCTTAGTGTCGATGGGGGGACTTTCCCGGGGCGGGGTCAGTGGGCGCAATCGGTGGCAGGGCGGGGTGGGAAAGTGGTTTTTTTTGACAGTGGGTCAGGATGCCGCTGTCAACCCATTGCCATGCACCTTTACCAAATGTTGGGTCTGCCAGCGCTGAGCAGACCTGACAGGCAGCGGCCCGGGAGGCAATTAAAATCATTAGTGGCTTGTTTACAGCCACGTAACAATGCTTTTTTCCCCCAGCTTTTTGAATTTGACAGTTCGCCCACCGGTTTCCCGCTGTGCAGCTGAGGCGGGAGGTCACTTGCCATTGAATCAGCTGATGAGTTGACAGCTTCAAATGTCAAGTCAAAGCTCCCAGCTGATTGAGAAATGTTTCCTTAGCCACGCGCTTCTCTAAACTACAGATTCAGGATTCTGCAAGTCTTTACACAAGTCTGCATCCAGTCTGACCTCATTACCTCTCCCACCATTGACAGATCGCTTCTGTCATCTCTACCTCACCTGCCATCTATTCCATCAGCATGGGTGCCCTTTATACTCTCTCACCTTTAGCCTCAGAATCCCACCACAATCAGCCCGAACACCAGCATCACCAGGCACACCAGCAGCACCAACAACAACACCAACCTTCTCCGCAATCAACTGATGCTGCACAGGTCACAGGGCATCAGCACCCAACCACATTGCTGCCCGGGACGCCAGGGATGGCCTCACCATCGCCACATTTACTTCACTTGACGCTGTACACCCTGGCTGCCACATGATGCGCCAGGTTGGCACCACCCCACACCAACACCATAAAGCATCCCTACAATGCCCAAGCCATTCATTTCACACTAATGACCATTGCGGGGGGTAACGTTATGTCTCACCACTCACTGCAACTTACTAAGTCACTTTCAAAGGTGCACACAAATCTGTCCAAGAACGCAAAGTGTTGAAAAAAGAGGTTTCAATGTTTGACAGCACATTAACAGAAACTTGACATGAACATTGGATAAAACACCCAAGTGCCTACCCTTGTGTGTTGTTAGTTGGTATGGTTGCATTAGGATGAGGGTGAGTGCAAGGGGTGGCTAGTGAGATGGGGATGTGATAATGTAGATAAAGAGGGATGGGTGGAGGTACAAGATAAGTTGGTGTGAGTAATGATGTGCAGGCGTAGGGTAGGGAAGGCAGAGTGATGGGGATGTGCTGAGAGGCACAGCAGGATGAGGTTGAGTGTGGCTTTGTACTAACGTTTCGTGATCTACTGAGATCATTGAAACGTTTGGGGCACTGCAGTCAGGTCCTCCCGACCACATCCCTGCTTGTGCCCTCCTCTGCAATGTGCAACCAGGCTGTGTTAAAATCCTAGGGAGGGAAGGGAAGATGACCTCCCTGTGGGCTGTGACTCCCTCCATAAGCATATGGAGGGAGTCATGGGAGAGCCTGGGTGCAGCCCTGCACCTTTGTGCAGTGCTTGTCAGTGTTTGCAACTGCTCAATGCTGTAGAACACCGACAGCACAAATGTCAAATTAAAGTTGGCCACGGTCCCTTTAAGGAAACCGGCTGATGACGTGTCATCAAATGACGTCATCAGACCCGCTTCCTTCAATTAGCCGGGAAACTCGCTGGACGGGCTTAACAAGTCCAATCAAGGGAAATTCATTCTACACAGTGGGCTGGAGCCGGCAGTGGGGCCGGGACCCGCCACCGACGTCGGCCGCCACGGAACCGTTGAGGTTCGTGAAATCCAGCCTCTGTGGACATCAATAGTCCCTGTTGAGTTAAAAAGATGTCTTCCTTTTTTGTCCATGTGTCAGGAAGGAGCGTTTGAGACACTTAAGTTTACGCTTACAGATTTACTAGTGAAAACAATACTCATGCACAACACACACGCTGATATGGAGGCGGTGGGAGACCTCACGGTACAGTTGCTGAGCTCAGTAGCAGGGTCATCATATCTATTCCATGACCTTTATTCTTAGTTTACTAGAGCTAGGTTTCACAGTCTGAGAATAAGGGGTCGGCCATTTACGACTGAGATGAGGAGAAATTTCTTCACTCAAAGACTTGTGAATCTTTGGAATTCTCTACCCCAGAGGGCTGTGATTGCTCAGTCGTTGAGTATATTCAAGACAGAGATCAATAGATTTTTTTGATATGAAGGGAATGAAGGGATATGGGGATCGGGCGGGAAGGAGGAGTTGAGGTCGAAGATCAGCCATGATCTTATTGAATGGCGAAGCAGGCTCGAAGGGCCAAATGGCCGACTCCTGCTCCTAAAGGGCAACACGGTGGCATAGTGGTTAGCACTGGTGCCTCACAGCGCCAGGGACCCGGGTTCGAATCTGACCTCGGGTGACTGTCTGTGTGGAGTTTGCACATTCTCCCCGTGTCTGCGTGGGTTTCCTCCGGGTGCTCCGGTTTCCTCCCACAGTCCAAAAATGTGCGGGTTAGGTTGATTTGGCTATGATAAATTGACCCTTAGTGTTAGGGGGGATTAAATATGTGGGGTTATGGGGATAGGATGGGATATGTTAGGGGGAATTAAATACGTGGGGTTACGTGGGGTTACGGGGGTAGGGTGGGATATGTGTACTGTGGGGATTAAAGCAGGGACAGGGTACTGGATTTGGATGATCAGCCATGATCGTATTGAATGGCGGAGCAGGCTCGACGGGCCGAATGGCCTACTCCTGCTCCTAGATTCTATGTTTCTATGTTTCTATATTTCTTATGTTCTTATGCACACTAATTTATATCAGCTCCACAGTCCATAGACTCGCTGTCTTGGTGATTGTAGGCTTCGCAAAATCCCCCAGAAACTTGCATAGAAGCCTAAAGGGGGTGATGAAGGAATTTGAGGTCAAAGCCTCAGTTGTGAAGACATTTTGACGGGAATCAAGGAAGGAAAATACAGAACCTGAGGAAAATGACTTTGGATGATAAAGATACCTTTTTAAAAGGGCCATTGGGTAAACCTGCAGTCAGAGAAACACAGGCTGCGGGAAGGGGTGTGGTGAGGCAGTGGACAGCTTTTGATTTTGGGACCAAAACAAGCTGTCTGGGAGATGTTTGCACTGCAATCCAACCAAGGAGGAAGAGCCTCATCCAAAACATCACAAACACATTCAAAAATGAATAAACCAAAACCCTTTTGAAATCCCCAGGTCCAGACAGGATACTGGAAGTCTGAAAACAATAAAACTGGTAGTATACAGTTTCATAGCCCATCATCCCGTCAAAACCCGATTAGCCAAGTATCGACAGGAACAGTTTAACAAGCCCGTCAAAAACCTGAGACAAAAGAAGCGAGATTTGGCGGGTAGATAGAGGCCCTGTCTCAATGGAAGACATCGGTAGCCATCAGGACAAGTTAGCACTAAGTTAAAGTCATCAGACTTAACGAGCCCGCCAAAAACCTAAGACAAAGAAACGAGATTTGGCGCGAAGATAAACAGGCCTCAACTGAAACCTAAATCACTTTAACGCGAAATCGATTAGTAAAGCAGTTTTGGCGCCAAAAACACAATAAACCTGAACGGTATAATTGGGGGCCTATTTCCCCAAGAAGCCAGTGGCGAAGAGGAGCGAAGAAAGAGAGCCACACAGGTTCGACACCAGAGCCAAGCAACAAGGAACCTTCGGAAGGCAGGCAGGCCTAAAGCCACGGGCAAGAAGACATGAGGAACCCGAGAGACACTGTGGTGGTGTCTGTTCAAGCCGTGCAGTTTGTTACAACACTATACTTAAAGTTAGTTCAAGGCTGTCCAGAGAGGCAGTTTAAAGTTAGTAACAGTACCGAGGCACACAAGGACAACACGCCACAGTAAGGGGGGGTCATCGACGGACCCGACTGGGGATAAGGTTCCCAAATGCCTCGCAGCAATCAAGGCCCCACGAACCAACCAACACAACGCCACCGACCAACCAGGTGCGAACCAGGCCGTCGCAACCACCGAAAGACCAACACCAGGAAAAACCGAAGACACGCAAGTTTCCATGCTACAAACTATTCCTGACTTACCCCTGGGTAAGATTTTCCCTTAAAAAACTCTAAACCCTACCTCTAACGAAGAAAAATTGGGTACTCACCTGATACAATCCAATACGCACCTTACCGCATCAGCGGACAGACCCAAACTGACCTGGAGTGCAGCTGAAGTCTTCCACCACGTCCGGGGTACGGCAGGCCCCAACAACCAAAAACCCCAGTGAACCCCGAAATCGCGAAATACCTCAACTGTCGAGAACTGTCAAGGAGTGGTGAGCATTATCCCTGGTCCTTTGGAATCAAACCTAGCTAGGTAGTGGGACTGGGAGGGATAAGGGGTTTTAGTATACTGTGATTCCCCCTCGCCTGTACCGTGTGTTCCCCAACCTGTGTTTAAGTATTAAGTATGTTTTAAGATTGTTTGTGTTGTATTTACCTTTTTCTTGAATAAAAGTTAAAGTTCTTTCATCAAAACCTGTTGTCTACTGCACCTTTTGTTCACGGCCCCCAAATAAGTCCAAGGTCTAGAACCAGGGGCGTGGGAGCGATTCGAACTGCTCACTGAAGTCAGAGGTGAGGCTGACCCTACCATGCCACCCCCTACAGTGATATCATTGACTGTAAGCTTCACAGTTGTCATTAATTTATGTAGTCTTAAGAACCTTAAAATGGACTGGGCCTCATGCCAGCACTATTGGGCGGTCATGTCCACTGGTAAGCTGCCTGATAGTTAAAATCTAGCCCCAGGGTTCTGCCTGGCTCCGTGTCACACTGTGAGAATTCGAATAGATGGGCCATCTTAAATAGCAAGGCATCACAGAGCTCTTTCTGTGGGGCAATGGGACTATCTGACAGGAGCGCATGTTTAGGATTGTAAGTAACACACCTTCCCACATGGTTGAACAATTAACCAGATGTTCGCTGATGACTGCACAGTGTTCAGCCCCATTCACAACTCCACAGATAATGAAGCAGTCCATGCCTGCATGCAACAAGACCTGGACGACGTTCAGGCTTGGGCTGATAAGTGGCAGGTAACATTCGCGCCACAGAAGTGCCAGGCAATGACTATCTCCAACAAGCGAGAGTCTAACCATCTCCCCTTGACATTCAATGGCATTACCATCGCCGAATCCCCCACTATCAACAGCTTTGGGGCTACCATTAACCAGAAACTTAACTGGACCAGCCACATAAATACTGTGGCAACAAGAGCAGGTCAGAGGCTAGGTATTCTGCGGTGAGTGTCTCACCTCCTGACTCCACAAAGCCTTTCCATCATCTACAAGGCACAAGTAAGGAGTGTGATGGAATACTCTCCACTTGCCTGGATGAGTGCAGCTCCAATAACACTCAAGAAGCTCGACACCATCCAGGACAAAGCAGCCCGCTTGATTGGCACCCCATCCACCACCTTAAACATTCACCCCCTCCACCACCGGCGTACCGTGTCTGCAGTGTGTACCATCTACAAGATGCACTGCAGCAACTCGCCAAGGCTTCTTCGGCAGCACCTCCCAAACCCGTGACCTCTTCCACCTAGAAGGACAAGGGCAGCAGGCGCATGGGAACACCACCACCTCCAAGTTCTCCCTCCAAGTCACACACCATCCTGACTTAGAAGTATATCGCCAATCGTTCATCATCGATGGGTCAAAATCCTGGAACTCCCTCCCTAACAGCACTGTGGGAGCACCTTCACCACACGGACTGCAGCGGTTCAAGTAGGCAGCTCACCACCACCTTCTCAAGGGCAACTAGGGATGGGCAATAAATGCTGGCATTGCCAGCGACGCCCAGATCCCATAATCGAATTAAAAAAAAACTTCACACTCAGTCTTCTGAGATTGATGGCTGTCTGATCTGAGCTGCTAGATGCTGCTAATAAGGATACGCTGTGTGACTTCGGGTGATAAACCTTCCAATGCTGATTCGAGCAAATCAGAAATGCAAGCTAAAATAAAAGTCAACACAGACACAAAGTCCATGTTGCCATGGTTCCTCACAACCCTTCCATCAAGGGCAGCCATCAGCAGATCCAGGTGGCAGAACCTGTTTATAATTGTGCCAAGGGACGTACGGTCATGTGATTTTCTCACTTCCCCTCCCCGCCTGCCCTCGAGCAGTGGATGGAGCTATCTATATCAGGAGATCACCTGAACTTCCCAGAGAACCTGATCAAGCTGCCATCATGGTTGAAAGTGTGGAGTTCATTTAACTTGCTTGTTTTTAGACGGCATTCAGCATTTTCCTTCACCCTTCTTCTATGAATGTGAGAAGTCGCACAACACCAGGTTATAGTCCAACAGCTTTATTTGAAATCACAAGCTTTCGGAGCGCTGCTCCTTCGTCAGCTTATGATTTCAAATAAAGCTGTTGGACTATAACCTGGTGTTGTGCGACTTCTCACATTTGTCCACCCCAGTCCAACACCGGCATCTCCACATCATTCTTCTATGAAGACACTCCCCTTACTGGACATCCCCTGTAACCATTCTCTATGGGGATGGAAGTACAATCACAGAGAGAGAGAGTGTCATCCATAGTTATCTCACACACTTCCCTAGCTAGGATGACCACTTGCCCAGTTTCGAACTGGGGAGTCTAGTTTCAGCCCAGCAGTTCTGATAGAGTCCTAGAGTCATAGTTATACAGCACAGAAAGAGGCCCTTCGGCCCATCGTGTCCGCGCTGGCCATCAAGCCCTGTCTATTCTAATGCCATTTTCCAGCACTTGGTCCGTAGCCTTGTATGCTATGGCGTTTCAAGTGCTCATCTAAATGCTTCTTGAATGTTGTGAGGGTTCCTGCCTCTACCACCCTTTCAGGCAGTGAGTTCCAGATTCCAACCACCCTCTGGGTGAAAAAGTTTTTCCTCAAATCCCCTCTAAACCTCCTGCCCCTTACCTTGAAACTATACCCCCTGGTTATTGACCCCTCTACTAAGGGGAAAAGTTCCTTTCTATCTACCCTATCTATGCCCCTCATAATTTTGCACACCTCAATCAGGTCCCCCCTCAGCCTTCTCTGCTCTAAGGAAAACAACCCCAGCCTGTCCAGTCTCTCTTCATAGCTGAAACACTCCAGCCCAGGTAACATCCTGGTGAATCTCCTCTGCACCCTCTCCAATGCAATCACATCCTTCCTATAGTGTGACGACCAGAACTGCACACAGTATTCCAGCTGTGGCTTAACTAGCGTTTTGTACAGCTCCATCATAACCTCCCTGCTCTTATATTCTATGCCTCGGCTAATGAAAGCAAGTATCCCATATGCCTTCTTAACCACCTTATCTACCTGTCCTGCTGCCTTCAGGGATCTATGTACATGCACACCAAGGTCCCTCTGATCCTCTGTCCTACCTAGGGTCCTACCATTCATTGTGTATTCCCTTGCCTTGTTAGTCCTCCCAAAATGCATCACCTCACACTTTTCAGGTTTAAATTCCATTTGCCACTGTTCTGCCCATCTGACCAACCCGTCTAAAGTAGCCTGGTCGAAAACATGCGCCCCTCCCACACGTTCACATTTAGACCCTTTTTGTGTATGTGCACCGAATGCTTCACCTCTCCCCAGAACCCAGCCCGACTTAGCACTGAGCAAAAGGTGGCACAAACAATGGACTGCCCGGAATTGAAAAGAGAACAATGATTAATAGCTTTTTGTAGAGAAAGGTTCCAAATAGCTTTTCTGTTATTACTTCGAATGACATCTTAATATAATATAGTGAACTCTTGTTAAGTGTATGTGATTGCTATACGCTTATTGGCAATAGGTAGTTAAGATGAATCTATAAAGTACAGTGCAGGATAAAATTGAATCTTATTTGGCGCACGTACGATCACGAACATAAGAACAATGACGGACAGGTAAAGACCCTCTGCTCCATCGAGCCTGTCCCACACAGTTGCAATACCTTGGCCTTCAGTGCAAGAGGATTTGAGTACAGGAGCAAGGATGTCTTACTACAGTTGTACAGGGCCTTGGTGAGACCACACCTGGAGTACTGTGTGCAGTTTTGGTCTCCTTACCTAAGAAAGGATATACTTGCCATAGAGGGAGTGCAGCAAAGGTTCACCAGACTGATTCCTGGGATGGCAGGACTGTCGTATGAGGAGAGATTGGGTCGACTAGGCCTGTATTCACTAGAGTTTAGAAGAATGAGAGGGGATCTCATTGAAATGTATAAAATTCTGACAGGGCTAGACAGACTGGATGCAGTGAGGATGTTTCCCCTGGCTGGGGGGTCTAGAACGAGGGGTCACAGTCTCAGGATACGGGGTAGGACATTTAGGACTGAGATGAGGAGAAATTTCTTCACTCAGAGGGTGGTGAACCTGTGGAATTCTCTACCACAGAAGACTGTGGAGGCAAGTCACTGAATATATTCAAGAAGGAGATAGA
This sequence comes from Squalus acanthias, assembly GCA_030390025.1. Lineage (NCBI taxonomy): Eukaryota > Metazoa > Chordata > Chondrichthyes > Squaliformes > Squalidae > Squalus > Squalus acanthias. The sequence continues at coordinate 12,461,480 of CM059450.1, forward strand.
TAGATTTCTAGATACAAAAGGCATCAAGGGGTATGGGGAGAGAGTGGGAATATGGTATTGAGATAGAGGATCAGCCATGATCATATTGAATGGCAGAGCAGGCTCGAAGGGCCGAATGGCCTACTCCTGCTCCTATTTTTCCATGTTTCTATGTATCACAATATCTACACTCTCTACCCCACCCAAAACCATGGGAGCCCCTGGGAGAGGCAAAAAAAAACAGATTAAAAAACCCAGGCTAAGTGTTGGGAACAAAATCTGGGAAAATCCTCTACGACCCATCTAGGCGAGCGAATCTAGTCCAGGAGATCACGCTGGCCCTGAATTCCCTGCAGCATCTACCTTCTGTAAGAGGTGAGCTCCGCCCCAGTCAGAAACAGGTCCAGCTCTCGCTTGAAGGGATAGTTTAATATTGATTATATTTCTAATAAAAATAGACATACAATGTACAGATGACGATCTACAATAGGAGGATGGCGGTGTGGATTACACATTTGACAAAAAAAAAGAAGAAAATGAACCTTATTATGCATTTAAGAGCAATAGGCTTCCATAGGAAGAGACGGAGGAACCATTTTTGACTTGAGGAAACCATGCACTAGAAGCTTAATACGTTGTTAGGTTAAGTGTCAGCTTAGTTTAGTTGGCTCAGCATCCTCATCTCTGGGCCAGAATTGTAGCTTTGAGTTTCTAATCAGCAGTGACTCGGACTGCAGGACTGAGGGAGGCTTGAATCGTCAGAGGTGCTGTCCTTCAGGTTGGGACGGCCGCTTGGATGAGACTCCACGGAGGAACGCAGGCATCGATGCGACTGTTCCCAGCGTGAGCCAACCCTTTCAGGAGGGCTGAGGAATCGGAGCGATATTGGCTGCTTGCTTTAATATGGCTTTGACAAACCATGAAAAATTGTTTTCAAGCTAATCATCACATTTCATTTGTGCCAGATATTAGTCATTAACTTTATGGCATTATGTCAACAGCAGATGTGAGGAAATCCATAAATAGTCAATAGTCTCACAGAAACACTGACAATATAAACTGAGAGAGAGCTATGAAAATGTTGCGTAGGTTTCATTTATATATAGATCGATGTAGATACACATACATATGTATATATATATATATATATATGTATATATGTATGTACTGGTACATAAGAACATAAGAAATAGGAGCAGGAGTAGGCCATATGGCCCCTCGAGCCTGCTCCGCCATTCAATAAGATCATGGCTGATCTTCCACCTCAACTCCACTTTCCCGCCCGATCCCCATTATCCCTTGATTCCCTTAGAGTCCAAAAATCTATCGATCTCAGTTTTGTATACATTCAATGAGTGAGCATCCACAGCCCTTTGGGGTAGAGAATATACACAACGACTGAGTAGTCACAGCCCTCTGGGGTAGAGAATTCCAATGATTCACAACCCTCTGAGTGAAGAAATTTCTCCTCATCTCAGTCCTAAATGGCTGATCCCTTATCCTGAGACTGTGACCCCTGGTTCTAGACTCTCCAGCCAGGGGAAACAGCCTCTCAGCATCTAACCTGTCTTGGACAGTGTAGAGGAAGCTAGGGTTGGGGTTAAGGTGGATTGCTTGGACAGTGTAGAGGAAGCTTTTCCCTATGTCCAACCCCCACTATACCTGACCCGGTTGGGACTAGATGCTGATATTGGGTGAAAAAGAAATGGGCAATGGCAGGGAATTTCCTCAGAGCGGCTCCCACTCCGCTGCCATAACTTCACCGGAAGTGCGGCAGAAACCCTGCCCTTCCAGTGAAGTTACGGCGGTGCAATGGGCACGGCACAGAGGAAATTCTCGGGCAGTGTCTCATTCACCAGCAATGGCAGCCCTCAATTTGAGGAGCAGAAAAAAACATAAAAATTGAATAAATCATGGCAAGGAGTGATTCCAAGGCCACAATCCAAAGGAGTTTACTTGCTTCATGGCATCATTTGATCCCAGGAATAGATTATTATGATGTAATCATTCCCTAGTGTAATTAATTGCCAGAGAGGATGATTGAGAATCAGACTCAGACTCATTTCGGAGGGAGCTAGATTCTGTGATGAGGGGTTAATAAGGTTGCACTCTGAAAGGTTGAGATCAAATGGGTAAACAAAGAAAGACTTGCATTTCTATAGCGCCTCTCACAACCTCAGGACGTCTCAAAGCGCTTTACAGCCAATGAAGTACTTTGAAGTGTAGTCACTGTTGTAATGTAGGAAACGCAGCAGCCAAATTGCGCACAGCAAGCTCCCATAAACAGCAATGTGATAATGACCGGATAATCTCTTTTAGTGATGTTGATTGAGGGATAAATATTGGCCCCAGGACACCGGGGAGAACTCCCCTGCTCTTCTTCGAATTAGTGCCGTGGGATCCTGTACGCCCACCTGAGGGGACAGATGGGGCCTCGGTTTAACGTCACATCCGAAAGGTGGGTGGAGCCATGTTTTTCATTCAAACCCATCTCGTGTCCATGTGCAAAGAAAAGAAAAGTGCATGTTTTTTTTAATAGTAGCTTATTGCCATCAAATTTGCTTTGGTTGCTAAACACATCATCCACACACCCATAAATGCACACACACGCGCACACAATCTCACAATGAGAAACCACGTTCAAACATTAGCAGTGGTCCCTAAGGAACTGATAACTGTGACTGGCGTCAGACTGTACTGAGGCCGGCCTGATGTGTCTGTGGCTTTGCATTGTGCAGCCATGATGTAAGCATGCAGACTGGTGCACTGACTACACCATACCTTACAGCTGATCCAAAGGAAGGATCACTTGCATTTATATAGCGCCTTTCACGACCACCGGACTTCTCAAAGCACTTTACAGCCAATGAAGTATGGTCACTGTGGTAATGTGGGAAACGCAGCAGCCAATTTGCACACAGCAAGCTCCCACAAACAGCAATGTGAAAATGCCCAGATCATCTGTTTTTGTTATGTTGGTTGAGGGAGAAATATTGGCCCCAGGACACCGGGGATAACTCCCCTGCTCTTCTTTGAAATAGTGCCACGGGATCTTTGACATCCACCTGAGAGAGCAGACGGGGCCTCGGTTTAATGTCTCATCCGAAAGGCAGCACCTCCGACAGTGCAGCACTCCACTGGGAGTGTCAGCCTAGCTTTATGTGCTCAAGTCCCTGGAGTGGGATTTGAACCCACAACCTTCTGACTCAGAGGCCGAGTGTGCTACCAACTGAGCCACACCTGACACTAACAGGCCCTATAAGGAGTCAACGATAGAGATTTTGAACTTTAAAATATTGGTGGGTTTTGCTGGCTGTACAGCGGACACAGCTTGGGCATCTGACAGCCCACCTAAGCTGGAAGCTCTTGCCACCCCCCTCCAAGAGGGGGCTGCCAGTCTGATTATCCGGTCCCTTCGGCCCCGATAAGTAATTTTTTGTTTAAATGACCTTACCTTTTCTCATTGAGGACAGGATTGACTGAGCTAATCAACATCTTTACTATTGATTACATTCCAGAGAATTCGGAATACTGCAGCAATATTTAAATTCTCAGATAATAACAAAAGAATTCTCAGCGCTTGCCAAGGGTCGTTTTGTTTTTACACATGTCTTCAACTTTGTTAGTGGATCGATTAAGTGCTTGTGATGTTATTGGATGAGGGCATGACCACCAATGAATGATGAGAAACCGTATTCCTAGACTGAGAAGAGGTGACTGAGAGGGGACCTCACAAGACAGTAACTGGTATTGGAAAGGTAAATCTGGAACACAGTTCCATTGAGTTGTAATGGGAGGACAAAAGACTCATTGTCAAAATAGCGACAAGTAAACTCAGGACCAATGTTGGGAAGTTCTCCATCACATCACAAGGAATGATCAATGGTCTTCATGGTCGAGTATCTTAAAATGCCCCAGCACAGAATCAGCCCATTCGGCTCATCCAAGACTGGATGTTAGTCAAGTGGTCTGACAACACAGAGGCCATGGAAGGTTTGCGTGAAGTGGGGGAGAAGTAGATCTGGAGTGCCCTCAGAGTACGTGTCAAAGCCTACCTCATGTCTGTGGATGATGAAGTGACGCCTTTGTCAGGGCTGGCTTGGCAATGATCAGATAGACAAGAGTGGAACCAAGTGAGGGCAGTCCCACCCAGCTGGACATCGGAGGAAAGGGGATGGTGTGGCCCACCGTGTCAACAGCTGTAGAGAGGTTGAGGAGGACATAGAAACATAGAAACATAGAAGATAGGAGCAGGAGTAGGCCATTCGGCCTCTCGAGCCTGCTCCGCCATTCGATGAGATCATGGCTGATCATCCAAACTCAGTACCCTGTACCTGCCTTCTCCCCATATCCCTTGATACCTTTAGCTTTAAGAAATATATCTAACTCATTCTTGAATATATTTAATGACTTGGCCTCAACTACCTTCTGTGGTAGAGAATTCCACAGGTTCACCACTCTCTGGGTGAAGAAATTCTTCCTCATTTCAGTCCTAAATGGCTTACCCCTTATCCTTAGATTATGACCCCTGGTTCTGGACTCTCCAACCATCGGGAACATTCTTCCTGCATCTAGTTTGTCCAGACCTGTCAGAATTCTATATGTTTCGATGAGATCCCCTCTCATTCTTCTATACTCCAGCGAGTATAAGCCCAATCGACCCAATCTCTCCTCATATGTCATTCCTGCCATCCCAGGTATCAGCCTTGTGAATCTTCGCTGAACTCCTTCCATGGCAAGAACATCTTTCCTCAGATAAGGCAACCAAAACTGCACACAGTACTCAAGGTGTGGTCTCACCAAGGCCCTGTACAACTGCAGCAGGACATCCCTGTTCCTATACTCAAAATCTTTCGTTATGAAGGCCAACATACCATTTGCCTTCTTCACCGCCTGCTGCACCTGCATGCTTACCTTCAGCGACTGGTGCACAAGGACACCCAGGTCTCGTTGCACTTCCCCTTCTCCCAATCTATTGCCATTCAGATAATAGTCTGCCTTTCTGTTTTTGACACCAAAGTGGATAACCTCGCATTTATCCACGCTATATTGCATCGGCCACGCTTCTGCCACTCACCCAACCTGTCCAAATCATCCTGGAGTTTCTCAGTATCCTCCTCGGAGCACACACGCCCACCCAGCTTTGTGTCATCTGCAAACTTGGAGATATTACATTTATTTCCCTTGTCTAGATCATTAATGTATATTGTGAATAGCTGGGGTCCAAGCACCGAACCCTGCGGTACCCCACTAGTCACTGCCTGCCACTCGGAAAAAGACCCATTAATTCCTACTCTCTGCTTTCTGTCTGCCAACCAGTTCTCTATCCAAGTCAATACCTTGGAGGAGGGATAGCGCATCACAGTCACAGTTACACAGTACTTTCGTTGGAGCCTTCTTTCGTGCTGTAATGGGACGGAAACCTGACTGCAGAGATTCAAATGAGGAGTCGCAGGAAAGCTGGGCATGGATTTGAGAGGTGACAACATGTTCAAGGACTCTGGAGAGGAAAGGGAGATTGGAGGTGGGGCATTAGTTTGCAAGTACAGAGAGGCCGAGGGTGGGTTTTTTGAGTAGGGGACTGATGATGGCAATTTTGAAAGAGAGCGTGAAAGTATCTGAGCAGAGGGAACAATATCAGCTGGTACGAGGGCCAGGGAGGGAAGTTGGGTGGTCAGCAGTTTAGTGGAAGTAGTTTAGAGAGTTTAGATGGAGGGGGTTTAAGGAGGATAGGAGGGCAGAGAGCAGAAGGGCAAAGGAACCTGAGATGGAGATTGAAATCACTGAAGATGAGGAGTCTCTCAGTGCAGAGGCGGAGGGAGGAAAGGAGCGAGGATGCCTTGGGGAGAAACTCGGAGTGGGGCTTGGGAGTGGGAGGCAGCTGGGCTTTAAAAGGAGCGGCGAGAGGGGTGGAACAAGGTGAGGCGGTCAAAGGTGGCAAAGGTGCCAGAGGAGCAGGAGGAGAGGCCACGGTGTGACTTGGTGATAAGGCCCACACCACCATGGGGGGTTCGAGGGGACAGGTGGTAGAGAGTATAGCCAGGCAGGGATGCTTCGATAAGGGGGAAAGGTGTCATCACCAACGAGTAAAATTTCAGTCAAAGCTAGATGTCAATGCAATCGTCTATAATAAGGAAATACAGAGGGACAGTATCGCGAAACGACCTTTTACCCCTACACTTTGCTTTTTGCCCTCCACCCATCTATGTAGCTTTACTCCTCTTAACTCCAGTAGTCGAGTCATGGAATAATTTAAAGAACAGCTGGATACTGTGATGGGGTTGACTGTAGAGTCTTTCCGGATAGAAGAATTAAGATAGGCCAAAGGCCTTCATGATCTTTATATCTCTTATGGTTGTGCTACAATATCAGATTTACTATGGCCCATAATGATTGTTTCTATGGGATCTTGGATGATGGATACAGTGGCTGTTTATTTCCTGTTTAATCCGTGATTCGCCCATATTGGACCATAACACCAACAAGTATAGAACGTCACATTTTTAAGGGAATGTTGAATCCTAGCATTGAACTGAATTCAAATGCACTAACAGGTACTTCTTTGTGAAGGCTTAACAGTTTGTAGAATCATAGAATGATACAGCACGGAAGGAGGCCATTCAGCCCATCGTGCCTGTGTCGGCTCTTTGGTAAAGCTATCCAATTATTCCCACTCCCCTGCTCTTTACCCATAGCCCGATTAATTTTTTCTCTTCAAGGATTTATCCAATTCCCTTTTGAATGTTACTATTGAATCTGCTTCCACCGCCCTTTCAGGGAGTTCGTTGTGTAAACAAATGTTCCCTCATGTTGCCTCTGGTTCTTTTGCCAATCACCTTAAAACTGTATCCGTTGGTTACCGACCCTTCTGCCAGTAGAAACAGTCTCGCTTTATTTACTCTATTAAAACCATTCATTATTTTGAGCACCTCTGTCAAATCTCCTCTTAACCATCTCTGCTCTAAGGGCGACCACCCCAGCTTCTCCAGTCTCTCCACATAACTAAAGCCCCTCATCCCTGGAACCATTCTAGCAAATCTCCTCTGCACCCTCTCCAAGGCCTTGACATCCTTCCTAAAGTGTGGAGCCCAGTATTGAACACAATACTCCAGCTGAGGCCTAACCAGTGGTTTATAATGGTTCAGCATAAATGTCCGTCATGTTTGGTCAGATGTTACTGCTGTTAGCAATCTCCTTTCAAACCCTTCCCCCCCACACACTCATGTAAACACACACATGCGCACGCACGCACACACATCAAACTGTTGAATGATCATTGAGACATTGGCATCTCGTTGGTAGCAGTGGCTGGCATGGTGCCCAGCCAGACCACATGAAGTCTTGCATGCTGCTTTTATGGGCCAAACCCAGGTGTTTTGCCCGGGGCTGCTGCTAATAGTATCGGCTGTGCTTAGGAGCAGATTGCCGAGAGACCACAGGGGAAACAGGAGTGTTGCTTTAGAACGTATGAAAAGACAGAGTTTTGATGCAATTGGCAGAAAATAGGAGCTTAGGGTGTATCGTCAGTTGATTGGAGCTTAAGTCATGGCTGACTAGCGGGACGTGATTGGAGGGATAAGTATAGAGAGAGAGATGATAAAATATAAAATATTCTACAGGACATGATGGAGAGCATGGGGCTGTGGGGGAGTTAGTTGTGGAGGGTAATTGGCCAAGGTTGAATAATGGCGATGCAGTCATGGATAAATATCTGGACTACTTGCTACCTTTGCGGATCAGTGGAACGTTCTTTCAGGAGATTAACCAGCTAGAGTTGGGACTGCTTTAGGCTAGGCTGCACATGGTCAGTGGAAAGAGCAGGGCTGATGGTGTTAAATGGCTCTTCCACGTTCCGTGCTTTGCTGTGTCTCACTCTGCACCATCCATCTACTATTAAACAGGGCCTTAATTATATATCAGCAGATGATTACAACATCAATTAGGGCAATTATTAGGAGACAGAACTCATTTGAATAGGCAGCGCAGATAAAGTCACAATTTTGGGCATCAGACATGTGCTGTTTACGGGTTCACAGAAGATGACTAATTTGTCATTGTTTATGCAACGACAAACCCCATTGTTCCTCTGCTATTAGGCAATGCCTGATTAAGTAATTTTTCGCTTCAGAAATGTCCCTTTAATCGCTTCGTTGGGTGTATATATTGAAATGGGGCACTAACAAGATGCCTTTGAGTCGTCACGTTGTGCCACCTTCTTTTTCTGCTGTTAATTAATTGGCACCAGTCCAGGCACCTACAAGCTGATGCTTCAAAACTGAGAACCCCGAGGCACAAAGACTGTAACCTGTGGTAAATAAAGGACTTTAGAGCAGGGTTGGGGGAGGGGATCCCTCACAGGGTGAGGAGGGGGTTCATGGGGTGGGGGAGGGAGTCCCTCACGGGGTGGGGGAGGGGTTCATGGGGTGGGGGAGGGAGTTCCTCACGGGGTGGGGGAGGGGTTCATGGGGTGGGGGAGGGAGTTCCTCACGGGATGGGGGAGGGGGTTCATGGGGTGGGGGAGGGAGTTCCTCACGGGGTGGGGGAGGGGTTCATGGGGTGGGGGAGGGAGTTCCTCACGGGGTGGGGGAGGGGTTCATGGGGTGGGGGAGGGGTTCATGGGGTGGGGGAGGTGAGCTTAAGCCATTATTTCAATCCCCTTCCTTGAGGCAAAGGGAATACGGGTGGAAATAATAAATGGCTTATTTTACAAAGAAAGCTTGAGAGAACTTGAATTTATATAGCGCCTTTCACATCCTCCAGATGTCCAATAATGCTTCACAGCCAATGAATTAAAAGAAAGACAGACTTGCATTTATATAGCGCCTTTCACGACCACCGGACGTCTCAAAGCGCTTTACAGCCAATGAAGTACTTTTTGAAGTGTAGTCACTGTTGTAATGTGGGAAACGCGGCAGCCAATTTGCACACAGCAAGCTCCCACAGACAGCAATGTGATAATGACCAGATGATTGTTTTTTGTTATGTTGGTTGAAGGATAAATATTGGCCCAGGACACCGGGGAGAACTCCCTTGCTCTTCTTCGAAATAGTGGCCATGGGATCTTTTACGTCCGCCTGAGAGGGCAGACGGGGCCTCGGTTTAACGTCTCATCCGAAAGACGGCACCTCCGACAGTGCAGCACTCCCTCAGCACTGCACTGGGAGTGTCAGCCTGGATTTTTGTGCTCAAGTCTCTGGAGTGGGAACTATGAACCCATAACCTTCTGACTCAGAGGCAAGAGTGCTACCCCCGAGCCACAGCTGACACTTTTGAAGAATTGTACTGTAGGCAAAACATGGCAGAGCCAAAATGCGGACAGCAAAATCCCACAAACAGCAATGAGAAAATCAGATTGAGGGATGAATATTGGCCAGGACACTAGAAAAACCCCTCTGCTCTTCTTTGAATGGTGCTTTGGGATCTTTTGCATGGATGTGCATCACGGTAACAGGCTGTTCGGCCCTACAAGTCTGTGTTGTTTATCCTCCACACAAGCTGTAGTCCATGTGCCCGCCCTGTTCATATATCCCTCAATCCTCTTTCCTTTAACTACCTATCTAGCTGATCTTAAATGTTGACATAGTTTCCGCTTCAATCACTATTCCACAGCCTCAACACTTTGCAAGTTTTGCCAACGCTCTGTCCTAAATCTCTTGGGGGAAAAATTCAGCTGTTTGCGCCTCCCGTTAGCGCCTTAAGAGGGCGCTAATGGGGCGTAAAGCAGCTAACGCCCGGGCGCAGCGCCGCCCACGCCTCCCGAAAAATTTAGTGGGAGGTTAGCGGCGGCGGCAGCCGGTAGCGCCCTGTGGCGCTGCGCCGCCGGCGATGACGTCATCGCCGTGCGCAGCGCCCCGCTCGCGCCCCGGCCGTGATCTTCAGTCGCGCCCCCTGATTTACCGCCAGACGCTATGTCCGACGGGTTCAGGGGGGCGTACGTGCGGCCGGGGCGGCGATATTTAAAGGGGAGGTGGCAGGCGGCCATTTTTGTTGCTGGCCGCCTGCCAGCACCTGCCCCCGTTGCTGTCCCCGGCCCCCGTGAAGCCCCCCCACCGTGAAGTGCCGGCTGCGCTCCAAGAGCCCGGCACTTCTCTTGAGTGCCGGGCTCTTTTGCCGGCACTCCCGATCCCTGGGGGCCCAGCTGGGCCCCGGTTCGCGCTGCGCAAGGCCCCTCCCCTTTAAGAAGGGGAGGAAGGCCTGCAATACCGCGGCACGTAGCGCCAGGATATTCACTCGCAGCGCCCCAAGAGGGATGCGGGGTGCTTCCAGTGGCGCCCCGCTTCCCTCTTGGGGCGCAACCACTGAAGTTCCGGCGCGGGGCCGCTAATTTTTTCGGGGCGCTAAAAGTCGCGCCCGGCGAGGTTAGCGCCCCAAATGGGGCGCGACTCAATTTTTACCCCAAGTATTAATTTTATATTTATGTCCACGTGGAGGAGGGAAATGGGGCCTTAGTTTCATGTTTAATCCGAAAGACATCAGCTCTGCCAATGCAACACTCCTTCAGTCCTACACTGAAGTATCAGCCTGGATTATATGCTCAAAGTGTCTGGAGTGGGCCTTGAACCCACGACCATCTGACTCAGAGGAGAGAGAGCTAACACTGAGCTGAGATAAAATCGAATCTTATTTTTTTTTTATTTGCTTATGGGATCTGGGCGTCGCTGGCAAGGCCAGCATTTTATTGCCCATCCCTAGTTGCCCCTTGAGAAGGTGGTGGTGAGCTGCCTTCTTGAACCGCTGCAGTCCCTATGGTGAATGTGCTCCCACAGTGCTGTTAGGGAGTGCCAGGATTTTGACCCAGCGACGATGAAGGATCGGCGATATACTTCTAAGTCAGGATGGTGTGTGACTTGGAGGGGAACTTGGAGGTGGCGGTGTTCCCATGCACCTGCTGCCCTTGTCCTTCTAGGTGGAAGAGGTCGCGGGTTTGGGAGGTGCTGCCGAAGAAGCCTTGGCGAGTTGCTGCAGTGCATCTTGTAGATGGTACACACTGCAGCCACGGTGCGCCGGTGGTGCAGGGAGTGAATGTTTAAGGTGGTGGATGGGGTGCCAATCAAACGGGCTGCTTTTTCCTGGATAGTGTTGAGCTTCTTGAGTGTTGTTGCATAGCAAAAGCAGCACTTAACATAGTTTACTTCACTGCTTAATTATGCCGATATAACATCATTATGATAATACAATGTCAATATTATTTTGTTCAGATTCCTGTGGAGATTCCTTGGTGGAAAGAGGCACAGTGGACCTGGACATAGTGGACCTGAAGATATCCATTCAATCCCATCTAGTTGGCCAGCAAAGAACTTCCATGGACTTCCAACTGGCAACATCCCTTGTATTGCAAGAAGGAAGGCAACACAGGGGATAGATATAGCTAATCTGTTGACTGCATTGGTTCCTCATCAGCATAGCCAACAGATTAACTGCAGAGCCAGCCTGTATCATAGGAAGGATTAGGTTGACTTTCCAGTATGAATATGGCCAGTTCTAATGGATGGTCTGTTTGTGCTTTAGCAATTCACTGGCTTCCTTCCTCGACTCTCTCTCTCTCTCTCTTTTTATCTGTAGCTCCATTAGGCATAAGAATCAGCCGAGTGTGATTCAACAACTTTTATTCGTCACCGAATTGATTTCAGCCAGTCGATCGCACTGCAAAAATTGAGCTAACAAGCTGGTAGAAATAGGCAACAAGCCGAAAGGCACAGATATTAAACAATTAGCCTTACAAGTTTATTCCATTCTTCAGACACGAGCTACAAAATGTGATGTTGGGAACAACATGAAGACAAATCACAGCACCTTTCAGAGAGAGTGACTAACCTGTGGCCTCATCTACAAAGATCAAGGCAGTAGACCGATTCTTTAGGTTAGAAGGTTGGTTTTTATACTGAACCCAATAACTCAAAATGCAAGAAAATATTAAACTAAAGGCGACCTTTTTCTTCATCAACAGGACTTGATGGTACTAACCATTTATCTGACCAGTAATTTTAGCTTCGGCACTGGCTAGCCCGCCATCAAAGAGAATTAGTGGAACATCACGGGCTGTCCAGTCCAATGCAGAAGCAGAAAGCCCCAAGCACCATGTATAAATGCTGGACTCTTTGAAGTCCTCTTTTCTTGACTAATGGTACAGTCCTTCCAGGATTTCCCACCTTTATGTTCAATCTTTCCCTGCTGTTCCTTCTTTTTCTGTTCATTCTTAGATGCGCAAACAAAAGAGACTCAATTGCCTCCAACTACTCAGAACATGTTGCAAGATAAACAAGTAAGGCAGACTTTCAAATGCAAAGCTTCACTTGTCAGACCTGGTCAGGTACCTGGTCAGGTATCTGCACCTAGCTCTGTTGAATGATGCACTGTAATCCAACCACATTACTGTGTACCTGGCATCATGTAGGACAATAGTACTCCATGCAGATCAGTGGACTGGGTGAAGAAAGAGAGCAAGAGAGAAAGAGAGAAAGAGAGAGAGAAGAGAGAAGAAAGAGAGAGAAAGAAAGAGAGAGAAAGAAAGAGAGAAAGAGAGAAAGAAAGAGAGAGAAAGAAAGAGAGAAAGAGAGAAAGAAAGAGAGAGAAAGAAAGAGAGAAAGAGAGAAAGAAAGAAAGAGAGAGAGAAAGAAAGAGAGAAAGAAAGAAAGAAAGATCTTGCATTTAAATAGCCCCTTTCACAATCTCAGGACGTCTCAAAGCGCTTTACAGTCAATGAAGTACGTTTGAAGTAGCAGTCACTGTTGGAATGTAGGAAACGCGGAAGCCAATTTGTGCACAGCAAGCTCCCACAAACAGCAATGTGATAATGACCAGATCATCTCTTTTAGTGATGTTGGTTGAGGGATAGATACTGGCCAGGACACCAGGGAGAACTCCCCTGCTCTTCCAGGCATGGATTTCAAAAGGGAAAGTCTTGCTTGACCAACCTCATTGAATTTTTTGAAGAGTTAACAGAGAGAGTAGACAATGGCAATGCAGTAGATGTAATTTATCTAGATTTTCAAAAGGCCTTCGATAAGGTACCCCATAATAGACTGATGAACAAGGTCAGAGAATGTGGAGTCAGGGGACAAGTAGCAGAATGGATAGCTAGCTGGCTTCAAGACAGAAAGCAGAGAGTAGGAGTAAAGGGTAGCTATTCAGAGTGGCAGAAGGTGGGTAGTGGTATTCCACAAGGATCAGTGCTGGGACCACTGTTGTTCACAATTTATATTAACAATTTAGACTTTGGAATCAAAACACAATTTCTGAATTTGCAGATGACACCAAATTGGGGGGGATAGTCAATACTGAAGAGGACTGCAACAAGTTACAGGAAAAATAGGGAGGTCACTTATTACTTGGAGGGTGCGAGTCTAGGTGGGGTAGAGGAACAAAGGGATCTCGGAGTACAAATACACAAATCACTAAAAGTTGCGACACAGGTTAGCAAGACCATAACAAAAGCAAACCAAGCACTAGGGTTTATTTCTAGAGGTATAGAATTGAAAAGTAGGGAAGTTATGCTAAACCTGTTTCGAACCTTGGTTAGACCACACTTGGAGTACCGCATACAGTTCTGGTCGCCATGTTATAAAAAGGATATAGAGGCACTGGAGAGGCTGCAGAGAAGATTTACAAGGATGATACCAGAAATGTAAGGGTATACATACCAGGAAAGGATGAACAGGCTGGGTCTCTTTTCTCTTGAAAAAAGAAGGCTGAGGGGTGACATAATAGAGGTCTTTAAAATTATGAAAGGTTTTGATAGAGTGGATACAGAGAGAATGTTTCCACTTGTGGGGAAGAGCATAACTAGAGGCCATCAATATAAGATAGTCACCAAGAAATCCAATAGGGAATTCAGAAGAAACTTCTTTACCCAGAGAGGGGTGAGAATGTGGAACTCGCTCCCACAGGGAGTGGTTGAGGCGAATAGTATAGATGCATTTAGGGGGAGGCTGGACAAGCATATGAGGGAGAAGGGAATAGAGGGTTATGCTGATAGAGTTAGATGAGGAAAGACGGGAGGAGGCTCGAGTGGAGCAGAAACGCCGGCATGGACTGGTTGGGCCTGAATAATTTGAAAGCGAAGATTGCACTTGAGTTGTTTTTTGAAGTCACACTCCTGGCCACCCACTGGCTCCAAATATCAGGAGTTCAAGTCGATATTCCCTAAAAATTTCCATTACTTTAATGGATGAATAATTCTGGGAAGCAGCATGCAGCCAAATCTCCTGTATACGCTTCTGCGCTGGGAGCACGAGTTTCATAACATTATCTCTATTTTTCTCTCTTTTTATGGTGAATGACATCGAATTTGCAGCACAGAAACAGGCCATTCGGCCCAACTGGTCCGTGCCGGTGTTTATGCTCCACACCAGCCTCCTCCCACCCCTACTTCACCCCACTCCGTCAGCGTAACCTGCTATTCCTTCACACAGACTATTCAGCAAAAGAGACCATAATTTAACGCGAGCAGCTCAATTGAGATTCATCCGATGCTACCTAACAGCTGAACAGTGCCAGGGGGGGGCCAATGCAGTGTGAATCTGGCAATAGAAGTTAAAGTAACTGTTAGGATTAGAAACCTTTGAATATTATTTTAATTCGGAACCCATTAGCTCACAGGATGTAAGAAGTTTTCCATTTGAAATTTAATCCGAGAATTTGTTTTAAGTTTTACTGATGATTAAGTAAGCAGACTGACTGGGCTGTGATCTTTTTTCTCCACTCCTCTCCTGCCAGGGTACCTCTGTCTGGGGCACTGCTCCACAGCCATTGACAGCCCTCAGCTGCCACATCCAATACCATCATACACAGTTTTTCTTTTATTTGTTCATGGGATGTGGGCGTCGCTGGCAAGGCCCAGCATTTATTGTCCATCCCTAATTGCCCCTTGAGAAGGTGCTGGTGAGCCGCCTTCTTGAACCGCTGCAGTCCCGTGTGGTGAAGGTGCTCCCACAGTGCTGTTAGGGAGGGAGTTCCTGGATTTTGGCCCAGCGACGATGAAGGATCAGGCGATATATTTCCAAGTCAGGATGGTGTGTGACTTGGAGGGGAACTTGGAGGTGGTGGTGTTCTCATGGACCTGCTGCCCTTGTCCTTCTAGGTGGAAGAGGTGGCGGGTTTGGGAGGTGCTGCCGAAGAAGCCTTGGCGAGTTGCTGCAGTGCATCTTGTAGATGGTACACACTGCAGCCACGGTACGCCGGTGGTGGAGGGAGTGAATGTTTCAGGTGGTGGATGGGGTGCCAATCAAGCGGGCTGCTTGGTGTCGAGCTTCTGGAGTACTGGTGATTAAGCAGAGTGACTGGGCTGGTGATCTTATACATCCTATGCAGTGAGTGCTGGCAAGCTGATCAGCCACGGAACATATTGCTGCCAAATCTCATCCTGCCCGTCCCCTATACCCGCACCCACAGGCCGGGAATTCCCTCGGCGCTATTCACGCTCCGGCACCGTAACTTCACCGAAAGTGCGCCGTAAGTTTACGTCACACCTCTGGCGAAGTTATGGTGACAGAGTGAGGAGCAGCTCCAAATTCCCAGCCACGCTCTTTCCAGCAGTGGCCATCGGATGGTGATCAGAAGCGGGAATGTTTGCTGATTCGGCCCGTTCTAGCTTGTGGTGCTGAGGCCAATCACAATGCCCAACCAGTTCCAATCGGAGATCAGGTACCTCAGCACAGGCCAGGATCGCAAGAACCCAAGAGGGACACAGCTCATCTGTCCAGAGACACCTTCAGTTCCCATCATAGCATCCAGTTGTGTATTAAATGATTCTAGTTTTTGCCCCCACTGCACTACTTTATTTCATGGAGTGCTCACTCTTTGTGTGGAGACGAATTTCTTGACAACAGTTCTACAGTTGCTTTTCGCAAGTTTGAAGCTGTGTCCCCTTCTTGTACGAGCACAGCTTAATTTGAAGTGTGCTTCCAGACCGTTTATAAATACTTCTTAGTGGCCTCCTATCAATGGCTGAAAATTGGCCTTCTGATCTAAATGGCCCAGTGCCACATCAAGTGATGCACTTAATCACTGAGTCATGTGGGGAGCTGGAGGTCATCAATGTGTGCATAAGCGAGTGTGTGTGAGTGTGTGTGTGTGATGTGGGTGTGTGAGAGTCTGGGTGTGTGTGTGTGTGTGAGAGTGTGAGAGTCTGAGTGTGTGTGTATGAGAGTGTGTGAATGTGTGTGTGAGTGTGTGTGTGAGAGTGTGTGTGTGTGTGAGTGTATGAGTGTGTGTGTGTGTGTGGTGTGAGAGTGAGTGTGTGTGAGAGAGTGTGAGTGTGTGTGTGTGAGTGTGAGAGTGTGAGTGTGTGAGTGTGTGTGAGTGTGTGTGTGAGTGTGTGTGTGAGTGTGTGAATGTGTGTGAGTGTGTGAGTGTGTGTGTGTGAGAGTGAGTGTGTGTGTGAGTGTGTGAATGTGAGTGTGTGTGAGTGTATGAGTGTGTGTGTGTGGTGTGAGAGTGAGTGTGTGTGTGAGTGTGTGTGTGTGTGTGAGTGTGAGTGTGTGTGAGTGTATGAGTGTGTGTGTGTGTGTGTGGTGTGAGAGTGAGTGTGTGTGTGAGTGTGTGAATGTGTGTGTGATTGTGAGAGTGTGAGTGTGTGTGTGAGTGTGTGTGTGTGTGACTGTGAGAGTGTGAGTGTGTGTGAGTGTGTGAGTGTGTGTGAGTGTGTGAGTGTGTGTGTGTGAGAGTGTGAGTGAGTGTGTGTGAGAGTGAGTGTGTGTGTGAGTGTGTGTGTCTGAGAGTGTGAGAGTGAGTGTGTGAGTGTGTGTGCGGTGTGAGTGTGTGGTGTGAGTGTGAGTGTGTGTGAGACTGTGAGTGTGTGTGTGTGTGTGAGAGTGTGTGTGTGAGTGTGTGTGTGTGTGAGTGTGAGAGTGTGAGTGTGTGTGTGTGTGTGAGTGTGTGAGTGTGTGTGTGTGTGTGTGTGAGTGTGTGTGTATGTGAGTGTGTGAGTGTGTGAGAGTGTGAGAGTGAGTGTGTGAGTGTGTGTGTGTGTGAGTGTGTGTGTGTGTGTGTGAGTGTGTGTGTGTGGTGTGAGTGTGAGTGTGTGTGAGACTGTGAGTGTGTGTGTGTGAGAGTGTGTGTGCGAGTGTGTGAGTGTGTGAGAGTGTGAGAGTGAGTGTGTGAGAGTGTGAGAATGAGTGTGTGAGTGTGTGTGAGTGTGTGTGTGAGTGTGTGTGAGACTGTGAGTGTGTGAGTGTGTGTGTGAGTGTGTGAGAGTATGAGAGTGTGTGAGTGTGTGTGTGTG